>FWCC01000087.1:19650-187574 GCA_900169235.1 Zarea fungicola
ACTTTCGCCTCATACCCAGTATACCTGGCAGCTGCCATGGTTTGAAATGGTCATGTTGAACCCTCGTGTGCTATAATCCTTCCAACCTACAACACTTGGAGCGAAAAGTCAAGAAAAGAGGACAAACGCGCCCTCAATCGTGCAGTAAAAGGTAACGCATGCGCCGATCACCTGGCGGCGTTATAAAGTCCTGCCCATAATGCAATGCTCTAATGCAATGCGCTGTCCTCCGCACTTGGCGTTTTGCCGATCACATCGCTCCGTGCAAAGCCACGCTGTCGACACCATCCATCTACTTTGCAATACTTGATTCGACCTGAAAAAAATGAATGGCTTTCCCGCAAGGCACAGATACAGCCTACATGGGATATGTACCCTGGATCTACTTCTCACCGAAGCCAGGGCTACCAAGGTAGCCGTGCTAGCCACGCGCTGGGTACAGAGTATGTACATGGGTCCATGCTACGTCCGTTATTGGCTCCTTGTATTAACGACGCCATTTATCGCGTTGTTCACTCGCCCTAGCACTGGGAAGCAATGAAATCGAGCACAGTGCAATGTACTGGGGTACAGTCTCCAGCTGATCACGCCTGTAATAAACTCTAAATAAATAGTATCGCGTTCTCTCCCTGGGTAGTCCACTCTATGCCCTGCCTCGAATGTGCGATCCGCCAACTTGAAATGCTGGTCAAATCACACGTCACACTGCCCGGAATGAGCCAATAAAATATCCTGCCGCCTCTTCCTTGCGCCTAAGCTCTGTGACGAAGCTGCCTCTCATCATCCGTAGTTCTAGCCTGGCAACCTGCTCCGAGTCTGCCCTTGCACTCCAATACAATCCATCTAATATCTAAGGCGCTAATGAAGTGGCAGGGACTGGATTTTATTTTTATTTCTTTTTGTCAAACTGGCATGTGGTTGTCAATTTATCCCTTCAGTCACAAAAGGAAGGTCAGATATTCGTTCCATGAACAAATAGAAACATTTTCGAGCGCCACTCCGCCCTATTGCGCCGCCCCCGTATTCCTCCTCCTCCACAACCGGTTCATGTACTAGCAGGGCTCTGAAACGTAAGACTCAACGCCTCTTTTTCCCTCCCTCGTGCACCACATCTCCCTCTTTTCGAAAAGGTCGGCACGTGCCGATTACTACCACATTTAGCAACGCGCTCAATGCGGGTGCCTGACGGATATCAGCAATTATGCTGATGCCTCGCCCAATAATAATCATATGTGCTGGTAAAACGACAGCGCCGATGGAATAGAGTATCGAGGCTTTCAAGAAGCAGAAGAAAAAAAATCAGCAGTACGGAGTATGTAAGAGATTGTAACTCATAAGCAACAAGGGCTCTACTAAAAAGGTAGGACGTATAATGCTCTGTATTTCAATCGTAGACGTGGTGCTTAACCGCGAGGGAGGTCCTACTCAACCAACGCACCGGAATAAAACAGTAACAGAGAAAAATTCCCTCACAGCTGAGGTGCGCAGTATTTTACTCATTGAACACGGTCGCTATCCGACCACAATAGTGTTTTTTCGCAAGCCTGCCAACCTGCCAGCTAGCTGTCTCAGGCAAGCCTTGTCTCACCTGGTACTGGTAATGTAAGACTCGTACCACAGTGTAATTTCAGACACCCACAGCACATTCTTCCGCCTCGTTGCTGCCTCGTTGCTGTGTAAGTAGTAATTGTCCCTAGCATAACAGATTCACAAGCGCAGCGCAGATGGGAGGTACTCCGAGTCAAAGTGGTTTCAGTTCCTATAGTAAACCCTTTTTTATTGACTCTCTCGCACTACGGGCTCTTTCTGCAAAGGCTCCTGCCACTTGTTAAGAAGGAACCTTCGGCCTTCACGTCATAATATATCGCGGTAAAGGCTTGGCCTGGCGTCAGGACAAGAACTGCTGCCTACGGCAACGCCTGGGCTTACCATTGATGTACTGGCTCCTCCATGGTCATTGAAAGCGGCTATAAACTCAAGGTCTGTCGGAGCTTCAACAGCAACGGTTCCCTGTTACTGTTGTGCAGCTGAAGCCACAAGGGGTAAAAAATAAACAACATTAATAATAATTCATATAATTCATATAATTGGCACTCTTTGCAGTCAAATCTGTAAGTCTTAGCCCTTTTTATATATTTGTATAATCATCGTAGACGACATGAAGTATGTGCAAATGTGTATTCCAGGGTACCTGGTGTGAGGCAGTCATGGGCACCTTCTTGACCACGAAAATGAGTGACTGCGCACCAAAGATAACATCATTAAATACATATAACTATCAAAAGGTCGACACTACTGGTCAGTATTGCTCGTTAGCCCATGACTGGTCCGGAAGTAGCGCATTTGTCCAATTTACAACTACATATCGACACCATTCTCCTGAGTCATGGCGTGTTGGCTTAGTGTCGGTGAGCGATTTCGCTGGCGCACCCATGTTGCTTAAACCATGCATGAGGAGTAGTGTTAAAGACATACAGTATGAGAAATTAAAATCCGACTCTACAAATCCATTTCCTTTTTTCTCGATCTTCTATGGCCCTGCACTACAATCCTCAACTTCTGACTGTGCCCCTCGCACCATTAGTTCCCAGTCATGAATAAGGTTGACCTCGCTGTTTCGGTGAGACAAAAGCCAATGGGGCATCCCCATTACGAGGACGGTGGGGGTGTGCACGTGAGAGATATAATATGACGATACGCTGCTTACGACGACCGCTACTCAGTGCAATTTCGTCTTTATCCTTTGAGTGAATATGTCGAGTGGCCAGGCGGAATACGTTGTTCGATCAGCTACGTCTCACAATGAGGTCCAGGACTTCTGGTGGAGGCACATGACAGTTCTAGGATGGGTGCGTCTATTTCCCGGCATAAAAAGTGCCTTGTAACTTAGTGTTTTGACCTGCTCCTATCCAATGCCTGCGATTAGAAGGACTAACAATTTATAGAACCGAGCTGCATTAGATGGCGCATCTCATTACAAGGTTGCAAGAAATGGTCAGGATTGGCTGGTCGTGGTTCCAAAGGGCACAAACAAGGCCATTGGCACCGTCATCAGCTTCACCTACCCCAACAAGACGGGCTGGGTAGGCTTCTTCATCATGGAGGCAGAATTCCGCGGAAGAGGTTTAGGCGCCAAGCTGTTCAAGGCTGCTCTCGAGTCCTTCAAGCAGAGCAAGGTTGAGTATATTGGCCTGGACGGTGTCGAGGAACAGGTGCCCACTTACGGACGACGCGGCTTCGTCACAACCGGACGTATCAACCTATATACCCATGAATCGGCCTCTCTTGGAGAAGACTCTACCACTCCTGCCCTGGAAAACGGCCTAGAAGTAATCGATATCCGCCATGTCGACGCCAAGGCTCTGGGAGACCTGGACCTCGCCCACACTGGCCTAGCCCGCCATATTCTTTGGACTGACGCTCTGTTTGACCGACCAGATGCCTATGGGTATGCCGTCGTCTCCTCCGCCACCAAAGAGGTAAAAGGACTCGTCTTGGTTCGCGACTGCGAGCACGGCCGTCGTGTTGGCCCGCTGCTGGCAGCCGATTCGGACCAAGCAACGGTGCTCCTGCACCGCGCCATGACTGATGCCACGCCCTTTACTGGTAGCTGGATTGCCGAGGTGTTTGGTCCAAACGAAGCTAGTTCCCGGCCATTTCTTGCGCTGGGCTGGAAATACATCAACGTGGACTACCACAGGATGTGGGTTGAAGGTAGGCAGCCACGGCAACAGGCGCCTGGAGGGCAGGGAACAAAGGGCATGTTTGCTATTTTCGACGCTTCGGAGGGTTAAATTTGAAAAGGTGTAGCAAAAAAGGACGGATTGTACACCTCTCTATATTCTGGATATACATTTAGCTGAACCAATGCCCAAATTAGATGCATCGCTAAGTCTACTTTGCCGTGCAATGCTAATAAGAAAAACAAATGACTGTGTTCGGAATATGTTAAAATCACATTGAATCCTCCATCTGCCGACTGCGTGTGCGTGTCCAGTTATCCTTGTCTTCTTTGCCACCTTTGCTCTCCAAACCCATGCCGCGCTCGACCCATTCCTTACTTTCCATGTGGCTGAGTCGACTGAGAGCACGAGCAAAGGCAAATGCCTCTTCCTCGCCTGAGAATAGGTTCGATGCCTTGAGCTTCTCGGCACTGCTGTCTATGTCCGTCAGAATATCCTCGACCACGGAGTCTACATCCCTGGCAGGCTTGGACTGAGGCGATGAAGTCGACGCCGCTGCTGCCTGCGTGCTATTGCCCGCAAGTAGGCTCTCGGCAATCTCATCCCTAGAAACAAATAGCTCACCTAGCGGCCTCTCCGTAGTGAGCACCAACTTGGCGTTGCCCTCATAGACGGCATCGATAAATGTAATGAACCGTCGCGCCAAGTCACGCTCTCGGATCGTCATGCCAGGCACGTCGGTGACTATGAAGGCATCGTAGCAGCGCACCAGCTCGAGGTAATCAGCCGCCGACTTTGGCTGCCGAATCAGTTCGTCAAATGTGAACCATGCGCACCGCCCGCTCACGCGGGGCACAAATATCTCGCGACCCCAGACTTTTTGAGTCTCTGGGTGCGGTGCAAAGTGCTCCGTATCGCCCAAGAATCGGAACCATTTGTCTGCGTGCGAGTTGGCGTGATTGTCGAGCGGGGTGTGGTACACTCCCGACGGCGGGCGTGGGATTTTGCGGTAGTCGGTTGGTGAGTCCAGGTTAATAACGTGCAGTCGCGTCTTGAGGAGCTTTATTGCGGGAATAAATGAATCTCTTTGAATGCCGTTTTTGTACAGATCGTTGGGGTGTCTGTTTGATGTTGTAACCATGACCACACCATGTGACATAAGTGCCTCTAGAAGTCTAGTGGGAAATGTTAGAATCAACTCCCGAAAATCTTGATACTATGACGGCTCTTACCTTCTCAGAATCATGGCATCTGCAACATCTGTACACTGAAATTCATCAAAACATAAGACATTGCCCTTTTCAGCAATGTCTGCGGCGACAAAAGGAACGGCGTCTATATCGTTACCATGCTCCATCTTCATCTTGTGTAAGCGCTTATGAACGTCCTGCATGAAGTTATGAAAGTGTATCCTCGTCTTGCTCTTGACAGAGGGTGGCAATGTGTCGTGGAAGAGGTTCATCAACATAGTCTTGCCGCTGCCGACATCACCAAACAGATACAGTCCACGGGGCAGGTTGTCCGGAATCTCGCCAATGGCTGCCGCGCCGTTTCTCGAGCCACTGCCCCCAAATATTGAAGACAGCACGGACTTTTTCGGCTTCAGCGACTCGAGGCTTGGGTGTACGACAGGCGGTGCGTGGTAGTCGCGCAGCTCGTGGTAGAGGTGCTGCAGGCTTTCGATGATTCCTGTATTTGATGGCGGGGTTAGTCAAATGCCTGGCTTCATGGTTCCCCTTTTTTTGCTCCATATCTACCAGTTACCTCTTTGGTGATCATCGTTTCGCAGTTCGCCTGCCTCAACGCGGCGATCGTATTCCGCCAAAGGCCCTCCGCCACAATCATTGCTGATTTTGGCGTCGGCAACAACCGTCGCAAGCATTCGCAATGGCGGGCCAGCGAGTTGCATGCACGGTAGCTGCTGCCGCTGCCGCTGTCCCTGTGTTGTTTGTCGCGTCAGCGGAGTAGCCGAGGCAATGCGCACGCCGGCTGCGGACCGCACCGAGCGACGAGGTTGGCTCTGCACGGTGACGGTGTTGCGAATACAGGTAGCGGAGGACGCTTGGAGCCGGCGCAGAGGCACCGTAGCCACCGTCCCACCCCGCATGATTTGAGTCGGATATTAATTTACAGGTTTCTTCGTCTGGTTGGGAATAATTTGGGGCAGGTCTGGTGGCTGCAAAACGTTTCGATATCTCGGCCGTTCGGTTTATTTCCATGATGGTGGAGTTGCAAGAGGGCCCGAGTTTCAGGTAATAACGGAGCTTGAAAAACATCGACCTAGTTACACCGAATTAGTCCCTGAGCACGAGTTTCTGAATTATGAGATTTTCAGGGATTAAAAACTATAGTGGGGTTTTTATATGGCGCTTTGTTGTAAAAGGCACCGATTTTGATTTTTTTGAAATAATTATGACCCTAGTTAGAGTTATGTAAGTTTTTAAATGTATCTTTTTGCCGCTTAACCTTTTATAGTAATTACCCTATAGAGTTTAGAAATTTTATTATAGATTATAATAAAATTCTAAAAATATATGGTTTTTCTTATATGATTTTAAGGAAATATTATATATCTATGAAAAATATAGAAGATAAAGCCATTAATGCTATAATTAATGATTTAATTGCTATAATTAAAAGCCTAATTGATTTTAAACTTAATGATATAATTAGTGATATAATTTATATACTAATTATATGTGAATTAGGTCTTAAAGATGATTAGGTTGAATAGCTTTGTGTAGGGCTTATTAGGTAGAAGGTTTATAAGCTGCTTATTGGCTGTAATAGTATATTTGTTGAGCTTTTTAGAATGTCTAAATTAATGTTTTTTGAATTAGTTAGCTGGCTATAGTAAAATATAGAAATAAAGGATTCTTAGTGCCTTATAATTAAGATAAAAGTTCTTATTTTTCTATATGTAATCTATTAGGGTATAATATAGTGAATGGCGGTATACTTCTTCTATTGTGCTTAAAGAATAGTTAGGAATATTATTTAGGAGGCGCTTAAAGCTTTTAGCTGCCTTTTTAAAGCTTTTATTATGCTACTTAGTTAGGAATTTATTAGTATTAAGATGGTAAAAGCAAAGCATTATTATTATTTCTATAGGTATATTGGTGTAATTAATGGGACTTATATTAAAGCTTTTATCCCTTATGCTAACTAGAAAAGGTACTTTAATTATTATAGACTAATATTATAGAATGTTCTTATTGCTGTAAAGCTAAATAGGACTTTTTTATATGTTCTAATTAGAGTGGAAGGATTAGTTAATAATACTAGCTTGATTTAAGTTGCCCTATAGAAAAGCTTTTAAATACCTAAGAAAAGATTTTATGTAGTTAATATAGGCTTTAGTAGTGAGCTAGGATTGCTTATGCCTTTTATTAGGGTTAGATATTATCTTTAAGAATAGAAAAAAGGATAAGAGGCACTATAAAATTATAAAGAGTTATATAACCTTTATTAATCTTAGCTTTAAATTATTATAGAGTAGGTCTTTAAGAGGGTTAAGTGAAAGTTTTGAATTCTTTGGTCTATTATGCTAGAATATTTTGCTAAAAAGTAATTATTAATAGTATATATAATAATAGGGCTATAGAACTTTATTTAAGTAAAGAAGGGTAAGGTTAATAAAATAGGGGAAAGGGATAAAGAAGAAATATAAAAGGATATTAAGCTTTTTAATAAAATTAAGATATTTACTAATAAGAATGTTAATATTATAAATACTTAGGAATATAGGGAAAAGGTTATAATGGAATAGTGGTAGGAATATATAGGCGTTGTTACTGCTTGTGCTATTGTAGGATTATTGGAGGATAATATAAGCAATGCTTATAGCGCTATGAGCGAATTTGAGATAGATTTTATAGCTTTTCTTAATAAATATAATAATAATGAAGATAAAGATAATAATAATAATGATTTTTAGAGAGATTAAGATAAAATAGGGCTATTATAGCTAGTGGAAGTTAGCTAGTTAGAGGAGGTAAATTAAAGAGGATTAAAGCCTTATAATAGCTTTTTTTTTTATCCTAATTAGGAATTAATTAGGTAGCTAAGCTATTGCTAGTTGTTTATAGCTATGGCTAGCTGGTAGCTGTTTTTTTGCCACTATTAACTGCCTTTTCTTTATTTATTAGCTAATTAAAAGAGGGTAGAAAGTAAGGCTCTCGCTACTAATTATTATAACCTTTATTTATATAATTACTACTAAAATAATGCCAAAATAAATCTAAGCTATTAGAATTTTAGGTATACTTATTCCTTATTTATTTCTTTATACTATATTATTCTTTTCTTATTTAATAATATTCTAAAAATACCTAACTTTTTAATTATTTATTAAGCTATTATATTAGATTATTTTTAAGCTATTGCTTACTAAGGAGCTAAGAAATAGGTCAATATCCTTATTAGTTACTATATCTTTTATCTATTCTTATATATCTTTATTAATAATCTTAAATAGCTTATTATTATATGCCTATGGTGCTAACCTTTGCCCTTTAATCTACCTATTAATTGCCTGCTTAAGAAGTTATATTCTAGTAGTATTCCTTGCCTTTTAAGATGCCTTTTATGGTCTTTAAGAGGGCGACCTTAAGTGCCTAGTTGGCAGTGAGTCTGAGGATTCTCCTTCTTCTTCTTCCTCTTCTTCTTTTGCTACTTCTATTTATTAACAATGGGTACGCTTACCTGATTTTATTGCTGACTTTACTATTTATCTTATAGCTAGAAATATAATATTATATAGGTTAATGTACTAAATACCCTTATGTTTTAATTATTTACTATGTGCTTTAGAAACCTTTAAAATTTGCTTTTAGTTATTATTTAATATTATAATAAAGCTAGTTTACTAATTATACCTAGTTCTAGTATAAGCCCTGGCGCCTAGGTAAGCCTTAAATAATCCTCTTGCTTTATTAACCTTTGCTTTTAACTTTCTTTAATTAAAATTCTTACTAGGAAAGTGGGATTATAATTCTAGGATAATCTCTTAGAAGACTTCTGCCTATTTAGATGGTTTTTTTACTACTAGCTAATTAGACCTCTTGGCCTCTAATAAGTGTTTAAGTAAGAAAAGGCTGTGTTCTTGTGTCTAATAACCTTGTGGCGATGAAGTGGAATTCTCTGTATCTTATGAGTCATTTCCACTAAAATGCTGGGCCTAAAGGGCTGCTTTTGATAGCTGAGATAGACTCTGTGACTCTAGCGGCGCTGGCGAGCCAGCTTCTGACCAAGGAGGGCTCTTTAGAGGCATAATTTGAGCGCTAAAAGCCTGTGAATATGATGTTTTTGACCGACTTGCAATTTAATTGATGAGGGGTCAAAAAATGGAAGCGCCACATTGCATAAAAACTGACTAGGGTCACAAAAAGGTACTTCCTATATATAACTTGGTGGTGGAAGTCTCTCTCTGACCTACTATGGTTTTTTTCCCTAGTATACTTTGGTTTTCGGAAACTCGTGCTCAGGGACTTAGGCCTAAATTCTAGCCTGTACCCCAACTCTCCAAGTCGCCACCTTTACAGAGTAAAAACGCAACTAAATTCAACATACGATAATTAGGTAGGAACCCCAGCAAACAGAAGCAGTGCTTAGTTATATCAACAGCGCCAATAGCAGAAGCAGCCAGAATAGCCAAAACAGTATCAATAGCAAAAACAGTGGCAATGGCAGCGATAACAATAACAGTAAAAGCAGCAACCGCATTAACTGCATTAATGGCTTTCACAGCATTGAACAATAACAGTAGTTACTGGCAAAAGTAGTGAAGTGCTGCAAATGATATATGGTATGGTATTCATGATTGTACATTGCATTGAGCGATGAGAAAATAATTTATTTAATTGCTGAAGATGATGCTTATATAAACTCGCGTTACGTTTTGCATGGTTCTTAAACTCCGTTAGGCAAGTCTTACGAGTCTTTGCAAGAAACGGACGGGTCATAGGTGGTTGGACAGACTCAAGCCAGTCTTCCCTAAGAGGCGAGCTGTCTCTTTCAATGGCGCGATACAGGACAATAGTTGAGATGGTATGTAAGGACTCTCTAAAATTCACACCGAGGCGAGCTGTCTCTTTCAATGGCGCGATACAGGACAATAGTTGAGATGGTATGTAAGGACTCTCTAAAATTCACACCCGGAACCTCTTCCGCACATCTTTCGCTAGAGCATTTGACAACCCCGCATAGCTATACTTATCCATAATCTCCTTGAGCTTGTCCAGCGGCAATGCCTCAATGCGATGCCCTCTATTGCCAACCATTGTTTGCGCCATGCATAGCGCATTGTAAATGGCCTCTTCAGTAGCATCAGCTGTGGCCTCAAACAGAGCATTGATCGTCTGATCATCCGCAGTCTCAATAGTCTGTACCCCCAATTTGAAGGGATCCACGGTGCGCACGTTCGAGTTGACACACTGCACCTGCGTCTTGTTGCCTGTGGAAAATGCAAGAAAGATATCTCCAGATGGGTTATGTCCATATCCTCCTACTCGCGCAAGACCGACTGTGGCACGTTTCGCGACGCGCTGAAGCTGGGTCGGATGCAGCGGCGCATCAGTGGCGATGATGATGATGATGGACCCGTCCTTGGTCTCCTTGGATGCGTCGGCCGCGTTCTTTGGCGCTTCTTGGCCAGCAGCTGCTGCCTTCTTGGCTGTCTCATCAGCGATAATGAGCCCGACAGGGACACCAGAGATACGAAGATGATGCTGGCGGCCGTAGTTGGCCTGCACCAGCGCCGCGACCGTGTAAGTCTTCCCTTCCTCGGCGGCAGGGACAAGTCGGCTGCTGGTGCCGGTCCCTCCTTTAAAGCCCTGACAGACCATGCCTGTTCCACCACCCGTATTACCCTCCTGCACTGCATCACTCGTAGCGTTCTCCAGACCCGTTACAATGTGCTCGGGGGTCACAGCAAAGACGCCTAAATCGTTGAGGTGTCCATCAAAGGTCTCGCCGACGACAGGGAGAAGAAACCAGCCCACCTCTCCATCGTCGCCTTTGTAGTTTTTGAGAGCGTGTTGATAGATTCCAGTATATGCTTGGCCTACTGCGAAGCTGTTGGTGAGAATAATTGGAGAGTGAAGCAGGCCTGTTTCTTCGATCCAATGTGTGCCAGTCATCTCACCGGAGCCGTTGAAGCGAAAGATTCCGGCATGGCATGCTTTGTGGAACCAGTCGTCGCGTGGCACAATGGTCGTCACACCAGTATTGACATTTCCATCATGTGAGTGAATGGACTGCGTATGAACCCGAACACCAGGCACATCTGTAATTCCGTTCTTCGGGCCAGGAGACCACGAGCCTAAGAAGACAGACGGCACAATATCGCGGAGCCGAGCTCGCTGACTGTTTGAACTGGTAGCTGACATAGTTGAGCGTTTCAAGCGAAATAACTTTACAGCACAAACGATGCATGCTCAGGGATGTCTCCTTTTAACGGCCAGATACAGTTGTATATTAAACATGAGGGGTTCTTGACTTACAATGCTACATCACGCCACCCACATCAAAGCCAGTGGCTTCTGCCACTACACGCTAAGCTTTGGATGCTGCAAGTGAGTCACCCCGGCCAAAACTATTGAAGATCATTTAGGCTGCTGTGGTCTTGATGCAGCCAGCCAATAGCATGCATATTCGCCAGGTTCTCCTTTCCACCTGCATCACTCATACCGCCAACACTGCCAATCGTTTTATATTGGGAAGCACAGCTAGTAGTCACAAATGCCCTTTCTGATAATATCCGATCGTCATTACGTCCGGCCAGTAGGCAGCTCACAACTAGGAATATTTATATATTGGAGAAGGAGCTCCATCATACAATCGCGTACTGGCGCCATTATTATTTTATTGTTGACCACCACATTGGCTTAATGCATGTACAGAGCGACGCCCAACACACCGGCCACAATCAATGTTGATACCCTTAAAATACCAGCCGAATTCTTCTTGTCGTCTTTACCATTGTTTTTGCTATCAGTGCTGTTGACTGTAGCGCCGTTGTTGTCAACAGAACTGTCTTTATCGACTAAGTCGCCACCATACACCGCAATGCCGGGGGAAACAGCTCTCGCCAAATTGCTGGCCCTGCTTTTGTAGTCATCAAGGGTCTGGTTGGTACTCGGGTTGACGATACCGACCATGCCATTAGCGCACTCGTTCTCTTGTGACGAGTAGAACGGCATCGGGTCGGTATTGACGACCTTGACGCGGAACACCTTATCCTGTTCACGGCAAGCATCAGCATTTCTGGATCACGTTAAATAGGGATGCTGCTGAACTTCATCGAGCATACAGATTCGCCACTAGAGACCTCTACAA
Source organism: Zarea fungicola (assembly GCA_900169235.1). Classification (NCBI taxonomy): domain Eukaryota; kingdom Fungi; phylum Ascomycota; class Sordariomycetes; order Hypocreales; family Cordycipitaceae; genus Zarea; species Zarea fungicola. The sequence goes on from FWCC01000087.1 coordinate 31,671, forward strand.
AGCCAGAGAAGAACCCAGTACCGAGCTGAAGCGGTGAGCAGGGAGACTGGTAGTCACCAGCAACAACACTGTGGTTAGAAGCCTCAAATTGAAATTCGAGCAAATCACCCGGCTCCGCGGCAACAGAATTGGGATCGAAGCGGTTGTCACTTTTGGCAGTGATTTTAATTACGTTTGCGCTTGCAACCGCCAAAACGGTCACAGCAGCGAAGATGGACGTGAAGGAAGGCATGTTGAGATATCGTAATAGAGTTTAGATGATGAATTAAAACTTTCCTCGAGTGAATAATAAAGACTTTATTGGCGCGGAAGAAAAATTGAATATGGAGAGTACGAGAAGAGGCAAGAAGATGTGGATGTGATTTCTGGCTCATTGCTATTATTTGTAGGGCAGCTGCGGAACGCCAGCAGACAGGCTCACTCCTGACCGCCGGATTTTTGTTTGTGATTCAACATTGCTTTTTCCGGGCACCCATGAATGTCATGGAATAAAAAAGATGAAATCATGACCGTAATTGAAACTTGGCAGTATGTAGGGATAGGAAATTGCGACGTTTAAAACAAAAGTTGCCCAAAGGCAAAACCCAGAACGATCTTGTTCCAGCCACATTTTAGCACCCACTTCGTCGTGTACTTCGGCCATGTTCTGGCAGCGCCGTGATTGAGCAGTACAGTCCTGTCTCATAATTTCTTTTCAGGAGACTTTCCGGCATTTCAACCAGCAGCCAGCTCGGGCACGGGGTGACAGGGTTTTAAACCTTTTGCAATTGGCAGTTCGCGAGAATACCATGTAAATTTTTTTTAAGAGAGGTAAACAACGCCTCCCAAATGTAAACACGAGCTGTTTCCAAGCGAGCATTGCGTTCTACCAGCGCTTGCGGTTACGAGCACTCTCTACTATATCAAGCATACAAAGAGCATGCAGCAAAGTAGAACAACCGATATCCAACTGGCAAACACCGTTTGTCTAGTTCATGTGTTGGTAGGCCACGTCACGCGACATCATGGTTGCCCGCCACTTATTAATTCCTGGCCAAGGGTCCTTTGACCCAATCCTGGAAGAGACGCACGGAATAATATTAAGAACACGTGTGTCCCGATCTGGAATTTTAGTCGATTTAGTAAGATCTAATTGGAATGGAGCATGTTGTGGCGGTCGCAAGTTGCAATAATAAAACCAGGTTAGCCAGCACCCAACATAGTTAGCCGTGCTAGTTACCAAGAATAAGTTTGCGCAATGCATTGCGTCCCAAGAGATGGATAATATATACATGTAAGTATAAATGGAAATTCATTGCGTCACAGAGCTTGTTGTTTCACTCACCACGTTATGCGACAGTTTCGGAACCGCTGACGTCATCCATCCCCGCAACCGCATGGGTTATTTTTTGTTGCGATATAACAGACAAGGGGGAGGAACATGCCGGCAAGATTTGCATATAGCTGGGTGGCACATATTGAAGCCTTTACACGTGTTCAAATTTTAAATTTGGAGCACTAGACGACAGAGCCAGTAGCAAGCACCGCATTGTGGCGGACAACCAACTAGCGCGATAGCCGATTTGAGAACCCGGTTCTCGCACTAACTGCCATTTGGCTCATTATTACTTCCATGACTCGATATGAGGTGATTCTGAGTTTACTACACATAAAGAGTCGCAAACGACAAAAAATTAATATCTTGGCGGGCGGAGAGCGCCGATTCCGCGTCGTGTAAATTTCTTTTCCTCGTAGTGGCATTTTTTTTTAAACATGGCTGTGACTCTGCTGTGCCAGCTTAGCAAAAAACATTGATTCAGGAATCAGACCATAAAGACGTCAGAGATGCAATGCTGTCTTCAAATAGACGAGCGTTACGTTGCATGAGCGAGCTATTTGTGGTGAAAGTGGCAACCTTTATTGGAGTAAAGACTAGAAAAAAGGTTCGTGACGCTACATAGTAGTGGCTCTGCCGGATACTTGTCGGTAACTGAAAAAACTAAGCAGAAATAAAGGACAAGAAAAAAAAATAGACAAGAAAAGTCGTTGATCTCGATGTACATGCCCTCTGGCAAAATACCGCAACAGGGCAACGAACATCCCCTGCCCTAACAAACACTAGCAAACGTTAGTTAACCAAGGTTCCCGGATGACTTCCGTCAGGTAGCTACGGTCGAATGAGGGGTAACTGTTTATTAATAGCAATGGAAACAAGTCGACGCCCCTGAAATATAACGAATACAAGATTGCCTTTTCCCTTTCCCCCCAGGATGGAGCTGTCCAGTCGGAGGCTGGACAGCTGGAAAGCTGGAAAGAATCGCAACCAGTAGCGTTAGGCCAGCATGTCACGCCAGGGGGGCTATTCTCTCCAACTGCAGACAGCCACTAAACGAACTTGAACCAACGCTAGGCACGAGCCTGGTTACTGGTGGCCGCAAGTGGCTTGTGAAAGAAGTGATATGTAACGGATGTAACGGAGTAGCACGTCTAACTAATACTTGTACGGAATACCAGCGGTGTACATTTCCTCTAATGGATGCCTAAAAAGGACCAGCATGAAGAAAATGGCAAGTGAAGTATCTTCACAGTGTGGGTGATATCAATCAATTTGATTTGACTCGGATCGTCTGTGATACGGATTCATCTAAGAGAGGGAATTAATATAAAATAATTCATTTTGGTGAATCGATCAAATACCAGCGGAGCCTTCATTAATTGTGTTGGCAGGTTATACTGACTATACGCACGTACCGTGCGGCTGCGGAACGTCATAGCCTCATTGGTTTCGTCGCATTCAATGCATGGCCTATTATCGTGATTGTACTAATGTATCTTTAGGACGACAAAGATCCCCCAGAGACTCTCCGAATTCCACCAACTCTTGTCTTGCATGCATTTGCCACGAGGTCGATGCTCCGATCCCAAGCGACAGATCGAGCTAGCCCTGCACATGTCTTGCATGAAGACACGTTCTCCTTTGGTTCATGATGAGAGTGGCCAGTGCCAGTTTCAATTCTCGCTTGGTAATTAGCTATCTGGTCAGGCTCATGTAGGTAAGCCTTCTCGCCGTCACTAGCCGTAAGTAACTCCCGTGAGGTGTGAGATGGTGTGGCCCATGAGTCGCCGCCCAACACAGTTGGCAGAATCTTGTGCCAGGAACGACCCCTTACAACACCAGAGTCCCAGCCAACTAGACAGATTTGGTATCGAGTGACTTTCTTCGACCGGGCGATTTTCTATGCAGGGCTGCTGTACCCCTTTGAAGTTCAACCCCCACGAGCCGGACTGAGCTCCAGCCCACTTGGTTGATACAGTTCAACGAAGCAATGTTACAAGGCGACGAGGCTGGCCGATCCGCACCAATTCAATTCCTTTTTCCAACCGTCAAGACGAACGAGCCAAACGACGTGGCTACGTGCAAGCCCCAGTTGCCCACTCCACCAACCCACAAGCAAAGGTGGTTGCAAGCTTGTGATGTCCAAGTCTCGGCGCTGCAGTCCCATATCCACTTCGTGACCGTGGCTTACACAGATATTGGTAAATTAGCAGTAAGTCAGGTTCTCTACTTTCATGGTCTTTCTCTTGACGATGGTATTCTGGGCGAAATATACGAAACCACTGAAGTCAAGATTGGATTTCTTCCATTTAACCCACTAGAATGTGCGCAGAATGAAAGCCCCCGCCGCCATCTTCTTCGTCCCACTCCCTCCACGCACCAGTGCAAGCCAGGGGGGACTAGTGGCCGCTAACTTAATGCTTTGGATAACGATGCAAGTCATCTCCTTTCGTGCAGTGGAGAGAGCACAAAAAACTAGGAACGTAATAAAGCCGAGGCGCGCGGCTGAATGGCCCGCAGACCGAAGGCCCTGTTCCCTCCCCCAGCACCGAGGATGGCCCATGGAAGCTCCCCCCTGTGTTCTATGTATCACTCTTGTATTCAGTGTCTTTCATTCCCATCTCCCTCCCTACCTACAACGTCTCTCGTGGTGTAATCCTGGCAAAGACTTTGCCACTGGTTCATTTTTAAGGTTTTCCGCTCTTGGCGTGAACTTGGCGGGCCGCCGTTGCGGTTCCCGCACGCTAAACCTCGGAACCTGTAGCGAAGGTAATTTCTTTGCTGAGTCGCACCTTGGATCATTGAGGCAAAGGCGAGTTTTGCCAAGTGTACCCAGTTTCCAGAAGAATCGGGAATTGACCGCCCACAAATCGGCCGGTGAACCGGGCTGATATGTTACCGCCTCCTAAGTTTCAACCGGTAGATTCTCATATCTCGGCTCCGGTCATAATTTGGGGGCAAATTAACAAAACTTAAAAAAAAAAAAACAGAATACGCGTCGCCCTAACAGACTGGCAAAGTCTGGAATGACCTTTGTCGAATGGGCCACAAAGCCTACTGGTCCACCATCATATCCCCTCGTATGCAGTATCTGGGAGGATTTGCAGTGGTACAGTAACCAACAAACTCCTCTTTTTTGGTTATTCTGCCCTTGTTTCTCCCTCTATCTTTCTCTTTCGAGTTGTAACTTCAGCTTTTCTTTGCCCCCGCCGCTGGTAGTTAGTTCAACATACGGAGTTAGCTTTCACTTACACCCACATGAGCATCCACAACACCTGGCTCCGCGCATGTCACTGCAGCCCCGTGAGAAGCCCTGCTCGGTCTCCAAGGCTGCATGGCTTGGTTACAAGGGCCCCTTCCTCCTTTCCCATCCCCGCTTCTTAGTTGCTCTATGTGCCACTGTAGAAACAACGTCCACAGTGCAGACGCACACTGCTGCTTCCCTCCGCTGGCCAGCCAAGCTCCAAGATCGGACCCTGACGAGCCTTTGTTGCTCCTTTGTCCACCTCGTGGATGAGAACGGCTATCCTCTAATTTTGGTTTACCCCACGGCCGAGGTCGCCTCTTCGTTTCCCCTAGCACCCACGTTGCCACTATCTGTCGCCACTACCCGTCGTTGCTGCCAACCAACCAGCCTAGTAATCCACACTGCGACTGCAGCCCATGCTGAATTCCCCCTCCTTATTCGCTGCCTCTCTGTCCATCCATGAATCAGGTGGTCACGGATCCTGTAAAATCTCCAACTTGGGTATTAATTTATCTTGGATTGGCAGTCAAAGTAGTAGAGGTGTGTTTTGTCGATGCCAGGCATTCTGCAGCGATCCTATTACTGGAGCGTGAAGAATCCGACTCAGCTAGCAAATATCGCCGTTGTAACATTTCTGCGGCAATGATAGCCCGCATGGTGGCGCTTCTGCCCCATTCTTGCGTCTTTGGCGTATAGATCAAACTATGTATAGGGGGCAAGGTCTCTGGCCAAATGGTGACCTGCTTCTCTTTTTCTCTCGCCGTTCTGACTAGCGCTATCGGCAAACTCAAGACAAACCCGACCAGCAAGCCCTTCCGACACCCCCCGCTTATTACCAAGAGAATGTCAGGAGATTTCGACACGGGAACTATTTTTTAACTATTTTTATTCGCCTCTTTCCTGACTCTAATGGCTGTTAGTTCGCTGTCCTAGAACCTTGTTCCCATGTGTGCTCTCTTGACAAGACTTGACTCGGGTGCCCGCCTCGGATGAACCGCTGGTTTATTGCCACTTTCCATCCTGTCTCAATTCTAAAAAGGAGCCGTATCTATGACCGCGGTGCCTTCATTGCAGCTCTATTTCCCTTTGTTCGAGTCTTGGCCGGGTTTTGTTATTGCATCGGTTTACAACTTGCTCGATGGCGTGACTTTGCCAACCGAGCTACGTTCTTGTCCTTCTTTCCTATAGACCATCTGTATCAAGACGAGAGCTATCTCACGCAGTTCCTGACTGCCATATCCGCCACAGTCAGCTTTTTCTTTGGTCAAGTACGGCCACGGCTACATCCAAGGTGACATCCAGTGACCCTCCGAGTGGCCCCCAACACACACACCGCCAATCTAAATGTCAACCCCAGCAGTAAGTCAATCTCTCTCTTGTCGTTATCGAACAGCGTTACCATCTCCACTGTGACTCGACGCAATCATGAAGGGCGAGAACAATATTGACTCTACCATTGAAACATAGCAAAAGGCAAACTTGGCTCGCATCCGAGACAATCAACGGCGCTCTAGAGCAAGAAGGAGAGAATATGTACAGGAGCTTGAGCAACGTCTTCGGCTATGCGAGCTTCAGGGAATCGAAGCCACGACGGAGGTTCAACTAGCTGCCCGACGAGTGGCAGAAGAGAACAGACAGCTGAGACAACTCCTTCACAAGCATGGATTTAGTGACGACTACATCAACCGCTCTCTACAGGCCAGCGCTGCAGGAGTCCCAGATATGAATCGCGAACAAGGCTATGCGACTGGTGATGGCGGCATGGCTGCCCAGGCTCTCCAGCAAACGATGGCATCACGTCGACCCGCAACTCTCGAATCTAATGTGCCATTTTCAGTTCCCGGCCAGGTGCTGTCAGATTCCTCGATTTCTAGCACGCCATCCGTTTCTTCTTCAGCGCCACCATGGGGCGCTCTTCCTGCCGAATCTTCATATGGCCACGATCAAAGCATGCATTTACAGACCGCAGGAATGGCTGGCCAACCACCACCACCACAGCAGCCGCAGTATTCTGCCGCATTATTTATGGGAAGTCATCCCAGGGGCGGCCCAGAAACCTATATGACCCAGCCAGCACAGATGGGTGGTATGGCTCCTGCCCCAGCTATGACTCAACCCATGCAACAAACAACCAGAGGGCAGATTCAGTATAACAACACTATAAATACGTATCAACCAGTGAGCGATGGAAGTTATGGCGATGCACCTACAGGCGGTTGGACGTGACAGGGGCTATCCAATTCAGCCATGTCAAAGTAAAGGAACAAAGCGAATCAAAAGAGCATACGACGTGGAAGAATCGATTACTCAGATGATACCGAGAAGGATGCAAGATGCAGAAACGAAAAAAAAGACGAATTACTGGAAAAGGATATACCCAAAAACGAAGTTGGATTTCAGAGGGAGGGAATGGAATTAGTGGCCTATCACTGTCAAACCAGCAAACAGTTTGAAAGATGACCAGGGGAATTGAGGCAGCGGCGGGTAATGGCACGACAGGGCTCGGCAACGAATAAGAACGACATGGCTGCGCCCGCAATTGAATGCAACTCTTGTATGCGCGGTTGGAAATGGCTTGGAAATTAAAGCTCTGGTGCTTTTGAGCAGAATGTCTCGCTCGTTGTCCATGCCAAAAGCAAATTGTATATTACTTTAGGGAATGGTGACTGCACAGTACACATGGCCGGGTTTCTGATAATGACGGGTGCATCCCACGGCGCAAAAGTGAATAGTTATTGAATAGCTATGCTATTGAATTTAATTTCACCCGAACAGCAAAGGCGAACTGTCAGCGACCACCATCCCAGGAATGGATTAGCCGTCCGCGAATACTGAAAGAATGCACGCATTTAGTGCAATTTTAGTACAGGTATTCTCTGCCTTCTATGCAAACAACCTTCCTGAAAAAAAGAGACAATCTCCAGATCCTATTTTCTGGAATGCAATGCTTCAAACGCGCAGGACTAAAAATAGAACAAAAACCGGACCCATTAACGCCGTCATTGATTCCCAGATAAACTGTAGCCGAGGTACATCCGCGCAGAAACTCGTGAAGATGAAAGTAAAAGGGGTTACAAAAAGTAGTCCGCCACAGGCTTTTTGGCTGGCATCCCGCGCGAGTCCTGCGGTGCTGCCTGAAACACACGATAGCGCCTTGCCGGGCCATTGTTTGTCACGGTTTGATCCGACTCCATCAGCAGACCGCGCCCGTTGCCGCTGACACCACCATCGCTGCGGCCGACATCGCCGTTGCTCCGCGCAAAGACGCCTGTGCCCGATTCATCCTCGCACAGCTCGAGGACGGCTGCAACGTTTCCACACCGGTAGCAGTAGTTAGGCGCTGACCAAACCGTGACTATAGATGAGTCAAACATTTCCTTGAAGCCTTCCATAACTAGCTGATGGGCACGTGCAATAAGACTCAGATCATTGCGGTGATTGAACACCTTGACAATATCGGCGCCAAAAAGGAAGCCCGCGCCGCGCGGGGACAGGCCCCATCCGTCAATGTCGTCCGGGTCTGACCACAACAGATCGCACATGGCACCCTCATGTGGCACCTCTTGCTTGCGGTCGATCAGGCGGATCTTGTCCACCGAGTCGATGAGCGGGCTCAGGCCTCCATGCACGCAGAGCACCGCGCCCGCAGGGTTGCCTATGCTGCCGCCACTTGATCCAGAGGCCCCAGAGCCTGGTGGGCCGGTCTTGTCTCCTGTACCACCGCTGCTTCCACCGCCACTAGGGCTCTGAACTTGCTGTTCTCTCTGGTCTATGCGGCCGCGCTGGCGCGAGAAGCGGCTGATGATTGCACCGTTTTGGTCACACACTTCAATCTCTGTCTCGTCGTCGATGGGCTCCGGCTGGTTTGCAAGTGTGTTGGAGGCGCCAAGCACGATGGCTCCCAACGCGAGGTAGTCAAATACATCGCAGCAGTATCGCCATACATTGGCACTGCCGTACTTGCGGAGGCATTCGTCGTAGAAGCCGTAGACAGTTGTAATTTGGCGTGACTCATGGTTTCCGCGGATGAGAGTCATGCGGTCGGGGTATCGAACTTTAAGACAGAGCAGAAGGAGAAAAGATTCGAGAGAGTAGAAGCCACGATCGACGAAATCACCCATGAAGAGATAGTTGGTGTCGGGCACGTCTCCTCCCACACGGAACAACTCCATCAAGTCGTGGAACTGGCCATGAATATCGCCACATATCTGCAGCAAATAGCGGATTAGCAAGTCAGATACCAATGAACCAATGGCTGCAAGTAATCAGGAGGTGTTGCGCACAGTCACTGGTGCAGTCACGGTGACTACATTTCCCTCCTCAATCAATAGCTCTCTGGCTCGGTGACAGAGCTCTCGGACCTGCGTCTCGGGGATCGGGCGACAGGCGCGTAGCTGCGCAATCGCTCTTTTCATAAACCAGTATTAGCATAATAGTCGGGAAACAGCCCTAGATGCAATGCAGTGTGCCATACTTGTCGAGGTCGCTCATTTTGGTGGCTGGCTAAGTAGCAGCGGTCGCACGTAGGCACGCGCTGGCCGCTTTTCTAAAGCAATGTACGACGGACGGAAAGAGGCGGTCTTAGAGCATAACTTGAGAACTATTGTGCGAATCGATGATTGGAGCTGTCGGGTAAGCGAAGAGTGTAGCGAAAGATAATTGCACGTACTGCAGCAGTGTTTTCAAGACAGTGTGGGCGGATGAAGTGGTCTCGCTCGCTCGGCGCATTGGTCCCATCGGCAACCAGACTCGCCAGAATGGCGATTGTTCATCGCCCCACCAAATTCGATGTGCCACAGTCACCAATTGGGAAACAGCGGAATATACATTTATCCGTAACTTTTTACTTTAGTCCTGTAACTGACCAATCAACGGCACGAGAATCCGAGGTTGTCATAACTGTCTCGCGATAGCCCGTAACAGCGTTTTTTAGATTCCGAACTCAGCAAAAACCTGCAATCGCAACCGCTGACCTCTATCTGCCGTTGACTGCGGTCAAAATTCTTATTTTGTCCAGATACAGGGCATAGAAGGATGTATCCATGATTTTGTATGCCCAATGGCTAGCGGTGGTCGTACCATTGTGCATTTACTAACAGTGTCTGCAGCCTCCTAATCCGCCTTGAACTGGACTACCTGTGACGAATTGCATAGCCGACAATGCCGCCACACCTTCACCCCAGGTCGCGCATGACCTCATCACTCTTTGCTACAACTTTGTTCGCCAGTTTCTTCGTCGTCGCACTGCCACATATACTACCCTGTCCCGTCCCTGCAACACGATACGCGGATGGAGAGGTCGTAGTAGACGAGAACGGTCGAAGAAGGATATGGAGGAAAAAGGATACTCCGCCTGTCAGAAATGGGATTGTTGATTTCAACGAAAATTGCATGGAAGATTCGATGGAAAAGTCGCTACCCTCTCGAAGAGAATGCCCGGTCCCGAAACCTGGTGGCATACTGGGTGAGTGGCTTGGCTTTCACAACGACAGCGACTCGTCGAGGACGAACAGATGACGAGCGATACAACAAAAAAAAAGGAAAAAGAAATGAAGAAAAAAAATGTAATAACTGTACAATATATTTGGACGTTGATTGACGTCTTCTCCATACCAGGGCACAAAATTGCATGGTGACAAATTACTCTCTTCAGGTCTGGGGAGGACGCGGATGAAAACTAGGAAAAACGTGGTCCTCGTGAAACAACGCATTCGTTTTGTTTTCTCGTCTCTAAGCTGATGTTTCGCGTTACGCGTGACGCGAGCCCTATTAATCATGGGGTTGGCCGTCGAGATACAATCTCTTTATGCCATACAGATGTCGCAGATCTCAATGACAAAGGCTGGGACTAGAAAACAAAAACGCTGTTCAAGAGAACTGTGGGAAATCACCACCATAAAGGCCGACGAAACCACTTTTCTAACGCTGCATTGTGCCTGGCCCGCAAGTGTTCGAGGAGGATAAGACCACAATCTAGAACTAGGTATCCATTTTGACCAGCCAGAAAGTCTTATGAAACACGTATCTAACTCGAGAGACAAATGTGCGCTTTCAACTACCTTGATTCATGTCGGCGAACTTGCAGTAACAGGCGAGGTCGCTTGTGACCATCACCTGACAGCGACTGCCAGAAGAAAAAATAAAACTGTGCTTGTTCCTTTGCATAATCTACCGTACTTCAGTTCAGGTCGTTCATTTAATTCTTTTCTGAAAAAATCTTCTTCGTCCTGTTTGGCAACCAACATGTCTGGAATCTACTGGGAGGATCCAGTGTGATGCAATGACAATCGTCACGGTAGGGCAGTGGCTCGTGCCCATACACGGGGCATCTGCAACTCTAAAAAGCGGTAACAGTCATTATTTAAGCAATAATTTGCGACCATTGGCGTAACAAAAAATTATTAAGTGGACAAATGAGCTGTCGACACCTCCGGCTCGTAAAAATACCGGGCGATCTGACATCTGCAATGAAACACGGGGCCTGGGTATGAAACCGTGAGTCCAGACCACCCTAAGACCGAAGTGGTGGGCGATATTTTAATAATATCTTAAGAGTCGGTCAATATGGATTCTGCGACGCCTCAGAACTCAATTCCCAGACGGGATGCATCGTTACGGAGTGTTACTGCGCCACATCTAGATGCTCACCTTGGTCTTCCAGGGCTCAAGAGTCTCCGTATGACAAATGTTGCGCCAAGATCCTTGAAACTGCCCGCTATGCATTTATTAAATTCTTTTCGGAGGCAGAAATATGTCCCAGCCTTACTGGGGATGAAACCAACTCTATTCGAGCCCTGTATACTGTTTAGGCAGCTGTTCAAAGCGCTACCGGGATTTGGAGTCATGGCGTTTGGTACATCCGGTCTCAAGTCCAGTATGATACTAAATATCGACTCTAAGCCCCTAACGGCGTCTTCAAACAACTTCGCCGCCCTCGAAATGCTACCCGAGCATAGACTCATGGGCTGTCTAGACCTCTTAGTGGGATCGTCAACGAGTATATGACCACCGTGCTCCCCGCGCCAAAACACAAACATTCTCAGATTCTCAAACACGCTGCAATACCACTCTCTACCTTCTTCACTTCTCTCTTTAAACACGAGCTGTGCTCTGTTTTTTTTTGTCCCGGCGACTATTACTTTCATTAAAAGACTTCTCCGTCTACAACATTCTCTTAATAATTTTACAGCAGCGCTGTTTGTCATCTTATACCCCATCAAAATGAAGTCACTTTCTATTCTCATTCTCACTGCTGGCCTTGTGTCTGCTGTTGCAGTCCCTGGCGGCCTTGTTGTACGCTCTACTTCACTCGGACACGTCTCCGCTGCTGTTGATGTCCGTGACACTGCCCCCGTGGCCAGCGTAGACGAGTATGACGAGGAGGAATTCGCACCTATTACTTCTCGGGCCGAAGCGGTGGTTGAGGCGGCCAAGCCGGCTCAGAACGGTACTGCGCCTGACAAGGGCAAGCAGCCAGCCGCTGGCCAGGACCAGAACAAGGACCAGAACAAGGATCAGAACAAGGACCAGAACAAGGACCAGAACAAGGATCAGAACAAGGACCAGAACAAGGATCAGAACAAGGATCAGAACAAGGATCAGAACAAGGATAAGAATAAGAACAATGGAAAGAACAACAACAACAACAACCAGAACAACCAGGATCTCATCAACCAGCTGCTCAACAACGGTAACCTGAACCAAGGTATTCTCAACCCTTGGCTAGTCGCCAACATTATTCAGCTTGGTGTTGGTCAGAACATCAACATTGGTAACCTGAACCAAATTTCTCTTGCCCAGCAATTTGCCATTATCTCTCAGGTTCAGCAGCTTCAGACTCTGCAGCAGCTGCAACTCATTGGCCAACCCCAGATTATCACTGTCTTGAACCAGGGTTTTGTGAGCAATGGTGCCACTATTGGTAAGAACTTACTCCTCTACCTCAAGAGATATACTAACAGATCTTTGATAGCAATCGTGAGCTAAAGCTCTGTCATCCTGCCTCAGGCGAAAATTATTCCGGGGGGCGGTTTTTGTATCGGTAAATGTCAGAGCTTTGTCATTCACGCTGCTGGATGGGCTCACACTCAAGATGTGTTGAATAGATTGGGCTTATGGTGGCCTCTACGGGTCTTTCTTTTTGTCACCTGTACGTTGAGTACGGAACTAAATAGCGTTTCCAAATTCAAGAATTTTGAATTCTCCAAGTTTGCTACAATGCGGTGTCTTCACCCCCTGGCTACAGATTTGAGACGCAAAGTTCTAGCCTCCAATTACAAATTATAATACCTACGCGATCTTTGCGACATTTAGACGATTGCTGAGATGCATAACTTGTTTGTATACATGCGATCTAGAATTGCGATACTGCTTGATTGACGGCCCGAGTCCATGTGGGAGATTCTTCCCAGTAGGATAATAGGAAAGGGGTTAAGATGCGTGGGTGCTAGGTAGGAAGCATTGGAAAAAAGTAACCGAGGTGATTTGCAGCGACCTATTAACTAACTGTACTCCCCGTGCAGGAATCACGTCGCCGGGGTTGGGAAAATATTAGTAAGGTGGTAACTGAAACAACATGAATAGTTTGTAATTGATTTGAAGCTCTTTAATAATTACTATCTTATCATATAGAGTGCGAGGTAAAGGCATTACAAATGTACATGATGGTATGATCATCTTAGATAACTTAGATTCAGGTAATGTCTAAACTGCTTTGTTGATTAATTAAAGTTTAACCTATGCCCCATAATTCACGACAAATTATTGCAACACGATTCTTGGGTCTGGTGGCTTCCAACCCCACCATCAACCACCAATGTCACGAAAATAACAACATTATTAGGCTGGCGTGGCGGAATAAGGGAATCAACAGATAAACAAGATTGCCGGATTACCAATAACGAGGGGCCAGTATATGCACTCAAACCTGTAAGAGCCACATCTGCTCGTATTTGTGTGGTGTCTGCTCACCCATTTTAGACAGTTGTGCGAAGATCAAGCCGCCTACCAGTCAGTGAGTGGCATTTGCAGAATCTTTTTGGCCCGGAGCATTCGGAATGGCATATAAATACGCAAAGTTGAGGAAATATATATAAACCTATTCATTCGCACAGCATGTCCCTCATATATTCAGTATTAATAAATGCATGCCTGCACAACCGAGCAACGGCATCTCCTTCAGAATATCACCTGCCCAAGGTTCACCATGTCTGAACCCCGCGTCTCACTTAGTATTGGATCCCACACCTGGACACCTGAAAACAAAGATGTCGTCGAGGGGATCTTGAATGTGATGCGGGCGCATGGACTCGGCACAATTGATACGGCTAGAAGCTATGTACGCTATTGAGACAAGAACAAAGCAATAAAGAGAGACCTCCAAATGCTGACACAATTCACAGGGCTTAGGTGCTTCTGAAACAGTCTTGGGCCAGCTCCACGTTGCTGAGCAGTTCAATCTTGATACAAAGGCTGCTACTGGAGTCCAACCCGGCGCTGGAGCAAAGATTGCCGAATTTGCTAAAGAGAGCCTTGATGCACTGCAAACGAAGAAGGTATGTCCGAACTCATTGAAATAGAAAACTGCAGTCTCTGACTGATTATGGGACCCAGGTTCGAACGTTCTTCCTTCATGCCCCGGATACGCTCACGCCGGTTGAGGCGCAAATGGAGTCTGTGCAGACGCTTTACAAACAAGGCGTCTTTGAAAAGTTTGGCGTGTCCAACTTTCTGCCAGAGCAAGTTGTGGAGTTTTACAACTACGCAAAGGCCAAGGGCTACGTCCTGCCGACCGTGTATCAATCAAGCTACTCCATTGCTGTGAGACTCAATGAGGACCGTCTCTTTCCGACACTTCGCAAGCTGGGCATCTCAATCCAGGCATACTCGCCGATGGCCGGCGGACTACTTGCAAAGACGCCCGATTATATCGAGCAGGGAAAGGGCAACTGGGACCCAGACTCGATCCCAGGCAAGATTTTTCGCAGCCTGTACTACAAGCCGTCATACCTGAAGATGCTGGAGGAATTTGGCCAGCTGTCAGAGAAATCCGGAGTTAGTCGAACTGGCTTGGCTTATAGATGGGTTCGCTACCACTCAGCCTTGAAGGTGAACTTTGGAGACGAGATGATTTTGGGTTCTACTACCGCAAGCCAGTTGGAGGAGGCTTTGGCGGAATTGGAACTGGGGCCGCTGGAGCCATGGGTGGTAGCGCAGATTGAGGACTTGTGGCAGCTGATCAAAGACGATGCACCAGTAGATAACCTGAAGTCTGTCAGAAAGGTTCTTCTCGGAGAATGATGAGCGCAGGAATACTCGTTTCCTTACACATCAAAATGAGTAAATTAAATTAGGCTTTCCCTGCTGCAAATGGACAAACTAGATAGTCGACGGCCAATGTCAATAACAAGCGTTGATGGTGGCGTTTGTCCGAAAACCATTAGTCAGCTCAACCTCTTAACCACGAAGTGATGCGGACTTGAGAATGAGAAGACAATCTGACGCGGCTGCCTGTTCCGATTCTCCCCCCCCCCCAAAATACAACAGACTTTGGCCCGGACGCGGTAGTTCTTGGTTGCATATACTTGGTTATTTACAGAACCACTGGGTCATTCGAGTTTAAGCCTTACGTGCCTGATGAGTAGTAAAACGCTGGAGGCCGTACCCCGAAGGCGCCCCGGCCGGCCTCGATTCAGTGACGTCGTTCTCGATGAGACGGATGATGGATCGGTATGGTAGCGCCATCCAAGGATAGAGGCCCCAATTTCACTGCGAGGCTGACTGCCAATAGAAGAAATCACGCCTGCGATTGGCGCAGCGCTCGTATCGCATCCGCAAAGAAAACGCCCTGGCAACTGCCCTGTCCAGGGCTGCAACGCTTGATGATGCATTCAGTAGCTCCGTCAATACATTCATGAACTTTTATAAGACTGTTACTCGAGATCATCCGGAAATATCGCCTGTCTTGATGCAGAAACTTAATTTCGCCGCGATGGAGATTATGGCCACAACAGAAAGAGCTCGAGTAGGACAGCCGGCATCGCCAAGTGCAACTCAGCAGCTCGTAGGGACTCAGCCAGACATATTGCCGCTCGACACCCACATCGCAGAACAATCAATATCTGGACAGAGAGTCTCTTACGAAATGGCAATTGCATATCGAATTTTACGCACGTGCATTCTCAAAGCTATATCACTACTGCAAACCCAAAATCTACATTTGACAGACTTGTTCCTGGATCCCAAGTTACAACTCCCTCTTCAGATCATGTCACAGCATGCCCTTTTATATATGGCTACGGCTCGAATTTCTTCGGGTTTTAATCTGATATTGTCAGATGCCATGTATACCAACGCTTCTGGCATACATCTGCCTCCACTCTTTCGTGTGGTGGAGGGGGATGCCGGCAGCGCGGTACCACGGCTATCACCGCCAAACCTGCAGACACTGCAGTTTGGACGAACGAGAACAATAGTGCAAACAGACCTCGCTGGTTTTTCGGGAGAGTGGCTTGAAGCAATCGACGTCGAAGAATACCTTGCACAAAGAGGAGTTTTCATCCGGAATATGATGTCCAGTGCACCGTCCGTAATAACACTGTCTGCTACAGCGACGCTGCCACATAATGAAGGCATCCTATATGACGGTGTTTACAGTGGTGGACCCTGGCATGGACCTCCCCAAGTTGAAAACGGTCACCAGTATGAGTCTGCTAGCGACGGTATATCTTTCCCAGCACACAATGTATTTGGACAGCCTCTCAATGGCCCTCTCAATGGCCCCCGCGATATCCTTTCGGAAGCTCAGTACGGATTTAGAGCCTTTAACCCATCACCGTTGTACGACAATTACGGCGCTGCATCTCAAAACACCAACCCTCCGATTCCCTCTCAAGCTAGAACAAACATTACCATTGATGTTGACAAGTTAATCGAAGGCCTAGCGAACAATGCCATCTGTTTAGGGCCAGGCCCGGGAATTAAAAGAGAAAGGGTCGATGAGGCCCTTAGAGACGCGGTTGTTAACATATCGAATAGATAGTATGCGGTATTATACGTTATAAATTGATTCTGGTAATAAGTTAGGTAGTATCAAATAGTGAGAAATGACCTGGAATTCTGTGCTGGCGTTATATTCGCCATGGGCGTCATGGAGCAGTTCAGCCTGAGAGGCAAAACAAGCCATCCAGCCAGTTGTTGCATTTACTAGGTCCCCAAGGCCAAATTCCTTGCGGATTTAACCATGGCATTGGAAAATTTAGCTAGTCGCAGTGCGGCTCTCACCAGCAGGTGCCTTATCTCTTGTTTCAGTGGTACTCAGCCAATTCCTTCACCACTCTCTTCAACTGAATCTTAAAATTCTCTGGTCTGAGCTACGAGAATGCATCTGTCCACGACAGAAAGAAAGAAAAATCACACTTCCAGCCGTTAGGCGCAAATTTACACATCTCGACCTAAATTTAGTTTGTCCCAGGTGCGCTATGCAATCCATTATGCGCGTGTGTTAAGGTCCAGACGCACGGCCGTAATCCGAAACACAACCAAGGCAAAGACGTCGCAGAATCACCACCGGACCCCGTATCAAGAAAAGAGGTCATCTGACCGGAAACTTTACACTATCGTGTGCGCTAAACTTTGCGGGCTATACGATATTTGAGACGAATGGGCAACCACATTGAAGCGAATGCTGGGCATCTCGTCGGTGCGTGTTGTTCAGAGACGCAGGCTTGGGATTTCAGGTTGCCTCCCACAGACTGCAGCAAGTCCGTTGACAATTTATATGGATTTTTTTCTCATTGTCGCTCGTTTAATTCTATATCATGTTTGTTGACAAATACAGGTCTCCCAGAAACGCCATCAATATGCGAGATTCATCAAGATTGTCCGATCATTGGCGGTCATCTGAAGCATAGATCAGACACGAGTATTTGTCGCACCAGCCGGCAAGCCACTCTTGTCCTACCAGGTTGATAAAATCTGTTCCAAGCCACCCGCTTCTTAGATCACCGGAGAGTGCAAAGTGACGACCGTGCCCTTGACCACAGTCTGATGATGCCATTCCTTTCACAAGGGGTATGAGCCTTCATATCGGTTCAAACTCTATCCGAGCCAATATTTCTACGAGAGAAACTCTTCTGATACA
This sequence comes from Zarea fungicola, assembly GCA_900169235.1. Lineage (NCBI taxonomy): Eukaryota > Fungi > Ascomycota > Sordariomycetes > Hypocreales > Cordycipitaceae > Zarea > Zarea fungicola. The sequence goes on from FWCC01000087.1 coordinate 49,374, forward strand.
TATTGAGCACCCGAATTGCTCCCTTGATGGTATGGAAGTGCGAGCAAGTGCATACGGATGAAGCCTTCACCGTGACCGTGGCATTGATTTGCTACCCCAGCACAACGGACTAAATCCTAAAGGCGCTTTGCCATTATCGCGCCTGTTACTATACGCCTTTTGGTTGGCAATAAGCTTGTAACTGTCTATAAAGCCAAGGGCATCCGGCCACCGCTTTGGGAAGCCCCTTTGCTTGGGTAAACACAAACATCCAACTTCAATTCCTTTCATTCACTTAGAGGTGAGCAGACCTGCTACCATGGTTTTCTTTTCTCTTTTTTATAAAAAAAAAGGGGGGGGGATCACTAATCGCATGAAACTAACAGGCGTGCATATCATAGCTGTGCTCAGGTTCCATTTTACACTTTCCTTTACATCCTCGAACTTGCGAGCTGTGCTCCAAAATATTACGTCAACTGTCTTTAATACCCATAACTCTCCTTTATTTACCTTTGACACTTTTATTATTTTCTCTTCTCCAGCTATGAAGATCTCTACTGTCGTTGCTGCTACTATTGCAGCTGTCGTTACCGCCGCGCCTGCCGCTCTTGAGGAACGTAAGAAGGTCGATTACAGCTCGCTCAACAATCTGGTATTCAAACAGGCCAACTTCAACTATCTCCTCAATCTCAACTCGCTCAACTTGCAACTCTTTCAGCAGCTGGGTTCTAACAACAACCTCAACGTCTTACTCTTCCAGGACGTCTTCAATGTCAACAGTTTCGATCTCAATTCAATTCTCCAGTTCCAGCAACTGCAGACCCTTCTAGCGATTGCTCAGACTGGTGTTCTCAACAGCTTTGATTTGTCCAGTTTGTCGCTCGGCAGTCTCAACCTCGGGCTGATTGGCGGAATTGGCAGCGTAGACCTCAGCCAGTTCATCACTGCTGCTTCGATCCCTCAAATCCAGACTATTGCCAGTCAAGGTATTCACAACAATCTACAAGCTTCCAAATATGATGGCTAACAAATTCGCAGTTTCCACTACCATCATTGTGTAAACAAGTTGGCTAGCCTCCTTCAGCAGATAGCCCAGTGTATAATTGCACATAGGGGGCGCAGCTACTGGGGCCCTAAGGCGGCAGTGATTTCTCAATTTAACCTTTCAATGAATTTTTGCATTCTTTTTGTTTGTTTGTTGTGGCGTTTTCGGACTGCTTAGGTTCCGTCGTCGACTAGCATGGTAAAATGAATAAATCAGCACTGACAACCTCAATTCTTTATAAACCTCCTCAGTAGCAACATTTCTTCTACGTCAGATTTAATAAGCACCTGCCTCAGCTTGAGTCTCTATATTTACTTATATTCTAGTAACTCCAATGCTGTAATAATCCTTAGACTGAATATTAATCATTGGAATTAGACTGTGCAACAATGTTGATGTATCGTAGGATTAGCCTAGATCAATGGCTCAGAATTTCAAGCACGTTGTTGTCACCATCTTTTGAAATAAAGCTCTAAATCACTCAGGAAAGTCCTTACCCTCACCGTAACTTTGTTCCATACACCAATTTTGCGTCCGAAGACTGCTGCCAGTCCACCACCATCAAAGACACTGTTTTAACACTTCTATTTGTGCTGGCAGCCTCAGGTTACGGATTCGCTTCTAAAAGCCTACAATGGTGGTGGACCAGAGCTGACCTGGCTCACCGTCTATTCGCGAGGCTTGCGGATCTCTGCTTTAAAATAGACATTGTTTATTTGCAGCGCGTCATAAACAATATATGTGTGGAACATGCCATTCTACCTGACAAGGATTGTTTTCGCTGTATGGCATCAAATGCAGTCCGCCTTGGCGGGTCTTCTTAGTTCGCGAATTATCTAGGAAAGGCACACAGTACAAGGTCCATAACTGGTGGCCAAGGCGGCTTTTGTTCCTGGCAGATAATTTTCAAGTACACAAGAACGTATTTCATCGCAGAGGTTGGGGCAGATGCACAGACCTTGGAGGGTAGAATAGCACGGCGTGCGGCGGAACCATCAGCTTGACTACGCCGTGGCTCATTAACTTTTACTATTTCTTTTTCGTCTGGGCAAGGCGATATCGTGGCGTATGCATGCAGCTATGCATTCATGTAACTGTTCACAACGTGGCAGTTTCTCAACGTCCGCCTCATTGCTGTTGCACTATAATTTCCACCCTCTGGTCAAGGCGATAAGAAGCACAAATGTGTTGCACCGAGAGCGAAGAAGGGTTGAGACTTTGGTACCCACAAACCAGCACATCATGTATCGCCCGTGGTTTATGTGTACGTAGCTGGGCGATGACTGAAACATCATTCATTAACTGGCTTTTTTTCTCAGTTGTATACAAATCAACTTCATCAGTAAGTAGTTAACATCAGCTGCATTCTTTCCCCTTTGGTCAAACAGTTGCTGCCCACCAACGCGTTCTTGGTTCTCAGCTAAGCCAACTTTACTGGTTAATAAACTTTAGCCACGAGGCATACTGGGCCTCTGATGGCTTGAATGGCTTGATGGCTTGGAGGGCCGTGGGGCTTGGTTTTGGCCAAGTACTAGTACACTGGCAGGCAAACTGGTTATAGTTACGGCATTTCTTTGCTGTTATTATGGAAATCTTGCTAGCTAGCTAGGCTAAACTGGGGCAAGAAAATGCGGCTGCTACTGGTGTAATGGGGTTTGGGCACAGACTTGTTTTAGCACTTTGACAAGCTGTTTTCTTCTTATTACGAAAAGGCAGAATGCAAGCCCATGCTAGCACTGACACTTGGGACCTAATTTGAACAGACCAGACGAAAAACCAAGATGCCTAGGGTACTTGGGCACCCAGTATGAGCAATGAAGTGACAAATGTCCATTCCCGGGACTTCCACCCATCAGCATCCAATACGATAAGCCCGTATACTCCGCTCCCAGATTTCTCTCCCCTGCCGATCCACTGCAGCGAGCAGACGCGGCCACTCCATCCATCCCTTTTCTGCTCCAGTGAACTGTTTCGCATCGATTGCGCCCAGCTGTGAATACGGGATGCACAGGGCCAGGGGCCCGCGTAATGAAGACCGCTTCTATTTATGTACGGCGGCAGCCCGCAACACCATCTTGGCTCATTCAACCGACATGAACCCCCATGCCCATTTGTGGCTGCCCAGACCCCTTGCCCTTGCGCGACCGCCCAGATGAGTTAGCTGCTTGAAATGTCCAGGATCATCCGAGCCCGCCGCCTCTGTTCCACCTCAACTTGTCTGTGAATAAAGAAATGCTGTTCCCTTCTTAAAAGCAAGTTACTTATGCCGTTTCATCCCCCCCCTTTTCAGAATTGCAGGCCCTTCCTTGTCTTTGCCTGCTCTCTCTGCTAGCAGCTTGAAATCTTACATGATTCATCTTGAGAGGTGTTCTCAGACCTCTTTTAGAAAAAAATCAGAAGCAAAAATCGAGTTCAGAAAGTCGGTGGCTTCGGCATCGCGTGCTCGCCTACCGTACAAATACCAACAAGTTTCGCTCCTACGACGCCATTTTTCTTGGTCGAGCCACGACACCAAAATATGATTGGCAGTTTTGTTGCTTCAAAGGATCAGATCGGAAGAGGAGCTGTCGAGATTGTCGAATTTTTTTTTTTTTTGTATTGTCGTCAATATGCGTAAATCCAAGGGCGATGTTGTTGAGGAGAACGACACAAGCTACTTCACCTATCGGCCACTGTCCAACCTCCCCACACCGCCACCTACTGTGAAACAACCCAGGAGCACGACCAGCTATTATCACGATGATGGTGAGATTTTACCAGCAGTTTATCGAGGTATGTCAATTGAGCTCAGTGAGGCTGGGACAATCTTCAGCTATTTCCCAGTTGTGTAATCCAGCATCCTGGCAACGTTACTATACTAACGTACGGCCATGCTAAACAGGTCCGGCAATCCACCTCGTTAATTTGATTCCTTCCACCGCTTCGCTCGCTTCAGCATCGGTCCACCGGGTTCAGTCCATGCTTGCTAGAGTTAGCCTCCCGCTCGAAACCATTGCACTGGCGGTATGCATCCTGGATAGCCTGGATGCCAAGTTTGGCCGTAAATGGCGACTTACATGTCCCCTACGCACCGCGACCGAGGCAACAACGACTAAATCCCAAGTGAAGCGGGCAATGTCGCACTCAAAGCGACACAGCCTACCCTTCGTGCCTCAGCCGAGCCGATGCCAACAGCCCCAGCTGCACATCGACTCCGTCGAGCCCGAAATCATCATCCTCGCAGCACTTGTTATTGCGGATAAGTTTACCGAGGACACCGAGCAGACCACCCAAGACTACTGCACAACATGGGGTCAAAGCGTCTGGTCCTCTGAGCAACTGAACTTGACAGAGCGCTCAATCATGGAGAGCTTAAATTATCGCATCATGCCGCTTTGCGAAGAGGACTGCCTGGCGGATGCCATGGTCGATATGCAGCTCGCTGGCCAGGAGTTCTGCCGCTGGGATGTGGCCGAACCATCTCCGCCACACAGCGATGACGGTGAAATGTCAATCGCTGTCGAGGACTTGGATAACCATGACGGTCATGAAGTAGGCAGGTTCGTCCCCGGCCATTCCCGCTCCAAGACGATGATGCCGGCCAGTAGCATGAGAAGTGCATCGGCTGGTCTTGGTCTGAGCTGGGCGACTGCCATGTGAGTTGCCAGTGATGGAGCAAAGCTCACTTTTTGGTTGCTCCATCCTTCATCTATTTCTTCTTTGCGTGGCGTTGGAGACATATTGCAAGTCGCGGAAAAAAATGTTTTGTACCTGCTGATATATACCCGCCGGTGAATCATGGCTTCACCTGGCACAATGAAAATGGCTATGCGACTATTCGGCCTCTATTTAAATCATGAGGGCTCCTATTTATATATACTCTCGGCGTTTTATGTGTCACGTCATTCCGCTCAAGTTTTCGGAAAGCATGTGCATTTCGGCGTATTTTGGGGATCTAATTCTGCTGTATCTTCCCACTAGCTAGGAATCTGACCTATTTATAAGCTCCCTTCTTTCTACTCTATTAGATGTCTTCTTCGGTACGTTATATTGCACCCTTAAGGGCTCAGCCTGCTTAAAACCCATTTACCGTTCGCATCCTCTCGCTCGTAAGCAAAGCGGTCATGTAGTCTGCTATCTCTGCCCTGCCAAAACTCGACCATGGTTGGCACAATGCGCAGCCCACCCCAGAATTCCGGCACGGGGATCTCATCCTGGCCGTCGAACCGCTTCTCCGTCTCGGCCACCCACCCTTCGAGCTGTGCGCGGCCGTCATCCACACCTCCATCCTCTGGAACCAGCACTGCGCTCTGCATGCTTGACCACGCGCCGATGCGGCTACCTCGCGCGCGAGTATCAAAGTAGACCTGGCTCTCCTCCTTCGAGAGCCGGGACGCGACACCCTCGACACGGACCTGCCGCTGCAGGGCTGGCCAGTAGAAGCACAGCGCGGCGTGGCCGTTGGTCGCGAGGTCGGCCGCCTTTTTTGAAGTGCCAAAGTTGGAGTAGACGACGTAGCCCTGCGCGTCGAGCTCCTTTAGGTAGACCATCCGCGACGAGACGCGGCCAGAGGGCAGCTCAGCGGTCGACAGTGTGCAAGCCTCGGCAACGGCTGCGCCGTGAATGCCCTGCTTCTGGATGGCGTCCTGGGCTTCGGAGAACCATTTGTGGAACTGGGGTATTGGGGAGGAGGAGTCGAGCTGGGCGCGGGACAGAGTGCCGAGTGTGAACTGGGCGGCCTGTCCACCGTTGGACTCACCAGGGGCAACTATTGGAAGACAGAGGGAAACGATGAGAAAGAACGCATTAAATTTAGACATGGCTTTTTGGGACATACATATGAGCTTGTCGCCTTGGGGGGGGTGCAGCGCCATTCTGGATGATTTAGAAAAGGCACGGAAGACGTAACGTATCATTAATGATCAGCGAAGCAAAGTGCCAGGCAGCGATGTTTGCGGTCAACCATTCCCCTTTCTGAGGCTCAAATAAAGATGATAAAACACCCCTCCAAGGATTCACTTTGCTTGAAGAGTGATGATAGGTAGCAAACTAATTGAACTCCCTGGCGAACGGTATTGCTCACGAAGGTGGGACCACCGAAGACGGCGACCACCCACAATAACTACTTGCACCGCCAGCGGAAACACCACAGAGAAACGGTTGAATAATGTACTGAGAAGTCATCTAGACTTCTTCATGATTGGAAACCAGTATCCACGAATTACAGATTATAAGCACCAAAAAAAAAAGTTGGACAATGCAGTTAGTATTTCTGTATGTATATATGTACATATGCTGTTCTTGTACGCCCTTCCTCCTATGCGCCTTTCAAGTTTCATATTTCAGCACTGTGAAAAAAGTATTTCAGAGCCAGGCACCAATTCCAATTCAATCCCAATTCATAAAGCCTCCATCTCTCGCCCTGACGCCGGTTGTAATCCAAGAAAGAGATGAATGTCAAAAAAAAATGTCAAAAAAACCCCCCACAGAAAATAAACCATACAGAGATTTCAGATACAGGGTGTCGCTTTCAACACACACTAAAAGGCATTCATTTTTGCTTGCATGGAACGAAAAGATCCATCTAGCATTTCCTTTTCGCTCTTTTCTCCCTTTTGTCTCGTTACGTCGCTTCCGCTGCTAGCTTACTTGCGGCGGCGCAGCGTTTGGTATCTGAGGGGTCTTTTGTGGAATCGGGCTGCCGTGGAAGCCGGTTGGGTTTCCAACCTTCTGAGCCTGTTGCAAGCGTGCCGCGGCCTCCTTCTTAAAGTCAACCCCGGGGTACGCAGCTTGTAGGCGACGATATAGGTCTTTTATGGCTTTGTCTCTTTCTTCGCGATCTGCTGCAGCATCGACATTGGGATCTGCCCCGTCTGGGGCCATGGGTTGTGCTCGGGGCCGAAGTGATAGGTTCAGGGGCGGTGCAGTCATGAAGCTCGGGTATGGTGGTCCTTTTGTCTCGGTCTTGCGGTCGGCTAGTGCAGCCATGTATGAAAGATTCGCTTGCAGCCGTCGCATACAGCTATTTTGCGCGATTAGTAGCGGGTCTAAAATATGACATGCAGTTTTACCTACTGAACATAGTCTTGCTGAAATAATGTCTCTTCTTCCGATGGTTTCCTCTCTCCAGCATTGCCATTTGCGGCAGCTGCCTCCTTCTTCAGCTCGGCCTGTGTACTCTGCAGCAAGATGGATTCGTATAGAAGCTCATGATTAATATCTAGCAACAGCGCAAATCGTTCCTTTTCACGGGACTCGGTAGCAGGGCTCAGAGGAGCTGCGCCAGACAATGCATTTGCATTTGGACCCTGGCTGCCGGCGAATGTCGGTGTCTGTGGAGTTGCAATAGCCCCTGGTTGTTGTGGCTGCTGATGATGTTGCTGCGGGTGTTGGGGATGCTGCTGCATCTGGGAGCCCTGCTGCGGTGTTCCCTGCTGTATTTGATGAGGCGAGAATTGGGGCTGCCCAGGTATATGTAAGGCAGGAGTATTCTGCGCTGCGCTTGGGGGTCTTTGTGGAGTTCCAACCTGGCCCATGTTGCCCTGCTGCGCATGTTGCTGCTGTTGTGCCTGTTGATTCTGGTGCTGCTGTTGGAGCACTTGGTGCTGAGCATGCTGCTGTGCTTGCGGGTTGTGTTGTTGATGTTGTGGGTGCTGCTGTTGCGGATGCTGTTGCGGGTGCTGTTGCGGATGCTGTTGTTGTTGGTGTTGTTGAGGATGCTGCTGTTGAACCTGTTGTTGTACTTGTTGTTGCTGCTGTACTTGTTGCTGCTGGAGATGTTGCTGCTGCTGCTGAAGCCGTTGTTGCATTAATTGTTGTGCCTGCTGCTGAGTCATGCCGGGCTGGTTCATTGGGAAGCCCTGCATACTGCCTCCCATCATGTACTGATTCTGTGCGAAATTCTGCGATACTTGGCCATATTGAGGAGCGAATTGTTGCTGAAATCCGGCCACTATTTGGGGAGGGGGTTCGTGTTAGAGTTACAGTCTTTATGCAGGGGGGGTAAAAGAGCATACTCTGTCCATTGGCACCCATATTGGGCATACCCGGGTTCTGCATCATACCTTGCTGACCAGCAGCCATCATTTGGGGGTTGGCAGCAGGGTTGAAACCACTCTGTGGTGCCATGCCGGCAAATTGCTGCTGATTAAACATCATTTGCTGCTGCTGCTGTTGCTGCTGGTTCGGTTGGCCCCCTGCCTGTTGTTGATTGTTAAATTGGGGGCCGGCATTGCCATAACCAAACTGCCCTTGGAACATTTTATTTTACAGTCGCTGGCGCGTAGCTTGGAATATAGAATAGAAGCGAAGAGAAGAATATCAATCGCGGCGAAAGATGGCGCAAAAGTGAAGACAATCACCGAAAGCCGCGACGCGTCGTGTATGATTGAAACAAGACAGGCAATTGATAGAGAGCGAGCGCATAAAAAAGAGAAATCGATAATGTTTGTCGGTAGAACAGCCGCGGAGGGTTCTATGCGATGCTGAGTCACAAAGGCAGAGCAAGGTGTGGGTAGAAACGCAGTCGGGTTAAAGCCCGTGCCGGGCGTGGTAGACAGGGCGGCGGGAGAAAGGTATGTTCGCAAACGGGGGTGGGAGATTTGCGCCGGGCGCGCGATGTTGTCGATGGGGTCGGGAAGGGGTTCGTCGCTCGTTTATGAGTAGTAGGGAACAATCATCCCAAGCTAGGAAACTTCTGAGATGCTGCAGGATTATTCTCAGCGATGCGCCCGGCTCCCGTAATTCGATGGTCGCTGATGGTGTGTAGTTTGGGAAGCAAAGGTCTGGGCAGGCATTGGCAGAATCGGAAAGCGGAGAAGATTTTTGCCGCCACCTTTTTTTTGTTCTCAGCCAGTGTCGCTTACCCTATAGCTATATCTCCACGCCAGCAAGCATCTGGACTTTGAAAAATACATTCATAAGAGTGAAGCATGCATTAGGGAGTATGCAATCAATGACCATAGGCCAAGCGAGTGCGTTTAGAGGCCAGAAAGCAAGGTCTAATTGTTCAGCGCCAATATGAGCTGATGCTGTAGGTTCATTTCATCTGCTTCAACAAATAGGAATTTGCTCGAGTAAACTGTAGAGATTTTTGGCCGACATTTAAAAAAAAAATGGGATGTAAAACTTCGGGCACACATCTCATGTATACCAAACAGTAGTGTCGTTTAATAAGTAGTAAATTATGTAAAGCAGCATCCCACTCTCAAGAGATCAGCAAGTAAAGAAAGGAAGCTGATGCTGACTCCGATCATGGGATTTGCCAAAACGTGTAATGCCTTGCATACATGGAATGAGAGCTGCCTTATGTACATGTCAATGATGCCACTTATTGGTTTTGGAATTTCTTAACTTGACCATGACAGGTCGTGGCGTCAGGAGCCATCTTCGTAACGCTCATACAAGGATCTTATCCAGCCATGCCAATCAGCATTTCCGAGTCCTGTACTAAATCAGAGATTTCTATCCTAGATGAATAATAAATGATTTGTGAAGCTTAGCGACAATAGAACGCGATGCTGGCGATGTTGGGTTGCCCATTAGGTCAAACCACTCTCTAATGACCGGTTGCTGGACAATCAAATGTCGCCGTACATATTCCCAAGGGTGATGCCAAAAATTGGGAGAGATTTCTAACCCAAATTTCTAAGCCATTTCGACTTCGTCTTGGCCTGCGGCCTGATAAGTTCGTCGGCGTATCAGTTTGGTGGCGTTATCATGTACGCAATCTGCTTCATCATGACCTGCAAAGCGGTCAACGCTGGACGCGTAAATAAGATCAAGCCCGAAGGCCACAAAGAGGAAACTTCAATGCTTCCTGCCCCATTTAGTCTCTCTATTACATAAAATAGGACTTACCATCGAAGTGTGGCTCGTCTTCAGCTGCCACAAGATGGGCGGCACTGGAAACACCTTGGTATACAATTGCCAATAGTTGCGCCAACGCAATAAGGAGTGGCATAAACTGGCCAGGGTCGCGGAGAGTGTGAACATTTGTGATATTATTCCACTTGAACGTCATCTCGACAAATACAATGACGCCGATATTGACAGTAATCTCCAGACCCTTCTCAAGGTCCACATTCCATCTCCCGTCATCGTCAAGCGCTTGGTCGCTTGTGTGATTCACACTCAACGGTTCGGCTCGCCCCAGAATGCGCCGGAAAAGCCAGATGATGAACTGAAACAGCATCACAGAGTACCCTTTGGTCTATACATCAGTACGAACGTGCCGTCTGGGATGGGATGGAGGAGAGGCAGAGAAAGAGGGATTTGTACACACCTAGCAGATACATGACCGCCATCATGGCACCAGCCAGAGCGTAAAAGACCGTAAACACCTTATTCATGGTACGAAACCAGCCCCAAAGGCTGACCTTGACAAAGAAAAACACCTTGTCGTCGGTGCACCCCGAATGCCCGAGCCTATCCATACCATACCACCAGAACCAAACGTAGAGCGCCGTCAGTCCGCAAAACTCGACGGCGTATATGATATTTAGGACGAGGCCCATCCGGCCGATGGAACGGCAGACGCTAACCTGAGCGAGCAGAAGTACAATCATGGGTGCGGCCTCGACGGCGAAAATGCTGTGCTCGGCAATGAGCTTCACGAGGACAGTGCCAACGGCCAGGATGAAAATTACGACACCCTCGCCGAGGTAGTCGTCCTGCCGCAGAACCATGCTCAGAAGAGATGATATCTGTACCGCGAGCATCTGAATGTAAATGCCGATGCGGATGCCTAGGCCGTATAAGTCGGCATTGCCGCGGATTGTGCAGGGGTCCGCCCTCGCGGCGAGTGTTTCGTTGAACATGCTAAGATGTCTTTGAAGGCAAGAGCACTAAATACTTCCGAGATGGAAGCTTGTTCTGTGATTTGTGAGAGGTAGCTAGGCGTGATTTTATGAGTAATTCCTCATGGCGACATTTTTTTTTTTAAAAAATAAATAAATAAATAAATAGTGGGAGGAAGCGACACCGCTGCGTATCTTCGCTTTGCTGCGAAAGGGTGGCCGGTCCTGCCTCGTCCACGCCGAGGACGAAAAAATAACAAGGGAATTAAATTTGCGGCTGAGCTTGAAACTCACTGTCTTGTCGGATCATCAGCCCCCGATGATGGCGCCGCAATCGACCACTGCAAAAGGTCGGGGCTGGCTGACTAGAAGGCTGACAGGGAGCTGAGCGCAGAGCAGTGTCACTTTTAGTTCGCCTGGTCATCTGTACGGACAGAGAACGGAGTACAGAGAATAATAGATAACGAGATTTAATTCTTTAATAGCTGCGATTTGAACTACGGGCCGTTCAGCCAAACCAATGTCTTACCTTTATATGGCTGTTTATGGTTGCGAGATGTTTTGGCGCAGCTGCTGAAGGCCATCTTGAGTCATGAACCGGAAGAGCATCTTGTCCGGAATTGGCTACAGGTACATCATTAGGCGCTGGGAGTTCATGCACTAACTTATTAACAAAGGCGCCAGAGATAATAAGTTAATAGGTAGGTACTAAGGCAAGTTGGCAAGGCAGGTTTGGCGCTAAAGAGGGCCTATCACCCACCATGGGGGCTTGCTGTCAACCTTGTGTTAGATAAATACCAGAATAATGGTGCGGGACGTCCCGCACAACCAACCGGGGGGCCTAAGCTGAGAGTTAGTTGCCCAACTACCTAGTCAGCGGCGTACTGAGGCTGAATATGGAGAAGCTACAAAATGAAAGTCCCGTTTAATACTTTGATACAGTGGGTGCCATTCCTTGTCCCTGTCAACAAAGATTTTACCTTTGATGGAGAACAATTTCGTTCTGCAACTCAACCACTGATATCTACATCGCCAAGATACTTGTCAGCGCATCATCATCGACGAACATCCCCCCACCAGGAAAAGGAGGCATAGAAAAGGAGATGGTAGATTCGGAGGCGTGCCAGTGGGATGGCAATGCAGACCTCTATGGTGTTGGCGTGCGCGTCGGCCTCTATGCGCAGTGGGTTGCGACACTCCTCACAACCGTCTTTGATTCGCGCAGCGAAAGGGGTCTCCGTACTGCCAACCTCATCATCCAGCTGGCCATCTTCCTCGGCATGTGCACTGAGAGTACTGACACAAACTCGCATCCAGCCGCGTCTGTAATTACGCAATTTCTCCTTTGCGGCTCCCTCTCGAGCGTCACCGGCGATGGGATCAGCCATCTGCGCTCACTGTCCGGCGTGGCGCGCGTGGCCTTTTACATAGCGCTGTCGGCCTACGGCTGCTGGTTCTGGTACGTTGGCATCGATGTGATGCGACGGCGCAGTGACGATGCGTCATGCGGGGAGATTGCATTCCTAGGCGGTACCACGTTTGATGGCTGGTTCAGAGTGCTGGGGAAGGTCCTCGCTGTGCTGGGCCTGATTACCTGCGTTGTGTTACTGGGCTACTGGGCTTACCTCGTCGTGCGCCGGTTTCGAGGCGGCTTCGAGCACGGCATCGTGGCAAACGAGGATGCACATGGGGGAAAGGGGCGTCCGCGCATCGAGCTCGCGCTTCTAGCCCTCTCGGTGGGCTTGATTGTGCTGTCTGCGGTGACAGTGGAATACCTGATTCGAGTCAACCGCGTGCAAGGTGTTGGCCGTGCAGATCTGGACTCGGTCGGACAGCTGATTCCTCTGATTGCAGGCTGCATGGGGTCAGCTCTAGTTGTATGGAAAATTGTCATGCATGGACTGTTTGTGAAGAAACGCTGCGTATATCTGTTTGGGTTTCATCTGTGATTTCAATAGGTTTGGGGGCGAAATGTTTATATTTAGCGAGACTGTGGTCGAATTTCATTGTTTTGGATATACCATGAGATATCAGATGATGAGATGGATATGCATAATGATCAACTATGATGAACTTCTTTGTTTGGCAATCAAAAGCGAGTTCCCGCTCGCGGAGCTGTGACTGTCTACCAGCAGGAAACAGTAGCAAGGTGAAGAAGCCCCGCCATCAGGACTGCCCCGCGGTGACGACAGGCTGCTCCGGGTTCGGCCAGGCCAGAAAGTCTTCCCGTCAAACATGATTCCCTTTTTTTTTCCTGGTGACCAATATACCTTGATTGATCAACCAAGGAGTCATATTCTCTGGTAAACCCCGCAGTAAATTTACTGTATATAAAATAATATATCTCTCACCTCAGAATCGGCAACAATCTTGCGCCCTCCTTTGCTCAATCCCTCTGCGCGCAGAGAAAAATCGACTTCCTCCTGCCCTCCACTTCAATCAATAATCAAATCGTTGCACGATGACGGCGTTTAAACTCGCAACCTGCGCGCGGCCCAACATTCTGGCCCTAGAGCCATACCGTTGTGCTAGAGAGTAAGCCTCCCTCCCGCACATATCCTTCATCCATCCCCCAATCGTCAAATCCCCTCCCTTCCAAGCTAACAAGCCCCAGCGACTACAAGGACGACGGCACAAATGTCCTCCTCGATGCCAACGAAAATGCATTCGGTCCATCTCTCACTCCCTCCGCCGTCGCCTCCGCCAACTCTGCTTCCCCCTCCGTCGATATCGACTGGCTCGGCCTCCACCGCTACCCAGACCCTCACCAGCGCGACCTCAAACAACTCCTCTGCAACCTCCGCAACACCCACACCCACACTACCAAGACCCTCACCCCCGACAACCTCTTTGTCGGCGTCGGCTCCGACGAGGCCATTGATGCCCTCATCCGATGCTTCTGCGTCCCCGGCCGCGACAAGATCCTCACATGCCCGCCCACCTACGGCATGTACTCTGTCTCTGCGCAGGTCAACGATGTATCCCTCGTTAAAGTCCCGCTGCTCCCCGCGCCCACCTTTGCGCTTGACGTGCCCGCCATCAGTGCAACCCTCTCCGCGCCGGGCAGCGAGCACATCAAGCTCGCGTATCTGTGCTCGCCCGGCAACCCCACGGGCTCCCTCCTCGCCAAATCCGACATTGCGCAGATCCTTGCCCACCCGACCTGGAACGGCGTCGTCATCGTCGACGAAGCGTACATCGAATTTGCGCCCGAGAACGCCTCCGTGGCGGAGCTCGTCACCGAGTACCCAAACCTCGTCGTCATGCAGACCCTTTCCAAGGCGTTTGGCATGGCCGGTATCCGCCTCGGCGCTGCGTTTGCCTCGGTCGAGGTGGCGAGCATCCTAAACAACCTCAAGGCACCGTATAACATCTCTAGCCCCACGAGCGCGCTGGCGGCGGCGGCAGTGGGCGACCAAGGGCTGGCGGTGATGCACAGTAATTTGGCAAAGATTGTTGCACAGCGGGGGAGGCTCGTGGCGGAGCTGCCCAAGGTCCCTGGCGTTGGTAGGCTAAGAGGTGGCACGGAGAGTAACTTTTTGCTGTATGAGATGCTTAATGCAGCCGGCCAGCCGGATAATGAGGTGGCGCACAAGGTCTACTCTGTGCTGGCCGAGAACCAAGGCGTAGTGGTGAGGTTTCGCGGCAAGGAGCCCGGCTGCCTCGGTTGTCTCCGTATTACTGTAGGTACAGAGGAGGAAGTATCTCGCTTCCTCGTCTCACTGAAGCATGTCTTGGCTCAAGTCAGAAGCTAGGTAAGCATCAACCAGTGCGTGCAAAAACCATAGATTACAAGAATGGATGCATAAAAGAAAAGTGCATTGATATAAAAAGTCGAAAGTATAAGGGACTTTAAATATTAATCCAATATGTGCCATTGGGCAATTCATACCAGGCTATGCTATCTTTTTTGTAGTAGTGTCTATCCAAAGAGCCACCAGCGATCAAGCTTGTCGATGCGAGGTGCATGGTCTTTTGCTGTCAATTGGGTACAATTATCTAGAACAAATTCTTGAACCGCGTCCCCCACATGACGAAAACCAATTCTATGCGGTCGTAAAACAACCAAAAGAGACAAAATTCATAAAAGCGTTAAACTCATAAAATCATGAAAAGCACTGTTAGCAATACGGCGCAGAGCCGTGGCTCTTAAAGCAGCCAGGTTACCATGACCGCGCCAAAGGCGCAAGCCATGGCAACGGGAACATGGCTGCCAAGGCCGGAGGCGGAATTGGACCCGGTGGGCGACGGCAACGTAGCTATACTGTGTGTTAGACCAGAGGAAAAAGGTAGCCCAGCGCCTGGGTTTGTGTAGTTGGGCATTGAGAAGAAGGTGGAGATGGAGGGATAGGATGTGGGCGCGGTAAACGAGAGAGTAGGCTCAAGGGTCAGGGTAATGTCGGTGGCGGTAGAATATGTCGTGGCTGTGCGCGAGGTGCAAGACGTCGACGTTGGTAACTCACTACTTTTAGTGTTCGAAGTCTCGCTCGCCTCGCTCGCAGTCGGGGTATCAGTCGGTGATGACGCCGTCGAAGTAATAAACGTGGATGACTCTGAGCTGCTACCGTTGATGGGGCCCTCGGATGTGGACTCAGGTGTAGTAGTGCTGGGTTCTTGTGTGGAGGAACTGGAAGTAGGTGCTGGAGTGGAGGTAGAATCAGATGAGGCTGTTGAAGGAGGGGTAGATGCAGTTGTGGGAGTAGAGGTTGAAGTCGAGTCAGACGTACTGGTAGTAGTAGTAGTCGTCGTCGTCGTCGTCGGCTTGGGGTCCTCTCGGTTGGGGTCGACAGCTGGGAAGGAGGCGTCGGATACGCGAGTGATACCGTTGCCTTGCAAGGGAGGGGCGGCTGCTTCGATGAGCAGGCCTTGGACAGCACCAAGAGCGTTCATCTGCGGGCCGAGATTGGTGATTCCGTCAAACCCGCCAGTGGACCACTTCATACCGCATTGAGTACCAGATTGGCCGCCTTGGCAAGATTGCGCCGCAGCCTTGGCTGTGGGAATCAGCCAGCCAGCAACCTTGGAACGAAGCGAAGGGAGCATGACGGCGCTTTTCCACATGAGGTCGGCAAGATAGCCCTTGAAGGTGCTCATGTCGGCATTGCCCTTGAAGCAAGAGTCGATTGACTCGCATGCGCCCTCATACATGACGTTTTTACTATCGCCATCGGTATAGAAGAACCAGTCAGCACCGTCGAGGAGCTTTTCGGCGCGATCTGCCCACTCCGCCTTGCCGGTATGGTTGGCCATAACGGCGGCACCAGACAGATAAATGCCACTAAGATATGTAAATGATGCTGGGTTGACCTGCTTGCATTGCGTGCGAATGTCGACACCATCGTAAACGTGATAGTTGTCATGGTCGATGAGATTGTGGTCCCAAGACCAATCCCAGATTTTCTCAGCCCATTGGACATACATGTCGTCATTTGTGGCGCGAGCGAGACGAGCCGCAAGTTGGAAGAAGCCACCATTGCTAATGGAGTTCTTGTAGTTAAGGCCATTCGGGTTGCTTGCTAGGATCTGCCAAAAGACGCCACCATCGCAGTTTTTAGTGTCCCAGCGGGACTCAAGCCAATTGAAGACATTCTTGCTAATGTCGAGCCAAGAGGGGAGGTCCTTATTGGGCTGGGGGAGGTTGATTTCGGCGGCTGTAAGGACAGCATTGCCCCAAAAGAAGAGATCATCGTTGCCTTCTTCATCAGCATGCTCTGGAGGGAGATAGTTATTGTCGGGGCCGAGATTGACCTTGGCTAGGAGAGCCTGGATGATGACATCGTTATAGCTAGGGTCCTTGGTGACGTGATAGTAGTCGATCATGAGGCCCCAGAGGGCACCCGCCACCCACCAGTAGTATGGACGTTGGACATTTCCGACGGCTTTAGGGTCAGATAATGAGACGTTTCCCGTGTAGTATGCCATTGTGTCATGGGCAATAGTGGCAGCGACATTACGGATGGATCCTGATGCCTCACATGTTAGCTGCAAGTCAATAATGGATGGTGAGATTATCCTGGAATTGAGACCTACTGGTGTCGTCGACATCTAGGCTCTTGGGTCGCACGACGGTAGCAGAGACCCATCCGAGAGAATAAAGGAGGAGAATCGACTTCATCCTGATGAGTAGCATATGAACGCGGCACGAGCGAGTGGCAGAATGCGACGCTGTAGGGGCAAGTAGCACGCTCTGTGTCGAGACGGGTGGTGTGAAGACAATGCAAAGAAGCCAATTGGATAGGAATAAAGAGCAAAAGAAACGAGGATTTGATGTAATGCGAGTAGAGGATATGTATAAGTGACGTAAATTGATTGCTGTAGCGCAAAAGCAAGATACAGCGATATGGGGTGAAGCTGTAATAGGCGCCGACTTGGGCCAGGGAAAGAACAGGCCTGCAAAATTGGCCAGGCGGCAGTGAACAGAGAGACTGAAGGATATGAACAAAGCATGCACAAAGAATATATCCAAAGAAATGAAATGCAAAATGAAAGAAGGAAAGCAGAAAGCTCAGGCCTGCCTTTAAAAGAACTATAAAAAGGCTCAAAAAGGAAAACAAACGAAAGAAAAGAAAAACCACCAAAAAAGGTTCAACGTGGAATAAGAGATGGCAGGGAAACCGAAGGCTGGTGAATACGAAGACCCGCCTTTTGGGTCGTCTTGCAACGCTGCAAGGCGCTTGGAGCGGAGGACGAAGAAGAAAACAAAAAGGGGCACCAGGTTTGAGAATCGTCTGTGAGATTGGTTCAGAAATAGAAACTGTTTTTTTAGGTCGAGTCTGATACGAAAGCAACAAGAGCCAGTCATGCATGCCAGACGAGCCAGCCACCCTTTAAGGGAAATGACGAATGGCAAAACAGAGCTCTGAGTGGTTCGACGGACTTGTGCCCAACTACGTACACTGGCGTCGGAGGTGGACATATTTTTACTCGGAAAATTACTTTTTTTTTTCTAGGTATGAATCCGGTTCTGGTTCTATTCCCTCTACTGAGTCTATTGGATGGATCGAGACAGCCTTGGTAGGTTGAAGCCCATCTGGGTATCCCGTACTAGGTGGATACAAGAGGGGGCTTGCCAGCTGGAGCTATGAATAAGGCAAGATGGGGTAACAGAAAACAACAGCCGCGGCAGCACGGGGAAACAAATGGCGCCAGATTGAGGGAATACGTTCCTGAATGTAGGGGTGTGGTGGCGAATGGCGGCGCTACAGATGCAATGTATTGACTGGCCGTGTGTACCTATCCCATTACACTGGTAACAGTGGTAAGCAGCGGGCGGTTCCAAAAGAACCGGGAGAGTGGATTCTATTCGACACTCTATGAAAAGTTGGCAAACGGCTAACTAAAGTTGGGAGTCCAATGAGACAAATCTCTCTCGATACGAGCAAAGAAGCGGCTGGGTTGGCACCTGTACACGTTGTCTGTGCCTGCTGCTATGCCTTATCCTGGAATGACACTGGAAAAATTCTGCTGGGGTAACACGTAGCTACTGCCACCAATTTCCCATGAACTGGTAATATGCATCGGTGAGATCTACTAATATGGTGGCTGCGGGTTGCCGTGACACATGAAAGCCTAATCCCCCAAAGGAGATTCATGAAATGTATGATGACATTCTAGTCATCCATTTCCGTGTTGTACTACAAGCGCTAGAAGCAAAGCGCTCTTGAAATTGGCATATAGCAATGAATGGATCATTGTTATTGGCTTTAACCCTGCACACAGGTTAAAGCCTGCCTACCAACCACTGCGTTATCATGCTTACAGCTTGCCCGCCTCTTCGTTTCTTGGTGCAAGGTTTATACAGGTAACCAGTTGGTTAAACATAACCACTGGCCCACTGATGGCGGCGTTACAGGGCGGTTAGCCAAACCTTGCTCTTCTTGCCAGACACATAGAGAAGCCTTCTCAGCCAGTGGATAAGCCAACTAGTTAGAAGCTTCAACAGAGACCATTTTTATTTAACCCCACCAGCCAGTTACCACCCTAGTTACTGGCCGCTAACTAGCTGGCCCTGTTTTGGCCAAACGACGTCGGTACGGGCGGCGTAGGGAGATGGACCGGCCGGTGGAGGCAAAGCTGCCAGGTTAAGAACCGCTCATCTCCATCTCCAGCACCAACAGCAAAGCAGGGCCTATCAATTCACTCATATTTTTTTGTTTAAACCCCATTAACCCACAATATTAACCCTTTGCTTGGTGTGGTTGGTGCGCGCTGAAATGTCTCTCTTCAAGACTCCCGTATCATGCATGCAAGCCTCCGAAACTCTCCTAATTCTGGCACAGTAGCGCCAAGGAGCAAAACGCACCGCGACATGAAGTCTCCATATCGGCCCATCTGATCGTATCATAAAGAATGGACGCATCAACAAGCCTTTGTTTCAATGCTAACCTTCCAGCTCAGCTGAATCATACACCATTCTTCAACCGCCCCTGAATGGCATCTTTTCAGCATCTGCCAAGTCAAACACGTAGCGAGCTTTCTTTCTCCTTCCGTTTCTATCCGAATATTTACTTCTTTATTACTACTGGGCTTCAACACAGTAACCAAGCAAGTTAGCACAGCCTAGTACATAGGTGCTCCACACACAAAATCACTAGTCTCAGTACCCAACCGCCTGCCAAGTGCAAAGAAAAGACCAAGCCAAAAAAAAGAAAAAAAAATAGGAAAAAAAGAAAATAAAATGGCGTTAAGGTTTCCGAACCCTTGCTCTCATGCTCGCATGTACGAGTTGGCTGGGAGGGGCTGGCCTGCTTGCCCAGCTAAAGGCCGAATGGCTAGAGATTGTTGGCTGTGGCATCTCGACCACTTTCTGGTCCTGCTGACGACAGCCGAGCCAACTAGTTTGAGCAACAATGCGAAAGTGAACACCTACACAGTACAACTGGATTGAAACTGTTCCATGCCACGGGCGATTTGCAGGTTTAGGTCAAGCTGCCTCCCCCGTGTGCTCCGTACAACGTCTGACATGCCCAACCTTGTGAGATAGCTAACCACTTTCACGGGCTGCTTTAATCGGTTTGTCTACTCTGTATCCCGCCATGATACAAAGCTTCCAAACAAGGCCGTCCGAGACGATATACCACAGCCACCCCTAATTCCTTGTGAATACGGCGTGACTTGCATGCCGCAGCCTGGTTAGTTGCATGGCGTTATACCTCAAGCATGACACAACCCGCTTGCCTGCATCTCCCCCGCATAATCATCCTTAGACTGACGAGTACTTCTACACAGCGAAAGCTCCGGTTTCGTTTCCAGGCTCGGAGTTAGACAATACATGGATTTGCCTCCGACCACCATGCAGTAGTTCCAGGCGGTCTATTGTTCTAAGTACTATATCTACCCCAGCTGCCTAATGACACACCCAAGAATGGCCGTACTTTTTGTTTATCACTCGAATTTATCGATCCTTCGAAGAAGTGTTAGTGAGAGTCGTGCTAAAATTTCTATGCTTGCCAGGGTGAGGTCTGTACCAGTCCTGCCTCGGGTATTTGAGCGACCGCGTATGGGTCAAATAATTTGGTTCAAGTACTGTTTGGCATGCCGTGAACTATTGCGAGGGCTTTGACAAATTGGGTTGTCCTCCGTATTTCCAGAAATATGTGGCGTGGTGGGGTAGAAGCCCTGTTACCTCGACCGGCCATCGCCATCCCAGCTGAGCGTCACTTTCCGTTTTCAACTTCTGTACAAACACGTCTTAAAGATAGAGAAGCACCACAAAAACTATTGCTACCAAAAACCTTGCAGCTAAAGAGGGCCTGTTCCCGAAAGATGTTCGCCCTAGCAAATTTATGATTGGCACACCACAAGCGTACAGACAATCTTGAACAAAATCCTGCCAAGTTGACGAATAAACATGGAAGCTTTCAAGCGGAGCAATGACATCAATGGGAGGTGATAAATAGCGATTTGGAATTGGTTGCAACGTTTGTTCGATCTGTGTTTCCGCTTCCTTCAAATGCTCCTCCGTCTACGATATCCAAGAGGCTCTGATGGGTATTGAGAGCGAGTTCTGAGCCTGTTTGGTAGACTGGATAAAATAAATAACTATGTAGGTTTTTACCAACTTCTTCCTAATATAAAATTAAGCATGAGCTGCGTTTATGGGGCTGGTAAGAGAGGACAATTAGTCGTCGGAGTGAAACCAAATCATCAAGTCAAGGTGGTTTGCTTGTGGCTTTTACATATTAATAAATGTCTTCACGAGCTGCGAATCCTCTACCCACCTTATCTGACAATACCAATGGATAAAAATTATTTTCATTTCAGTATGGATAACTGTGTTCTTCGTCTTGTGTATTAGGAATCAGACAACTACTTAAAAGTTCTTAGAATATATAAAAATGCCACTCACTTCTAGCTAGGTGACCCTACAGACTTTCTTCTGCTGTAAGACTTCAACATTTGCCATTGAATTCATATTTAATACGAATGCAAAATCCACATCAATTGTATTCGCTGGCTGAGCGGGGCTGATCACGGCATCGCCTCATCATCTCGGTAGTTTTATAATGACCTGATTTTGCGACATTAAAATACTAGTAAACACGAAATTATTCCTGTCTAATCTCATACGTGCCATCTCACCAATAAAATTAGCCCAAGCTGACTGAAAGAAACCACCGTGCTAACCAGCCGTTAATTCATCTAGACGTAGTGAAATCTGTAGTTATGCGGCGCCACTTGTTCAGCTGTTCTATTTTTATCCTGCATATACGCTGCCTCACCGCCTACAGCGGCTCTCATTTGCCCGACGATACTAGTATAAGCAAAAATTGTCTCGCAGACTTAAGACTGTGAAATGTTTTTTTTTCTCAAAAAAAGGTGGTTTAAATCTTTGTAAGTAGGAGAGGAATGATGTGCTTGTCGGTTGCCAAATAGAAATGCCCAACAAGCAGGCATATGTTACTACATACTTTGCTGAACCCTGGCCATTGAATAAAACCGGAAGAAATGCCTAGACTCCTTGTCATGAATATAATAACTACCCAGAAAAAACACACAAAATACCACCAATTGACAATTCCAACTCAAACGCCGATGCAAGCCTTTTCAAAGGCTGCGTAAATATGCGTGGGGGTATAAAACGTTTCTCTCCAAACGGGCCACATACCCATGCCCTGGCCAGGTTGACCACCTCAGTCCAAATTACCACCACATGACCGTCGTCTATTTTCTTGACTTTTCGCTCAGTGTATAAAATCTCTTACAATCGTCAGCTGCCTGTGTGCGCGTCCATCCGCCTCGATTAGGGAGTCAGTATCGGGACGTCATTGATCTGCTGTCTCAAGGTCGTGATATGCTGAGAATATGCCATTTTAACTCGCGTCGTGAAAGCTCCAGCCGATCCTACAGGAGAAGAGCTGCAAATATGGTACTCGCTGCACCAACAACAGCCGTCCAGGCCTGGACAGCTTGTTTGCTAGCCGCACTCTTTGGTGTGTCGGAGGGTAGGAACAACAGCGCCGTGTTCTGAGTAGGGGCCATTGATAAATCCACCGATATATCCTCCTCGCCCGTTGGTTTGGGGATGTCGGCCAATGTCAGGACGCCGAATTGAACATCAGTGCCGGTAAGTGTTGACGTCCATGAGATTTCGGTAGGGCCTGTGATGTGGCCGTTTTTGTATCCAGATTTATAGCTCGAGTACCCTGAGCACGTTGCAGCTGTCCGTCCGTCAAGCGCACATTGTATGTTAGCGATGCTGTGAAGACATGGTTAGCTTCAATACTTTAAAACCAACGCCAGCAGGGAGTAGCAAGTGGCCTTACAAGGTAGAGGTGAATGTGCCATGAAACTCGACCGTTTTGGGGCCTTCAACGATGATAAATGGAAATTCGAGGGCGAGATTGCAGGCTTGATTCGGGTCCTTGGGACAGAATATTGTATATGCAGTGCAGTTTCTAGCGTCATCCTGCAATATGTAGCAGTTAGCGACTATCCTTGAGCTCGACAGCAGGCGAGAAAGAGAAAGTGGAACGATGTAAACATTAGTCCCAACGTACAGATGAGATGATGCTGCCTCGGAGTGCAGACCAAGCTGACTTGTCGTAATATGGCAGGAATATGGGAGCTGTCGTGATGGGCCCCGAAGACATAGCAGTGTTTTTTGTATTTGGCAGAGGTGAAATAGCTGGCGTCAGATTGGGAACCTTTGTCGAGACCGCTGTCGAAGCCGGGGCCATTATCGTCGGTGTCGGTTGACTGCTGCCAGAGTCTACCGTTGCGCCGCAAAGCGCGGCGAAGTTCACTAGCAGCACCACAACAGTACTGCGGCGAGCAGCGGCCATGATCGACGAGTTGGCAAGGCCACAGTGATGCCAGTTTCGGACCTTCTTTCGCAGGTCGGCGGAGGCGGGCAGTCTGTGCTGCGTGTCGATCGCAGACGGATCAATTGCAGGGAGTGGCAGCCGCCAGTGATGGGCGCTTCTGGGCCGTGTAGAAGAAAGTTGCTACGCTGGTAAGGCGCCCATGGACAACAAAGAGAATGATGCTGTTCTTCAATAACAAGGGATGACTTCCACGAAATGAGGTGGGGGATTTGTGTTGGTAATATACCTAACCTAGGGTCAAGATGCGCCCGCCAGGGCGGCCGATGCCTGCACCGTCCCTTTGGCTTGGCCTCTTTTCTGTTTTATTTCATTTACGGGCAAGAAAGTCTTGGGGGCTCTTGGCAAATTGGGTCTAGCAAGTGGTGCCGCCTTTGCAAAGTGGTTTGTTAGTGTCTTGGCACTGAGACGTTGGGTGGTACGGGTTTTTGGCAAGAATAGTACCAGTAGTGCTCGGTTTCGCGGTAGTGTTACGGGACAACACCGAAAGCAGTTTGTAAACGAACCATATTTGAGTGGCGGATGTATCCATGCATTTTGGCGATAACTTGGAAAATGTCTTGGCTCCGGCTGGGCTCGTTTTCCATTGTTGGCTTGGCCGTTTCCCCCCTCACTAGCAGAGCCAGTTGGTTGGTTGGTGCGCATGAGCTTCGTTGCGCGAATAGGGGTCTCGGCAACCCTATTATTAGTGACGTTTTGCCAAGGCGAGTCACAAGCCGGTTCTTGCATGTGTTGGTACCAGAAATTGCAAGCAATAGAATCCATCGCTATAACATGTTTCATCGTAAATAAGCACCAATTCTAGCATGGGCATCTTCAGCCCAGCGTGCCGAAGTTCCGTTGTTGGTGTAAGCGAACCGCGTAAGCCGGGAGCTTTAAGCTGGCAGCATCCCTGGGGTTGCGGCTACGGAGTGATAGATGAAGATGTGGTGGCAACCTTTGCGTAAGCTGCAGGCGGTGCATTTGGAGGGAAATTGAAAAGATAAGGTATGTATATTTTTGGCTTATTTTTATGGTTGTGAAGTTTCTTTTCTTGCCGCTGTTCAACGCCATGATGCTCTCGGCAAAGCTGGTTTTGCCAACAAAGACCCTCAGACAAATCGATCAAAAGAAATTCCTCAATTGCAAATACCTTGTGCTTCCTGCAATGGATTGCCTATGGCTGCCAAGACGCAGCTAGCGACTAGGTGGACCAGCCTCGCCGACGAAGTGTCGCCGCTTTTGCACATCTGCCGAATTAACGTGTCTGCCAAGACTTTTTGCATGGCTTGCCAAGACTGCAACAGCGCTTCTGACAAAACTCCAACAGCACCAAGCATGTCACAGAAACGCCCGACAACGGTTACCTTCAGTGGCCGTAGACGCTTGATGGTTGGCCCGGGTAGCACCACCGTGCGCCTTGGCGGAGATTGTGCGTTGTGGTTTTCAAAATTGGACTTGTTCTTGCTCGGATCACCATGTAGCCAACTGTTGGTGGCACATGTGGTTGTTTTTGTGACTCCACCAACAACTCGTCAAAATAGAGCTAACTAAGATGAGAACTGGAATGCGGCCGCTACAATGCTCCACATGCGTTACCTTGTGTCGCCGACCCAAGGATCCGATCACTGGTTCATAACTGCTCCGAACCTAGTCATCAGATGACACTGTATTTATTCCGCTAGTTAATCGTATTCGCCGAGTTTCAAGCATATTAATATGTCATAGCGAAACACCTGGTGGAGCACAAGGCGTGGAAGACACTGTTGCATCATAAATCATCTGAAAGCATAAAAAGGCATAAAAAAGCTGTCTTTCTTGCTATCTTCGCCGAATAAGGCTGTCTATGTACATGTCAAGATTCGTAGTGGCAAATACCACCTTGTTGCCCAACAGTGCTCTAACCTAGGTAAAGTCTAGCTGCCTCATCAAGTCATTCTCCTCCAAACAAGATCATGGTAATAAGAAAATTGCCAATGGAAACCGCCCGACAACTGTTCAGTAAATCACTGACCACCTCTGCAGTAGGGCTTTGTTGATGGAAAGTATGGGCTCCAGGTCAGTCTTGATAGTACCCTGCTGTTGACGGCTGTCAATGTGACGCTTGGCACACTTTAGGCTATATACGCAACGCAATGGTAGCGCATCAATAACTCCTCCAAGACCGTGATGATGTTTTGTTGGTGACTGGTCTCCATGCTGGTGTGCATAGCCTTGACTGTGGCTCGGACCTTGGCTAGGCTCCAGTTCATGGTGGTGGCCGTGCTGATGGCGGTTGCCTTATTCCTGGCCATGCTCGTATGGACTCTTTGATTGCTCGCCAAGGAGTGCTACATGCTCATTCATCGACTCAGACACAATACAGTGACCCTATCCAGCGCGGCCTCGGACATGCGCTTCTGCTGCGACTGGCCGTCCTCGACAAGCGCCGAGACTTCTTGTGAAAGCACCTTCGAATATAGAATAAACAATGCTCTAAGCAGCGAGTTAGCATAAATGCTGCCCAGGCACTTTATTTCATGTCAAATTACTGCTGCTGGCAAAAAGAGTGCTTGCTAAGCGCTAAGTATGGGGTTTAAAACCTTACCTTACAGCCCTTGCGACAACGTGCAATGGAACTCCTGTAACCGTGCGCATTCCTCCACCACCATGCTAAGGAAGGTTTGAATACCTTTGTCTAGACGCTGCAGCTCCATCTGTCGATGATGCGTTTTACTTTCAAGACTTGATAGCCGGATTACGTGATCCAATAAGTACACAGCCTGTGCCTGACGCGCCAAACTCTCTACCGGAGAGTTGTTGAAGAGCGCTTCGGGAGCACGCTGCAGAAGGTCCACGTCAAGGACCATTCCACTGCTGAAGTCCTGACCAGGTCCAAGGTCTACTGGCTGAATACTATTTTGTGAAGGAGTTCGGCAGCGGGCAGCGTTTTGATTTGGGCGACCTCGACCAAGATGATTCTGGCCCCCATTCGGTCGATTTCTCAGTGAAGCCATTCGCGAGAAGCAGATTTTTCTGGCACGCTTTCGACTCACCGTTCCAATACCAAGACTCCCAACCAAATGTTCTAATTCTCCAGCATCTGCCGCTTCTGTTCAGGTTCAAACGCAGGAGCGCGGTCCCTGAGGCCTGCGCTCGTCTTATCCAGGCTTAGGGTATTCGCGATGCGAATACAAGTTCCAATGGAGATGTAAGCCGAGTCCAGCTTCTGACACGCGTATTAATATACCGCAATCATGAGCCCCGCCTGTACCAGCGCGGTCGAAGCGCCGAGCACCGTCTGCGTCTGCGCAAAGAGCGTCTTAGTCATGACATCCGGCGACGATAAAGGCGCTGACACCGCCGCGTCACCGCTCGTTGGCGATGATGACGCCCATTGCGGAATGGAGACCAGGTACATGGCGGTGGCAAGTAGCGAAAGTTTGCCGGGCGGCTTGCCCCGTTTCGCCTGCGAGGCAGCCTCGTGGAAGCGTGTGGGCGAGACGATGGGCAGCCACTTGTGAAAGCCGTGAAAGTAGCGCTGCACAAGGTATGTAAGTGTCGGCCCTTGGTCCGGAAAGATATCCGTCACTTGTTCGTCGGGGCCACCAGGTCCTGGGGCGCCACCGCTGTTACTGACGCTGCCGAGGAACTCATACAGCGCGCCGGGTCCATCTGGAACTGATAAGTTGGGCTATTACTGGTCTGGCGCGTAGTCCTCCATATCGAGCCGTGGTTTTGACTCTCTGAACGCGTCGTCGGTGCTGGGGGGGGGGACCATCTGGACAGTTTTCTTGCGCATGGCTGGGCGGAGCGTCATGATAGATGCAGTCAAACCCACGACGAGTACAGTAGCTACACTTAGGAAACCGCTTATCGCATCCTTTCTTGCGAGCTTTGAATGCCATACAAACCCAAAGCGCACGCATGGGTGGTTTTTCGACCGTCATTGGCTGGCGAGATAACTTTGTTGGCCTTAGGCTAGAAGTTGCCAACGACGACGCTGGCATTTATATAGTCAGGCTCCGGGATTTGCAGTGTAGATAAACAGTCACTATCAATGAAGGAGAGAGGCTATATTCTCACATTTTCACTCGGTTCCATTAATTGCATCTGGCCAATTAGGGAAGGCGCCTGAATTCGTCTGTATATTAAAGAGGCTAGCCGAGCAGTAGTGCGTGGTAGTGTATATCAAGCTGGTCTCGATGCCACCAGACGAAGGTTTCCAAACAAGGCAAGGGCGGTCACTGCGCATAAATCGCCAATGCTGGTTTGCAACTAATAACAATAAAATGGTAATTGACTCTATGATGTGCTAAGAAAACGCCATATATGCCCTGTATATAATGCCTTGAAAACTGTACTATTTGGATCAAGTACCTATTTTCGTTCTAATCTCGAAGTGCGGCGAATTTGGAGGCCTTGCGCAACCTAGCACCATACTTATAAAAGACAAATGGTATTGGTAGAGCCAGACAGACGATACCGGCCAGCAGACTCACGGCCGGACCAACACGCATGGAGGAGAACATGGGTCTCGCAGCTAGTGGTAAACCGCAAGCAATCATGGATCGCAGGAAAGTGTTGGCGGCCAACGCACTGGCAGCATACATACCATATGTATCGACAAGAAAGTTGAGGCACTGCTGAAAAATAATATTGAAGCCAGCGCCAATAAATGCTGCAATCAGCAAGTTAGCACTGCCACGGCGGGAGGACAACGGCTCATAGCACCGGCCAACGTACCTAGAGCAACGGTCGGAAGCGCCCAATGGAACTTCGGATCTGCCGTCCACGCAAACCAAAATAGGCCAGCAATGAGAAGTACCATACCAAATACGATAGGTGGAAGACGCGCTTCAGGAACAGGCTTATTGTTGTTCTTGGCCATCGCTTTGACGTAGTACGGCTGATTGGCGAGATTGATAAAGACGGCAAGGAGGACGCCGATGAAGATGCCCAGATATGGTAGCGATGCTATGATTGGACTAAATTGCCGGATGTCGCGGAAAACAATGGGAACGACTTCGAGAAACATGTAGATGAGGCCAAACACGAATGACGCAAAGAGGGCCATGCAAGTCACTGCCGGTTCGGTAAAGAGCATTCTGAAGACGGAAACTTGTTAGCATGACAGAACGTTTCCTGAGTTTCTACCAGGGGAGCAACAGCTCACCTTAAAGGTCTCACGACATATTTTGTCAGAATGTTCCCCATGTTCATCTTTTCTTCCTCTTGAGGATGCCACCATCGCTCATCACCTGTCTCCTGCCGCATGCGCACAGCTTTCTGGCGAAGCAGAACCGGGCCATAGGTCTCTGGTAGGAAAAAAACACAGACCGACACGATTGCGAATGATATAATGGCTTGGAAATATTCGGTCCCTGGGTAAACGGTCATGATGATTAGCCAAACTCCTGTCTTTCGTATCGCAGCTACTTACATCGCCAGCCAAGTTTTGGGTTTACGGTTATGGCGGACCCAATGAGCGGTGCCAGAGTCGGCCCTCCAATAACACAGACGCCAAAAAAGGTCATTGCCATGCCTCGGACCTTTGGCGCATAAAAGTCGCCGAGGGCCGCGGAGACGTTGCTTTGGGGCGCAGAGCCGAATACCGCGGCGAGGAAGCGGGTGATGAAGATGCTGGCGGCATTTGTGCTAGTTGCTGTGCCAATGCTGAACAGGCCGAGGACGAAGACGGGAGGTAACATGGACCACCGGCGGCCAAACACTTCGCTGACTGGCGCCCATAGTAGGGGGCCGAGTGCAAAGCCTGGGCAAATGTTTAGCATTGTATCTTGTACCAAACAGAGCATCATGTCACCAGGCCGATAGACAAAAGAGGGGTTTCTTACCAAGCAGGTAGAGGGACATTGTTAGTGTAGTAGCTTCGGCGCTCGTGTGTGTGTATTTTGCAATGTCAGGCTGAGCAGGCGCCGTGATGGACGTGCCCATCGAACCAACAAGAGCCAAGAGAGCCATCTGAACCAGAATCGATATTTTTTTGGACGAGCTGAAGTTGAGTGGGCTCTCCGGATCGCCAGGCTCGAATCTGACTTGGAATGCCTTTCTTTCACTCTCCGGATCTGCATCTTGTTGTGAATGATCGCCGATGGAGCCTTCATTTTCGCCTTCTTGGTTGCTTGGCCTTATTTCTTGCTTGAATGGTCTTGAATCAATCATGACGGAGGTTTGCCCGGGGGTGGCCAATCTAGAAGCCTTTTCTTCATCTGGCATGCTGACTCTTTTGTTGTGTCTCCACGACTAATAGCAGAGTTTCCCGCTTTTATAAAGACAGTTGCCGAATCTCATTCAACTTCAAGGACGCTCTCCTAGAAGACGTTTTAAAAGATTAAAGAGTTTGAAAGGATTAATGGCCAAGTAAATAACAACTGACGAAAAAACGAGGATAAAAGAGAAAATCGTCTGCGGAGCTAAGCTCGGCCGATGTTGTCATTTTTTTTTCTTGCCAAAAAGATGTTTGACGGGATCGTCATTTGACACTAGTGACGACGGCTGTGGGGGTGGCCAACTCAAAAGGCCGAAAGCGCGAGCAAACGGTGAGGAACCATTGTGGCTACTTCATGGCTCATCAAGTAGCCTAATAAAACGGATATTAATGTTTTGCTTCATGGGTGCCGTCGAGATCAGTAAGCGTCAAGGATAAGGTGCAGGCTATTGGAATACAACGGCGGAGGTATTGTTGAATGTTTGATTACAAACCAGTGCAGTCCAAAGTTGGGCC
The DNA here is from genome assembly GCA_900169235.1 of Zarea fungicola. Classification (NCBI taxonomy): domain Eukaryota; kingdom Fungi; phylum Ascomycota; class Sordariomycetes; order Hypocreales; family Cordycipitaceae; genus Zarea; species Zarea fungicola. The sequence goes on from FWCC01000087.1 coordinate 79,200, forward strand.
AGTAAATAGCCCGCCGTTGGAGATGTCAGTCATCATCCTCTGTTTCACTGGCAGTGAGCCGAGCTAACGCCGAGCTTCTGTAGATGCGATGGAGAGTGTGTGCGGATACACGGCACCGATGTTGTGGGCAGGTTCAATGGATACCTGCGTGATTGGTCATCGATTGGCATTGGAAGCAAGGAAGTGAATCGCGTGGAATAATCATCAGAAGGCTGATAAAAACCTCCAAAAGTGGCGTTCAACGTACTGTACAAGATGACAGAGGCTGGCACGGCGGCCAGAGTTTGGTTATTGTAGGACGATGTCGCTCCGGGCCGACCGCGGCGACACCTCCGGTGTGCCGTATGCGGAATCGGGAGTGTGGCAGACAAAGGTTGACGGGTTTACAGCAGCAAACAAAAGGTGATTATATCCGAATGGCCGAAGTCCTAACTGGTCGAAAACTCTACGCCAACAATTGACAAGCGGGATACTAACTGATCCGTTTTGGGTGCGATTCATGTTCTCTCTGTCTACCTTACCCGCCTTGACAAAAATTGTCGCGATTGCGTCTCCGAGTACAAGCAGTTAGTTACGAGGTAGGGTCAGAGCAGAGGCGTGCGTGTGTTGATTATGCCAGTACTTATCCTTTTCTTCAACGGAAGAGCGGCGTTACGAGGGCGGCTGACTAGTGATGGGGACCACGCGGAACTGTTGCCGAACTCTGATCCAAGTAGAACTTTGGCACCTTTCTAGGTTCGTTGATTGCCAAGTCTTGATGGTTGATGGGTACGATTGGGTAATTACGATTTGGTACGATTGGGTGACGAGAGTGTGGCCCAGCTCTGTGGCAACGTGGCTCATACGACCTGTGGCTTGGTTCAGATAATATCATGGTTCGCCTGGCTGGCAGTTGCACGAAGTGCCAGGAATAAATACCCTTTTAACTATTCTGCACTGCCTCGTTCTGCGGCCTTGCGCTTTTTTATGTCGACTTACACACGTGCTGTCCACTGAGTTGACTGCCAATACCAACTTGCCACAGTCAGAACACAGGGGGGCACCCGTTTTATAAATTAAGTAGCGCCCATAATGCGCCTCCAATCTTGTGTTAGTGCGACGCCAAGAAGAAGACTTAGCGTGGTTCCTGGGCGAATCTAGGCCTAAACCCCCACTGTTACGGGCAGGGCGAGCCGACCGACAAACTGATAGGCTTTTCGTTATTTTTGCACTCGCTGATGCTCTTCCTCTCTCTCCCTCTCTCGCCCTCCCTGAGTCTTCTATCACCATACAATCATCAAAAATCTGCGCAACTTGGCAATCGCATCCAGAGATATCAGCAACTTGAAAATTTCCATCAAAATGCGCCGTTCCGTTCAAATCCTCGCCGCCGCCGCAGTCGCTGCCTCGGGTACCGCCGCCGCCTCCGAAAGCGCGTTTGTCACCAGTCTCCTCCTCCCCTTCGACGACCCATCACATTTCGTCGGAACCATCCTGGGCGTGGACAAGGACGCCACGACGTTTGCCTATACCTGCGGGAGCGATGTCGCCTCCACCGACTGTGGCCTGGACACGCCGGGTGTCGTCGTCCAAGGCCCCTCTACATGGCAGATTTCCCTCTCGCAAAGCGATGATGAAGACGGTCTCTAGTACGGCAATATTACTGAACCCATCTGCCCCCTCTTTCAACGACGACAACAGGAGCCTTTCTTTTCCTCTTCTTCTCATATCTCTCATCGCTCTCATCTCCCTTTCTTTGCGGGAAGCTGTAACTAACATCCGTGCGCGCAATTATAGCTCCTTGACGGCCAACTGTGCCCTCACGCCCTCCAAGGGCGAGGCCAACTGCGTCATCTCCGCCACCCAGTCCGACTCCACCACCAACTATGCCACCACTACCAGCGGCATGACAACTTCCTACTCCTCCGACCTTCAGGCCGTCACAATCATCGCCGGCCTTGACAAGCTAAGTGGCGGCGCCGTGCCGTCCCAGACAACCGCCTCCTCCACCCCTGCCGGCAGCTCGGGAGCCAAGAGCACATCACAAGCCTCGTCAGGCGCAGCAGGCTCCGCGACCAAGTCGCCTAATGCTGCGCCTGCTGTTACTCAGCAGGCGCTGCTAGCTGGTGTCGCCGCCGTTGTTGGCGCGTTGGTACTGTAGGCTACCTTCCGGTAGAAAATAAGTACGGGGGGGTGTGGGATTTTACTGCATAGCCAATCACTTGTCTTTTTCTTCCTTACGTGCGTGTTTGAACAATAGCGATAGTAGTAATGATAATCTAAAAAGGGAGGACCGGCGTCTAGAGCCTTTCTCTCTCCCTCTTTTACCTCTCACGAAGCTATATCATCTCGTCCGTCCAGCCAGCTTGTGCAGTTGACACAGCGTAGAGCCTAAGCCGACGATTAGCGTTTCGTTTCTGCAGGCAGTAGCATTCCTGGCTCGCATACCTTTTCATTGATACTCTTGCGGCAAAATCTGCACTTTGTGGTATACCTGATGATGGGATCATGCGATACCAATGTGTAAATATGGGCTAGTCCATAGAGACAAAAGCCGACCATCCCAAATGAGACGAGCTGGTAGATGAAGGACCTATTATGTGTTTTGCGTCAGTAACATAAGCAACATAACGAGTAGGGTCTGATACTTGGCATGGGTAGGCAGTACGCACCCATAGGCCATAACCACGGCGCCGTCATCAAGCGCTTGCTGCATCGTATTGTAATCCTCTGTGGAGTTGGACTTGTCGCCTCGCCGCAGCACCGCAAATTTTTCTTCAATATTCTTGTTCAAAGGGAATATAACAGCAATGGGTGGCATTAGAATGGCGCTGACAAACGACTTGACCAAATCGGTAAACGCAGCCGCCACACTGTACGACGGGGAGCGGATTTGGTGGTTAGCAAGCCAGACATGCAGATATACGTTATGCAGGGCCCGGAAGTAGCATGAGCTATTCCTTGCCTTGTTTCTTCTTCATCTTCTCCGTCGTCCTCTTCTACTTCTCTGATGATTTCATCTCCCCGTCAAAGGCACAGTGCTTACATTAAACCAAAGGCAATTTGTAAAATATTCCCTTGAAACGCAAAGTCGACGAACCCATGCCAGAATCGCTGTGCCTTTGCCTGGCTGCGATGCAGCAGCGAGTCGGACTCACTGTGCACAGCTTCCAGGTCATTCGACGGCATGCTGTTTTCAGTTTGTTCCTCTCAGCTTTGCTGTGGACTTTTTTCCCATGATTGTCAGTTCGCTGGGCGATGGGGGGTTAACATTCTGGCTCCCCATTGCCCTCGGGCCCCCTAATAAAGCCTGGATCTGGTTTGGACTCGAAACCCAGCCCCGCACATTTGAACCCTTGCTGGAGAGATAAGGCCAGCGACGAGCGACAGGCGCTGATCTGACTAGTTAGTCTGACCTATGATGCAATGTGGAGGGAACATGGTTCACGTGAAGCGCCATCTCTCGCAAGTCCAGGCGCCAAGGGCGGGGGGTTGCCCGAGATTGTTCTATAGTTAATTGTCATTTTTCATGTCCAATCGTTGTGATGGGAGATGAATTGTAAGTGAGTTTGATTCAACTGTGTGAATCACAATTTGATGCCCGAATACGCTACTATCTTTTTCAGCCTGCAACGGTCGCTCTACTGTGCAACACAGTCTAAGAGCAGTCTAATTGATGTCATTTCCTTTTGGCAGTTCTCTATGCGTACTTCACAAGGATTGTTATGCCTGATAGACAATAAGAGTATAATGCCGTATTTGCCAAGTTATTTTCAGTGTAACCAAGATGATACTGTAGGGGGTGATTGGCGACCGCCAAAATACCAAACGTTGTTTGCTGCCAGACTATGTTGACTCGGTCGCGCCATCTAATAGGGCTTCATTCAAATTCAACGCTCTTTAAATGATTAATCAAGATGGAGGGTTTCTTTTTGGGTATTTTAATGTTCTCTTTTTTTTCTTTAAAAACAGAAAAACAGAACTTCACTCCAAATCTAGTAATGTCTTACACACACGGCTGTGTAGCTGTGTAGGCAGATTTTGAGGTTGGCATTTCGCTAAATCGCGAACCATCAAACAGTCACAAGGGAGCAGACACTCAGCATTGTGACACGGAGATTTTGAATGGCAGTTTATTCTTGCTCAACCTGACCGCTATTTCATATCTGCTGTACAACTTTATTGATCAATCTGTGCCCCCCAACAATAGGTGGAAGTTGGATGGATATATATAGATATATAAATACATCCAAACATATCCTCCAAAACTATCGCGCAACCCGGCATCCAAACACCAGTTGGGAAAAAAAGACCCCCAAGCTGTATCAATTGGAAAGAATGACATCTAATCAAACGCATGTAACGCTGGTTTTTGGAGCAGCGAGGTGAGCATCGATTACACACTCGTGAGATCCTCGGTGCTTACTCATTGAATGCAGCACGGACAACACTCCTCCCCGCAAGGAACTTCCAAAACAGGTGCAAGAACTTCAAGAAAGGCTAGACGCTGCCAACTCAAAGTGAGTTTGAGAAAAATAAATTAATGCATGAATCAAGAAACAAACGAAGCAGTAAACGACGGTGGTAAATGGTTCAGCCATTATAGCAAAGTTGTGGGATGCCGAGACTCTTCTTTCTACGTGTTGCTAACTTGAATAAACTGCCAGGGTCGAGAAATACAAGGAGCAGGTAAAAGGCTTGTCAGAGGACGTGAAAAGGTTAGCAGGGGAGGTGAAGGATTTGGAGGAAGAGGTGACGTACTTGTCTGAGGAGAATGGAGAGTGGAAAACACATTGCGAGGAAATAAATGAAATATTTCTTGGGAAACGAGGAGTGGGAAATACACTGCATAGAAATACACGCGAGCATGAAGAGGAACTTGCAACGTATGGAACTAGGCATTGAATTAGACAGGAAGATTTAAGACGGCGTCATTTGTTTTATTGCATTTTTTTCAAAACAGACACTTTCATCCCAGTCGATACTACATCATCATCTTCCCTGCCGTCCTGTGTGTAGGTTGAGGATATTCACTATATCCAAATCAAAAGCAGACGACTCTTGAGTGAGAGGAAAAGAGGGGAAGAGAAACAAGGAACAAAATCTAAGCTTCATGCTTACTGCGCATGTCCCTGCGAGTTGTCATGTAGTCCATGCCGCGACTTGCTTGTGACGCCAAGTACAAAGAGACCAGGAGTAAGTGAGCAGGGAAAGGCTACAGAAAGAATAGAGAAACAGTTTACATATGTAGAGATTATCGCACACCGACCAGGTGATGGGTATTGCTGGTGGCAACAAGCTGGAATGAGACACATTGTGAACGAGTTATAGTTAGTGGCTGGCATGTAACAAATGCTTTATGGATTGGTTGCTGTATAATGACGTCGGCCGGCTCACGGCGGGTCTAGCACTGTCAGAAAGGCAACTTGTGACAGCATTGGGGACCGCCGTGGGCCTGTTGCTTGCTAAAGATGACTTGACTGCGCGAGTGAAGACGAGCCAGGAATGGAACTGTCAATGACAAGAGGCCAATGACGACGGGCTTCCCACGCTTCTACCCGCAGCCTTTTGTGACCACATGCGACTTGTGACTGGAGAAAATGCCCACGTGAAGGTGCAGCACCGCCACTTGATGGGCAAATGGGGTACAGCTGGCCACACCGCTGGCCATTTACAGCATGTTTTGGTGCTAGTGGTGCTAATGGTTCTGGAGCGTTTCCCAATCAAGTTATGAACCACATCTACGCCAATCCCGGGGGAGGCTCTAGTTTGAGGACGCTACTGGTATAAAGCCGCTGGAAAAGGCACACGAAAGCTCTATCGTTTGCCAAGCCTCACTCGACCCGCCCAAATTACCGGCCGTGACATGCCGAATGCTTAACGCTAACAGGTAGCAAAAGAAAAAAAAAAGAAAAAAAGCGGCGGTTGGCCATCCTCTCACCTCAAACTTCCCTGACCTCCCCACCACCAAAAAGTAAACAATCCCGCCTCTCAGTAGCATTGCCCTCTGTCACAAAGAAGCGCCGTCATCGACATAGCTGACATTTGCTATTTCTTTTCTTTTTTTTTTTTATCAAAGAATCGCCCGATCGACTACACAGCACACGCCAATCGAAACAATACAAAACGGCAACCAAGTGGACCAAGTGATCCGATTCAGCTCTTCTACGCACATACATTACATCCCTTCGTCCCCCCCCCCCCCCCCCNNCCCCCCCCCCACCTTGGCCATTGCTACCTACTCTCACCCTCACCATCGCCCTCGCCGCCGCCGCCTCCACACAACGCGCTCATTGTTGGCTCGACCATTTGATCATGCCGGCTTGCCCAAAATATCGCTCTCCGCTGTAAAAACAGCAATCCTCCTTCCCGAACCTGTACAACTGCCATGATCGACCCGTTGCCAGATCATACATCGACCGACCTCGACTCTCTGCGCTTCGACCCCACAACACACCAGCACCACACAGAAACCACTGCCAAATAAAGTATTCGACATGTCTTCTCTCGAGGCTAAAATTGTCGTTCTTGGCGCTCAAAACGTCGGGAAAACCTCCCTCGTTATGCGCTATTGCAAAGGCGCATTCAACCCTGCTCAAATCACCTCTACTGTCGGAGCCAGCTTCCTCACAAAGCGCGTCGTGGACACTGATACCGATACCGTTGTTCGCCTTCAAATATGGGATACGGGTTAGTCTCTTTTCTCTTTTCTTCTCTTTTTCCATTCTTTGCTTCTCCTTCATAAAACAGTGTGCTCCCGAAAAATTCAAATACTGAAGACTAACAACCCATCAGCTGGCCAGGAACGATTCCGATCTATATCCCGATTATATTACCGCGGCGCAAACGCCTGCATCCTCTGCTACGACATTACTGACGCCCAGTCGTTTGCCGACATGGGCGTCTGGCTTACCGAGCTCCGACAGAACCTTCCCCATGACGTCGTCCTACACGTCGTCGGCACAAAGGCTGACATTGTCGCCCGCGACCCTTCGGCGCGACAAGTACCCTTTGAGCGCTGCATTGCCTACGTCGCCGAGAACCTTGCCCCCGGTCTCGGCGGCACTCCGCCCCCTACGGCGACGCCTATGAATGGCGCAGTAGGCTCCTCTCTTGCCGGCGGCCCAGGCAGCGGCTACGGCGCAGGGGGCGAGGCGCCGCGCAGTCCCAGCTCCAAGAGAAGCTCCGGTTTCTGGGCCCAGGAGCTTGGCTGGGATGCCTGCCATGAGATCAGCGCCGAGAATGGCGAGGGCGTCGAGGAAGTTTTTCGCGTGGTCGCGCGAAAGCTCGTCGAGCAGAACCGCAAGATGCAGCAGGCATTGCTGCTCGCCACCGCGCTGCCTGGAACCCCGGGCTACATCGATGGTATGGACGGCGGGTATTTCGATGGCCGTGACCCGAAAGGCAGCTTCCGCGTCGGGCGAGATCGCAGAAGCTGGTTGTTCTCGCCGTCCTTTTCCCCTGCTATCACGGTGGACCGTCCTGTGAGCGAGGATCTCGATCGGCAAGATGAGATCCCGAGGCCTTCACGAAGGTGTTGCTAGACAAGCACTTTACACCCCTTGTTTCAAGGGATATTCCCCCCCCAAAATATTAATTCAGCGAGCATACGCTGGTAAGCGTTCGGTGGCGTTTTGGCTACTCTTTTCCCAGAATCAAATGGCTTATTTATTCGCCAAGGTTTCATCGTTATTTACTTTTGTCCCAGATACCCAACCCGGTCAGCAACGCTCAAGTCTAGACACTGATTTGCTGTTGATTGGTCATTTATTCTCTTTCTTTCTCTGCTGCAATTTTGTTTCGCACGCACATTGCTTGGATTATACCATCTTGTCTCTTTCATTCTGCGTTTCCTTATCTATCTTGCCGTCATTTTGGTCAGCTTTTCTTGGTTTTATTGTTTCTGGAGTTGGGTTTTTTCTTATGTCTTTTGTAGAAGTTCATCATGGGTGACTGGATAAGGAACACGTGGATGAAATGGGCAAACAGTTCATCTATCAGGAGAGCCGTACGACATAGGATAAAAATGTGTTGAAGAGTATAGGACCATAATACATACAGTCTCAACTGAAGCACGCACCGCGGTCTGTGGCCCTTGTCTACCAGACTAGGACATGTGAACTTGATATGGATGTGATATCCAGGACAAGAACCACAGCCCAACAGGCGCCATTCAAAATTGGGAATAATTGATCGTATTCGTGCTTTGCTCTTTATGTCGTTCCAATATGTTCATGTATGTCTATCCATAGAAACGCTCAGACACCCAACACCAACTAAAACGCGATCCAAAAAAAAAAACAGAACACCAAATACAAGTACTACTGCCCAGATATGGAAATCATCAAACACAACCATAGCTTCGAAGGCAAGAAATAAAAGGTCATTATCCCCTACCACTTCTTAATAAATAGTCGCCGTCAAGTCCGAATTCTTCCCCGCCAAGCTCAAAATGCTCTTCTTATCCGGCACCTTGGCATACACATCATTATTGAACGTGCTATTCAGCGTCACAGCGCCAACAACATCGCCCGTCTCGAGCCGTATATGGGTATCCGCCGTCATGCTCCGCACCCGCTCCCTCGACAGCACAATCTGCCGGCTGCCGCGGATCCAGTTCCCATAGCCACCGTAGCCGCTGCGCTGGCCGTAGCACATGTGCAGACCCGCGTCCGGGCCGTCTACCTCGAGCGAGCCAACCTTGCCCGTCCAGCGGAAGCACCACGAGTTACCGTGGTCGTGGCCTTGGAACAAGCCGATGAGGCCCTTTGTGGCGACGAGGGCCTGCATGAAGGGCTTGTCGCGGCCCCCGTAGCCCCTGCGGGACATGGGCTTCCCCACGCTGTTCCAGTTAGTGCTCTGCCCGTGGATCTTGTCGTCGTTGATGCCTGGATGGCGCCGCAGGTCGAGCTTGCCGTTTTTGCCCTGCTTCTGGAGGATGACCGTGGCGTGGATGGGGATGTGCACAAAGGCGAGCGAGGGCACGACCCGTCCGTAGCGCTCGCTGAGCTGCCTGCTCGTGGTGGTGAACCAGTCGACGACCGTAGTGTCGACCCAGTCCGGCTGGCGGTTGCGCGTCTGGTAGTACTTGCCCCCGCGGCTGTCAAAGAACCACAGCAGGAGCGCGGGCACGCACGTCGTCGTGTCGGGCTCGGACGCATCCGCGCAGTCCTCGCCGTAGACGGGAAGGTAGTAGTTGGTCACCCCCGCGTCTGCCCCCGTGACCATGCGCTCCGTGTAGGAGCCGTTGTACGTCTTCTCGCGTGCAAACATTTGGTCGCGCGAGAGGTTGCGGTCCGAGTCGTGGTTGCCGTATGTCGATGCCCAAGGTAGGCGCCGCTCAACAACGGGCTTGACGATGCGGTCAATGTGGTCGATGATGTCCTTGCCCTTGTACTCGTCGCCGGAAATGAGGTCGCCGTTGATTACGACGAGCTGCGGCTTCTCGGCATCGAGCACGTCGGCCATGATTTGCGACGTCTTTAGGTCCCATAGCGGTCCTTGCCCTGCAGCATCTAAGATAAGTGGAAGCAATAAGTCAGCGTCTTGCGAGTCCAAAAGTGGTTTTACCTCTTTCAATGACACGCAGAATAACTTACTCTCCCCGAAATGCAAATCATTGAAAACAGAAATGTGAAAATCGCCGTCCTTGGTAAATTGTAGGCCGGCCTTGGAAGACGACGCTGGTGCAGCAGCAACAGCCGCAACTACACCAGGTACGCCGACCACTGCCGATAGAAAAAGCGTTTTGGAGAGTATATTCCTTGCCGAGCGCTTACACTTGCTCCTATTCTTGTTCATGGCAGCTGTATGGTATGGCCGCTTGTTTACTGCTCCACGACCGGAGAGAGGGCTACCAACCGCATGTTCGTGAGAGACACAAGGAATGACACAATACTTATGGGAAGAGAGTGGGCCACACTCGCTTTTGTCACTCTCATTATCAGTAAGTTATTACATATAATCCCCAATATTTATCGAGCGGGACCCGTTCCTTCGCAGCCAGCCCTACTGCCTTTACTGGTAGTTTCGGGGTCCTGGTCCTCCACGAGTAAACTAAGCCGTCTCTGGTTGGCTGGGGGGCTGATCTGACTCCATGGCCTTGCAGGGTCCAACGTTCCAGAACGAGCCGAATAAGCGGCAGAAATACGCCGAACACCAAATATTGTCTCCTTTTTTTTTCTAGCTGAAGAGTGCTGCCCCCAATTGCTTCTTCATCTGTTGCGGGGAATGTGTGGCCAGCCCATCCCATTCCTCTAGTCAGAGCTCGGCTTTTGTTGCAATTACCAGCTTGAGTACATGCCTAGTAGAGGTGCTAGATAAATAGCGCGTTGCTGCACACAACCAAATAGAAAACTAGGCGAATGAGCAGCGTTGCTTCTTCATCTGTACACTGATCCCTAACCCGCGGCCTCGCCTGAGGTGGGTTGGGGGGGGGGGGGGGGCGGCAACACTGGAGACTATTTGTGTGGCTTTCCATCAATTGCGCCTCTCCTGGTCGAGCCCTTTTTCTCTGTTCAGGCTTGGGATTCCAGACCGGCGCACCAGAACCAAGAGTGCCACTTTGATTGTACCTGACTGGACGGGTGGTTCAACGTTTAAAATAGTACCACCAAGAAGCCAAGAAACACGGCGCTTGATCGAGATTAACAAGCGACTCAATGAAACGAAACAAAACGAAACATCAAGAAATCGCTTTGGCTTATGAATGCAGACAGAAGAAAGTGAACGGGTTCTAGCGACTAACTACATTAAATTTACAGTCTTCATCCGTCTATGTCAGTGGTTAGCTGTCATGATATGATCGTGTTTTCACTAATTGGTTGGCCACGGCCGCAAATCATAAATGCCGAGGTAGTCGAAGCCAACAGCCCTGCTCTGCTGCTCATACGCGTCCTCCAGCCTTCTTCTTCGAGTCGACCTCATCATCTACCGTCGGTGCGGGTGGGATATCCACTCCTTCAATGCGATGCTCCAACCCGATGTAGGCGTCGCTGATCACAATCACATCTACCTTGCGCGCCCGGTCCGCCTGTGGCAGCTTCATTGTCGTCTGTGCTGTCGGCTTCGTCTTGACCTCAAGTGTTCTTGGCCCGCCAGACCGGGATGCTGGCGGTGCAGACCAACCTAGGCGCTTCACCGCAATCACCTCGTCCTTTGCAGCGTCGGCCACAATCACGAACCAGCCCTCGGACTGCGGCTTCGGCAGCTTCGGCGCGTAGATGCGCGCCTCGCGCTCTACGAGGGGATTGAGCCGCCTTAAGCCCAGAGTGACAGAGAGTGCCGTCTTTTCGTCGACTGACACGGCTACGTTGGGCAGGATAGACGCGGCGCGAGCGAAGCGGCCATGTAGCTGGGCAGGCACTTTAAGACGCTTGGCGAGCTGTGATACCTGCTGTGCGTTGTACGTGCTGAGCTGGCGAAGAGAAAGTGCCTTTTCGTTCTTGCATGTCTCCGGCTCCAGTCCTGGGAGGATGCAGGCGGGCGGGTCCGTTGGCCAGCGAGCGCACTTGATAGACTGCAGGAGGCTAATCATCTGCAGGCAACTCGATAAATGACCCATTTCGGTCAGTACGTCGATCGAGGCTTGCACGATACGAATCGCCTGGTCAAGCACACTGGTCTGATCACCCACGTAATCGGTGATCGGTAGGTCGATGCGTGACATGTGTGCCTGTAGAAGGAGAAAAGACTTCACGTGCGGATCCCACATTGGTAGCCCAAAAGATTGGCCAGAGAAGGGAAGGTTGTCGGAAAGCGTCTCGTTTACCAAGTCCTCGTTGTGGCGCACGGGAAGCTCGTCGTATTCGGTGGCACGCGACATCCAGGACAGCACATCCAAAAACGTAGCGTTTGCCTTGGCATGGCTGCTCAAATGACGAATCGTCTTGTGAGAGAGATAGTAGTAACTCATAATCTTGCCGAGGGGCGTAGAGTCGACATCACCATTGGGGAAGACCTCAACACACTTTGATTTGGCCAACTCGTCCAGTGAGTTGTTGACCATCTCTACCATATACTCATTGGCAACTTGCTGGGCCGCAACAGTGCTGTGCTCTTCCGCGGAAACCTCGAGACCATAGTAGGAAGGGTTCTTGTGAAGTCGGCGGAAGAAGAATGTCCATGTGAGATAGTCCAGTGCGTCTTGCTTTGTCAGAATTGTTTCAGCAGAGACTTCAGCGGCCAAATGGTTATCCAGAACAGTGTGCAGGGACGACTCGACGGGGAAGCCGGTGTGCAAAAAGTGCTTGTAAAAGTCTTTCTTGGCATCCTGTGTGAAGATGCGCGCCACCCCCGAGTTATCAAATTGCGGACGGCCTGCACGACCCAGCATCTGCAATACATCGGTAAGATCCATGTCTCTATATCCTTCAATCTTGGCGTCGTAGAACTGAGTGCCTTTAACGATGACCAAATGCGCAGGCAAGTTGACGCCCCAGGCGAGTGTACTGGTGGCGACGAGGATTTGGATCTTATTGTTCAAAAACAGCTCTTCCGCCAATTGACGATCAGATTCCACAAGACCAGCATGATGCAGGCCGATGCCGAAATTGATGGCCTCCTTCAGAGCGTCGTCTTTAACGCGCGAGAGGTTGAGCTGCAGGTCTTCCTCATCCATCTTCAAAAAGCGGCGCGGATTGTCCTCCATACCGCAAAAGTTGATAAGATCCTTGGCTGTCAGTCGAGTCTGTCGTCGCGAAGCCACAAAGACAATGACGGGCTTCTCCGGGCTGTGGTTCTTGATGGCGAGGAATGTCGGCCTATTCATAGACTGCATCAGGGGGCAGAATCCTCTGACTTCGGGGAACCCGTCAATGTACAGCTCTAGCGGAACAGGGCGGACTGAGTGCCTAAAGTTGAACAGGCCTTCTGTGACACCTAGCCAATTTGCCAAATCACTGGCATTAGCACAAGCAGTGGACATGCCCAAGAGACGCACTGCGCTGTTTGTCATTTCGGCAATGTAGTTCATTCGCGAAACAATAATCTCCAAAATAGGACCACGGTCTCCTGCGAGCAGATGAATCTCGTCGATAATGACCAGGCTGACCTTTCTCACATATCCTCTCGTCTGCCAAGATCGAGAGATACCGTCCCATTTCTCAGGAGTGGTGATGATAATGTCCGCATCCTTGATGGTGCGAGTATCAGGTGTATTGTCACCGGTCAACTCTACAAGTTTTAGGCCAAGCGGCCCCGCAAGACGAGTACCCCAATCCTTCACTCGCTCTCGAACAAGTGCCTTCATTGGTGCAATGTAGACAACTTTGGAGCCAGGACGCTCTCGGAATGCCCACCACATCGCCAGTTCTGCGGCCACCGTCTTGCCAGAGCCAGTCGGTGATCCCAAGAGTACATTTGCCGGCGTATGATAGAGAGTATGGAAAATCTGTGTCTGCATTGGGTTAAAGAACTGGAATCGTTGAGCGTATAGCTCTTCTAGCGGAGGATTCTTCAGGGCAGAGAGAGGCAAGGGCTGCAGATCAAGAAGATCGGTGTAGACACTCTCAGTGTCGGGACGGATAAGATGCTGAAAGGACACCGGGGTAACGGTCTCCGCTCCGAGCCATCTGTCGGAAACAGCCCTGACATAAATCTGTGTCGGCAGGGGATCCGACAATGGAATTGTAAAGTTGAGCTCGTGGTCGTCATGAAGCTTCCTTCTGTTGAGAATAAAGTATTCATGGTGGTAAATCTCGGAGGTCTCCGAGTTTTCAACCCAGATATAAAAAGACTCCGATGTTCCGTGGATATGGTCTTTCCATTGGAAATCAGGGATCACGTAGAGCTTAATCCGCAAAACATCTCTGTTCAGAGGCGCAATCTCGGCTTCGACGTGGACTGTAGGGAAGTTGTTGAGAATCTTGGCTATCGTTTTGCCAGCACCGTAATTATGGACGAGGCTCCCGATTTCAGCCGGCTCCATTTCCTTCATGGCTTCAATAGTGAGGTTCTCTTTGGAATCGAGCTGGTTCATGATGGGTTTTGCCAAATCAAATTGATGCAACGGGTGCTGGAAGGGCCAGATGCGCTTTTCAATGGACTTGGAAAGTGTGAGTAGTACCAGGCATTGATGGCCCCAACGGCGATTCAAGGCAAGCATGAATAAAGCTCTGCAGATTCGGCCTGATTGTTGTGCAACATAGTTCATGTCGTTCGACAAGGCAAAGTCGTCCAGCTGAGACCGGGAAATATATGACTGAAGCAGAATATTGGTTTTTGCTTGTGGTGTATCAATGCCACCATCGACATCGCAAGGAATGACTTCGTTCTTGAGATTGGTGAGTTCCTTGGCCTCTGTATCCCGCGATTGGATATTGTCAAACTCGCCACTCATGCTAATCATCTTGAGGATATCTGCTTCGGTTGCTTGCTCCCGCATCATGGTGTTGAAGACTTGAATACTGCCGTGAAGAATATAATATTGACTGGCAATTCTGCCGATATCTTTGCTTCGCAGCTCCTCGGTGGTTTCGTTGAAAATAATCATTTGACACTGTTGCAACGTACGGGCAGCTTGAATAGCCAGCTGGCGGCGTCTTTGCACCAGGGTCGGGTCGTCTCTAATCTCAGCCCATTCAATGCCATAAGTAATGGGACTTCGCTGCATTCGCACAAACAAGTACGAATAGCCAATCCACTGAACTGCGTCGGGAATCGACGTCACGGTACCGAGGGCGATTTCGGCGTTGAGGTTGTCTACCAGCTTGGTCGAAAACTTGGATTCAATTGGCTGCTGCTCTGTGACTGCGGTTAAGTAGTGCTGAAGCTTGTCCTGCGTTGTGCAAATCATGCCGATACCAGTATCTTCAAACTGAGGACGACCGGCACGACCAAATATCTGCAAAACATCAAGGATTCCAAGATCGACAAATTTACCATCTTGGGCACTATAAACCTGAGTACCCTTAATGACTACAGCGGCAGCTGGCAAGTTGACACCCCAGGCCAAAGTTGCCGTACAGCAGAGGACTCTCAGCACACCGTCCGCAAAGAGCCTTTCCATCAAGTTTCGGTCGGCACGGGCCATGCCAGCATGGTGCACACCGATGCCCTTGGAGAGTAGCTCACGGATTTCCTTGGATCGGGAGGTCTTCATATCGCGCACCGCCTGTTCATACTTGGGGTGGCTAGTGGGGTCGAGGAGGTCAACGCAAAAGTCTTCAACCGCTTTTTGATGCATCATGCGTGCTGTCAGCATGGTGTCTCGGCGAGAGTGCACAAACACCATGACCTGATGATCCACCTGGAGCATCTCCTTTGTCTTCTCAAAAGCGACAGAGTCGAGATTTTCTTTTGATTGCTTGCTGCCGGCCTTGCCCTTAACACCAATAAAGTGCTGCTCGAGTGGAACAGGTCTGAAGGAGGCATCAAAGTAGAAGAGGCCAGCATGCTTATTCACCTTGAGAAAGTCGGCCACGTCAACATAGTTTGGTAAGGTGGCACTAAGTCCAACAATGCGGATTAGGGACTGTGTGCTTTCGACTTGGCGCTCGGTTCGGGCAACGAGAGATTCCAGAACAGCACCTCGTTCGTCATGGAGCATATGAACTTCATCAATGATGAGTAGGCGCACTTTCTGTACTAGCTCAGTATCTCCGGTGCCTTTTCTTGTAACGACGTCCCATTTCTCTGGCGTTGTGACGATGATTTGCGTCTGGATAATCTCAGCCTTTGTAAGCTGCATGTCGCCGGTATATTCTCGACACTTTATTCCAAGCCATGCGAGACGCTTGCCTAGCTTCTCTGTTATTTCGGCAGCAAGAGCCTTCATTGGCGCAACATAGACAATCTTGAAATCGTCAAGATTGGCAGCGAATTCTGTAGCCGACACATCTTCCATCGGGCTGGGGAAAATATGCTGTCCAATGGTGTGGAGAATGGTGAGCATAGCAGCATCTGTTTTACCTGCACCAGTAGGAGCGCAGATGAGCATATTTTCACTAGTTTTGTATCCTACTGGATAGACGAGACTCTGCATGCGGTTGAGAGTCTTGTATCCTTTAAAGGTATTGCGGCACAGTCCGTCCAAATCCTCAATCTTGATCAGCTTCTGGCCGGGACCGAGCTTGCCTTTGGCACCGGCAGGGATCACATATTCTTCATATTTATCAAACTGCTTCCTCTCTGCGCCAGCCGTGAGGCCATACTTCTTGCCCGTGTAGCTGAGTGTATTTCCGGCGGCATATGCCCTGTATACGTGCGGGTACTGCGTCTCGCGCAAGTAGCTTGGCGCAAGGGTGGCGTTTTTATGCTCGAGGTCGCGGCGGCGTAGCTGCTCGTCACGTTCGGCCTTGGACAGCAGTCTTCCCGTGGCAACTTCGGGAAGTCCAGAAGGGCTAGATGCAGATATTTCGACCTTGTGAGCTAGAAGCTCAATGACGAAATCAAGATCCTCAAATCCGACCAGGTCTGTAAGCTCCATTTGTAGCTCCTCGTCGGATTTGCCGGATGCAATGGCGCTGAGAATCTGCGCCTCGAAAACGTCTTCGGACAGTCCGTTCTTAGAAGCAATGGCGGTGCATTTATTCGACAGCCAGCTGGCATCGTAGCCACCGCTGTTTGGCACCGCAACCTCTGTCTCCTCGATAAAATCACTGCTGTAATAGTCGCCGTCGTCCTCGGAGATGAAATCCCAGACATCTTGGCCGCTGTTGCCAGAGGAATAGCCCTCGAACTCGGCATCATCGAAATCAGAGTCGATTGGTTTGGGGAGAGAGCCGGGGAGGTTGAGTCCAGCAATGGCAGCTTGCATAGCCGCGAATTGCTGTCGCCATTCCGCCTCTGTGTGCTGAGACTCCATAGCGTTACCTGGCAGTTTGCTGAGGGGGGTTATTTCTGAGTCCGTTTAAATTTTTTAGATATCAGTCGCTCTTTGGGTATTTAAAAGTTAAATTCTGGAGTTGTGCAATAATTCCAGTCGCCTCTTGTATGTCCTTGACTCCTGGGATATTGTAATGCCGTTGCTTGGTGAGCTTCAGTTAAGAAGAGTCATACCGCTCCGTGCCCCACGTCTTGCAGGTGCAATGCCCCACCAACACTATCGGAGCAAGTTTACAAGTCGGATACCAACTACAATGCTGAGATATTGTCAAGATGCAGTGTAACACACTAGAAGGAACAGGTGGGAGGATATTCAGAAATATATTGAGGATGCTCAAATCTAAGAAATCTATCCAGGCATTGGAGCGCCTCTGTAATTCGCATCCGGGTCCTCATTCCGGTGCACCAAAATCTAGCAAAAGGTTAATAAAGCATCAATGCTAAAGCGAGCATCAATGTTGAGGATAATTATTTTTTAAAACTGTAGTGCGAGTACCAACCAGTCACTTGTTACATCAGGCGGCAGCCTACAGGTTACCAAAGGTCCAAAGATAATACTTGACATCTCTTATAATCCTTTTTTATTGAGTTTGGCTTTGGTATAGTTCTTCATAAAACAAAATGGAAAACGGAAACTATATATACGTTCCTTGGTATCAGATAAAATGCTGCAGCCGCTAATATGATGAAAGGAGGATGAATGCATGCCAAGTCGTAATAGCCCGAGCTAAAAACTTTCTCAATATGTATAGGGGTATATCTCCACAAACGCCCAAAGCTGAACCATGACTTGAGGGTTAACTTGTTTTTCGATCGATCGCCTGCTCGATTTGCACAGCGGCGATGAATGCTCTGTCCTTGACCCAGAGTGGCATGGCGTTGATAAACAGATGCTGTAGAGCATGAGTCCAATATCCGACGACAATGCCGTGGCCATAGCCCGCCTTCTCGAGAGAGGCGCGAGCCATGGTCTGAGAGTCCGGGGTAAAGAATGATGGCTTTTCAGTAAAGTAAGCTGTGTTGGTGGTCTTGCCTACGCGGACACCAAGCAGCTCGACATCGCTGCCTTTACCGAGAAGCTTCATCTCGCGTACCACAGCTTCCGTCATGGTGAGCAGAAACCGCTTGCTTGCCGAGTAGGATACGAGAAGTGGCAGACCGCTGTCGGCCAAGGAACTAACGTTGACAACGAGAGACGGGGAATTGCGCCGCAGCGTGGGAAGCAGAGCGCGTGTGAGATGCAGGGGAAACAGGGCGTTGAGGCTCACATTGCCTGTAATGCGAGCTTCGGAGGATTCACCCAGGGATAGGAAAGTTGGGTTCAAAGCGCCGCCACCGGCGTTGTTGACTAGGACAGTGAGGTTGAGGTCGTCGAGCGCGGCACGGAGAGCGTCAAAATCAACAGGAGGTGTATCCGCGGTGTGGCTGTCCGTGTCATGGGTGTGCATATGACCGTGGCCAGGCCGAATGCAGTTCAGGCAGGCTATCTTGCTGGCGTCGGCAACGAGGACGCGAAAAGACCTGTCGGGGTGGCGCTCTTGTAGTTGCAACATGACTGAGGAGAGCTTGGCGTAGTTGCGGCCATGCAAGACAACGTTGAAGCCCTGTTTTGCAAGCTCGGCGGCAAAGCCACGGCCGATGCCGTCGGATGCACCAGTAACTAAAGCCCAGGGCGGCTGGCCGTTGGTAGAATGCGCATAGCGAGCCATTCGGGATGGTAACAAGTAGATGCTCACAAACTGTAGCGCCTTTGTGACGACTAAGACGGCGGTAAGCAACCCAATCGTCTGAAAGACACCACCTAAGGCGTCAGAGGTAGTCATCATAGTTGCTGAAGATACCAGGCGAGCAGAGCAGAATAACACGATTAGGGTTATAGGAGCGACAAAAAATGGTGCGGTCCGAAACGTATCGGACGGACTGTCGTCGCAGAGTCGAAAAGCTTACAGCGGTGGCAATTGCTAATAGGCGACGTGGTCCATGGATGAGACGAAGGGGTTTGCTGGTAAACTTTTTTACTCAAGTCAATTTCAGGTGACTACAGTGACAGCACTGCGGCATGATAATGTTGAAGTGTCAAAAATGGAGAATCAGAGGCAAACATTGTTTGAACCGAGTTTGGGCGAGGGAGGTCTATTATTATTATTGTCCCCGTCCGTCTCTGACGGGTCAGCACGGCCCCCCGTAAATCTTCGCTCCAACAGGGCAATTCTGACCCGGCAAAGGTTATGAGCCGCATGTGGGAGAGGGAGGGCGAAGGTGCCGCAAAGGCGACGAAACGAACGGAGGTGCGTGTCTCTGATCAGATGGGTTGCGTTGGACTAGCACTCACTGGTCACGGAGGGACAAGAAGTGAACCGGAACACTCTGAAGCCGGACGGTGTAGGACCCGCTGTGGCCCGCTGAGGTGCGCTAGAGGTGTCCACTGGAGCGGCAACAGGCTCTTGGGGGGTTGAACAAGATGCAGGTTGTAACATATTCGATAAATTGCAGTTGTCGTATGAATTCTTACAAGTCACTCACTCACTCACGCGTGCAACTAATGAACTTGGAATGTGTGGTGATGCCGGCCGAGGGGACAAGTTGCCACGTTGATGTCCCCCCTTCCGTCCGTTCTCAGATGGATGGGTTAGAACAAGCACAGGAATTGTCCACTGTACCAGTAATGTTAGTCAGTGCCTCAGTCACTGTAGTGCAGCTTCATTAAAAGCCTATTGATTCGAGGTACATTGATACATAAGTACTCTCCCGAAGGGAGTCGCTCTCTGTACTGCACTGAGTCCATCTTGGGCGATGAATTAATTACCACTACAACTCTCTAGGATCCAAGTCTCGGTCGTTGATGCAATAAACTCTCAGGTTGAATACCAAAAGCAGCGGCATGAGATAAATTGCATCCACCTTCGTCTGGTACCTCACGTCCAATCCACCAACAATCAATCTAGAACTAGTCATTGACTCAAGAGGACGCCCGCAGAAAAATCAGCTCATCCTGAGTAATTCCATACTCCCCAAGTGCCCCTCTATCCGATCAGCCCGCTAGCGACCGGCCGGAAACTCGATGCACCGCCTTGGTTTGCTTGCCCTTGGCTGCTTCGCGTGCCACCTGTACTGGTACGCTACATCACAGCATCCTGCACCACCTGCTCCACTCTCCCACGCACCATCCGCCGGATCCTCAAGGTGCCGTAGACCGCTGACCCTTCAACCAGTTTCCTCCTTTTTGGATCCAACCGTTTTCTTTGATTCTTCCTTAGCCTTGCAGACGGCGTGCATGTGAACACGGTCGACTGTGATGTCATGACCCACTAACCCTAATATGACCGACCATAGTACTTACCACCCGACCAGCTATTAGCCAACACTAATGACCACATATGACCAGAACCAATAACAACCCATAATGATAATAACGGCAGCTACAAAAACTACCACCACTAATACTACTGCCATGGCCACTATATCCACTACGACATCAGCTAGTTTGCATCGCTGATAACGGGCGTAGCCATTCCAGTGCCTATCAGGTCATGGTTTTAGTTACTGGCTTGGATGCTGATCCTCCCATACAACAAACCTAACCACTTCATTCTACACAAACTTCATGTTTCTCGTTTCTGGTATAAATTGGCTGAATAAAGGGTAAGTACACGACTTCTATCCAAATCAGTTACAAAAAATAGCTGCTGTCCACATCTGTACCACTAGCATTACTTCTCTAAAATACAGCTGCCCTACATAGGCTCACAGCGTATATCATAACCAAAGGACGCAATATGGACGGTGACAAACGGCAAAGGCACGAAGTAACTCGACTTTAGCTGCAACTCCAACCAATACACCCAGAACGATAACATAGCAGGCGATATGGAGGACTAGACGAACGACTGTTTGGCATTGTTAGCCATCTCGGGCCATCGCATCCAACCAACGCAATCGACATGGGGTGCCAGTTACATTAAGTGCCAGCCATTTCACAGTGCAAATATACCAAATCTATATAATTCTTCGTCATCAAATCACCAAACAAACAAATATATCAAACAGCATCTCAACCTCGGCGCGCTCGCTTCGATGCCTGTCTCGTACGCTCTTTAGGCCTAGGAACAGCCTCTCCAACAGCGTCGGCAGATCTCTTTGCGACTCGCTCTGGTTGAAAACGCTGCGGCTGAGTGCCCAGAGGCTTGTGTCGCTGCACTTGCTCCCGTCTCTCCCGCTGTTAACGCCATGTTTGCGCTGGTTGCACCTCTGTGTGGGCTCTTACTGGTTCCTGGACTGCCGTTCGTTTTATTTGCTCTGCGATACGCGCTCCGCCTCAGAGGTACATCGGCCTGTCTCCTGACCCGCCCCCACTCCTCGGCTCGAAATTCTCCTTGTCCTCCTAATTGCCCGATTCCGTGCCACATGCTCCCCGTCTACTGGCTTGCAATCTGTAAATTAGGCGTGGACATCGCCAAGCTTCGGTTCCTAAGCTCAGATCCTGGCATCAGTCCAAAATCCCTCAATTCGTCCCATATTATGATTCTGGACTCAGAATTGCATTGGCAAGACTCTTCCAAAACGTCAACTTCGGAGGTGGTCATGTCCATATCATCGAAATTATTTAGCTCCTCCGGATAGGCCAACTCCGGGACGCACTCTTCCACATCCACCCAACCAGGGCTGTTGACGGACTGTCTTTCAGCCCATCCCACGCAATATTCCATTTACTGCGGGCGGACCATTGCTGGCGTGCCGCAAGGGCCGGCAGTTTCGCCGAGAATTCTTCGTCCTCGGCCCACGATTCTCTCCTCCGCTCAACCCAAGCATTTGCCAGCGCTGTCGAACAAAGTAATGCGCCAAAACTACTGATTGAGGCAAGCAAGGCCATCTTCTTGTTAGCTCGTTACAGACTTCTATGAATCGGAAGGCACCCATTCTCTCTACTTCCATGTCAATTTCGATCTGATATCTATGAATAGGGCTCCTTAACGAGCAGACGAGTGCATCCCGCAGAGTAATGGCGGTGTCTGCACCCTTGGCTTCTTTTTCCGGCTCCCTTTCCATGGTAGTTGTTCCTTTCTCTCCTCTGCTGACTTGCTTCGCGGAATGATGCAGGGCTCCTTCCGTGTGTATTTCAATAGTGGCACTGTGGTCGGTGTTGAAACTGTTGGAATCGCATGCCTCAATGTGTGAAAAGGTGTGCCCTTCCAGTTTCTCTTGGATCTGTTGGCTGGACGCCGGCCAAGAAAGTGACTGGTGCTGAATTCGCTGTGGAGGCGGACCCTGTCTTGCAAGCTGATTCTGGTTTCGTGGGCTTGTTGCTGGCTTGCAAAGTGACTTGAGCTGAAAAGTATGGCGGTGCTTGCCTGGATCATTCGATACTGGCATGACATCTTCAGTCAGCTTGAATTACAACTTAACGGAATGCAGGTTTGAAGTTTTGTAGTGTCTGTTAAGAAAGTAGATGTACATGTCAATTTATGAAGGCTGGCAATGGTTTACCTCTTCCCCGCGAGAGGACAGCTTTTAAAGTTACATTTTAGGAGACAACTTATAGGTATTGCAGACCTTCCACGACGCGGCGAAATCCAAGAATCTCTTCTTGGCATCTGTAAACTGATTCAGGATCCCATTGCATTACCGCGTGTTCTACGTTGATTGGACCTTTACACGCCAAGGTGCCCGACTCGCCATCTTAAAAGTTAAGTTGTTGGTCCGGCAACGTCATCTCATATGTGCAGGTGATGCCTTATTCCACCATTTTCGCCGAGGCCGAGATACTACTTGTTTTGCAATACAGAGATTACAGTAGTATGGTAATGCAGGGTAATACTCGACCAGCATCCATCCCCAATTCAGCATATTCAAGGAACAGTAGGGGAAGAAATACGCCGTTCTGCCCTGGCAATGTCTGTGGCATGGACGCCGCGGCTGAGCGTGGGAGCCATTGCTAAATATGAGCAAATATGCAACTTAAACCTCATTTTCTGTAAGTATTTAGTCAGGGCTTACGAAGAGAGCCTCCTGGTCTATTTGATGTAATGGCAACATGATGCAAAACCTCGCAAAGGTGACGTACACCACTGTAGCTAACCTATCTGTGTTGTAGGCTCCAAATATGCACCACTCTTTGCGCTGGAGCATGAAGTGACGTCCTAACTATGTTGCCTAGGTAGTAGAACCTATTCTTGTACTTGACAACCTTGAATTTTGTTTAAAGCTAGTTAATGTAAGCATTGTTGCTTTGAAACCGCTATTAATACCTAGAGTTGTCCGTCCCTTTTTATTTTAAACAGGTCCCTAAAACGCATGCAATACCAGAGTCAAATTCCACGCCTGAGAATTGTAATATTTGAACACCGACTATTCTACCGTTCTGCAAATCTGCTTTATCTAATTTGATTTCAATGCCGCGTTGTATTAGTGTCAGGAAGATAGGCACCCGTTTTTACAGAGGTGATGGGGAGCAGCAAGCCACTGGCACTGGCACCACTGCCGCTTGACCTATTTCACCTAACCAACGGCAGCAGCCTGGAGGGGTCTGGAGCCTTTGATACAGTGGGACATGTGACGCAGTTGCAACGCTCGCTCTCTCCTTAGTACAAGTTAGGCGCCGTCGCCGTCACCGACTCAACTCGTCACCAGATTCGCCGCGGTTCTTACTTCTACTAATTTCTCCCAGCAATCTACTGCATCCACCGCCATTCAAGAAGAGTTATTGCATCTCTCACTAACACAGTATTCATCCGATCGATATCAATCACAATGAAGCTGCATTATATTGGCGTATGTGTTTCCAACAGACCCCTCCCTCCGTCACCAAGCCTACCCGGCCCAGGCGACAGAAGGCTGATTCGAGGCTCTCTCAACAGATTATCCGCAACGAAGACAAGCCTGCGCATGAGCTTGTCGCCGAAAAGGAACTTAGCTCCTACTCTCGATTCACACGAAACAAGTACGCTGTCGTCCACCAAAACCGCCAATCCCTCCCCACTCCCGGCCTCCTCTTGAATCCCCAAAGGCTACCGGACCCATGATTTGATCCCGTCTTCGCTAACCACTGACTTGTAGCTATGGCGAATTCATGACGTTGTTCGCAAAGACGGTCGCCGAGCGCACACGACCAGGCCAGAGACAGGATGTCGAAGAGCAAGGTAATTCCTAATAATCGAAGCCGCCTGCTGTCTGTCCGGACTGAATGAAAACGCTGATTCCTTTTTGCCTTTTCTCAACATAGACTACACGTTTCACGCCTACGGCCGCACAGAGGGCATCTGCGGCATCATCATCTCGGACCACCAGTACCCGGCCCTCGTCGCCCATCAGGTCCTCAGCAAAGTCGTCGACGAGTTCCTCTCCAAGAACCCGCGCTCGTCGTGGGCCACGGGCTCGCCCACGCTCGTCATGCCCGAACTGAATGAGTACATTACGAAGTACCAGGACCCGCAGCAAGCCGACAGTATCATGAAGATTCAAAAAGAGCTCGACGAGACCAAGATTGTCCTGCACAAGACCATTGAGAGCGTTCTGCAGCGCGGCGAGAAAATTGACGATCTGGTGGCCAAGAGCGACGGCCTGTCTGCGCAGAGCAAAATGTTTTACCGTACGTTTTTTTTTGTGCAATACTTTTTCTTCCTCCTGTGCCTCTTGTGTGATCTGCGGGATTGGCTCTATTATATAATTAAGATATTTGCTGACATGTTCCATAGAACAAGCCAAGAAGCAAAACTCTTGTTGCATTCTCATGTAACGGGATAAGGGGGGCCTCCATAAAACACGGTTCGCTCTCTTGAGCCTTGGATACTCGAATTGTTTCATATTTCCCCCGCCACCGTTCCGTTGGGTATACCATCAGGGAAACTGTCGCACCGCACCACATGCCTTTTATACTAGGTGGTTTTCCTTTTTATTTCCGTTCTGCCGGGGTTTTCTATTATATGCGAGGGAGGAATCAATCATTGAAGTCCAGATAGACTTTTTTATAATGCACTATCACGATCATGATAGCTAATGCAAGGAAATGATAAATTGTAGGCTTGACGAAAAAACCTGAAATCTTTGTCTTTTGTTTATGATATCTAGAGAGAGCGAAAGAACGAGAAATGTATATCTGCCGTCGCTGCCAAAAACCAAACTGATAAAAGAAATCTTGTTAGGAGTTATAGACAAAAACATGTCCCGCCTGGGGATCATGACATGAGTCCAAAATAAGTTGACTAAACCGGAGGAAAAATGAGAGTAAAGAAAGGAAGAGAAAAAAAGGGGAAAAATGAGAGTAAGAAAAAAAATCGTTATCTGGGTCATGTGCTTTTATTTGTTGCTGTTTCATCTGAAGGACCATATTCCGAATCAAACGATGAGAGATCCAGGCCATCCTGCAGGATAAACTATAAGAGGGGCTTCTTATGCTGTCGACATGGAGATATACCTTGTCGTCTCATCTCGAAACAGTACCCTGACGCTTACATGCGATGCCGGGATGAATCTGAAAATTTAGTCCATCAGATGTTTGGTTCCCTGGTGGTTGTCTGGGGACGCTCCCAATCACGCCCCCTCAATAGTAACGCGCTCGCTCCGCCGATACAGGTTCTGAGGACTCTCAAGATGCTGTGGATGGATGACGGTTGGAGTAGCCTTTTTGGTCTCGACAATACGCTTGTTGCCATCCACGGAGATCTGGCTCGTGGCGTGCATGTGCTTGTGGGAGCGGGCACGACGCAACTCGCGCTCATGCAGCGGCTCAAGAAGACGGCGCTGTTGCCGTGATATACTAATCTGTCGCGCAATAGACACCTCGGCAGCGTCCTCCAAAGCAGCATCTGCTTTGCTCGTTGACCTCGGGTGCTCTCTGGGCACTGCTGGTGCCTGGCGCAAAGTATGCATCGAGGTCGATCGACTAGGTATATCGACTTTCTTCGGCGTCTCAATCGTGTAAGTCGAGAAGGGAATGTTGCTACTGCTGCCATCTTGCAGACGCCGAGGGGCTGCCGGGGGTGGCGATAACTCGGTACTGTTTTCTTTCTCGGAAGCGTGTCGGAAGTATGGACTGCGAATCGACTCGACGGATGGCTTGTGAAACTTGGAACGTAGTAGTGGGCGATCCTCACTATCTCGTCGCGGTGAGACTTGGCTGGAAGGTGACAGTATAGATGTCGCCGCGGGTGAGTCGATCTGGGCGGTTGCATGCGAGTCTGTTGTTGGTGGAGCATCTACATCTTTGCTGTTGGCGGGATATGTGTTTGAACGAAGTCGCAGCGGCGCAACGTTTAAATCAGTCGTTGCCTCTCCTGCCACCTCTGGTATTGTTGATTGTACTGGTGTCATGGCCGGTGAAGTCACTCTTCTGTGTCGTTGTATCTCCGAGTAGTGCTCTCGGCGGACCTCGTCCTCAATAGTTCTGAGTCTCGCGAGTGTCGCCTGGCGACGTGCCAAGAGACCACCGGCAGTCTGCTCCTTCGCAAGCAAGCTGCCGAACATGACGCTATATCGATCCAGTTTGATATCAGGAATCTCTATATCCAGCATAGGACCAGCCTGACCCGGGATCCAGGCAGCTGCCTGCTGCGGTTGGCGCATTAGAGCTCCAGTCTCCGCTATCTGAGGATCTGTGACAGATCGCATGGTAACAGGCTTCTGCTTCTTGAGTTTCGTAACATCGGGTTGCTCTGAACTTTGCCTCGTACGAGCTGCCGTTGCACCTGGTGATGCCACTGCTTGCGGGAGTGCAGGTACACTTGTGTAGTTGCCGGTGGCTGGGTCTGCGCATGGCCGTGAAAAGTTGTTGGGGCTGTTATTGCTGTTGTTTGCGTTTGCTCTTCTCGATTTTGAGCGACCAAGAAACGGAAGTCGTTTGGATATTTGTCGAGAAAGTCCGCTGGGTTTGGGCTGCTCAGTCACCACTGCCGCTGGAGAGGTAATAGTAGTCATGATGCGAGGCACACTCGCGGCATCTTGGCCAGGCGCAGATGCCAAGCCTGGGCTGCCTAGTGCGATGCCGATGCCGTAGTCGCTGCTGCCAATGGGGAATCGTGGTGGTGGATGTGAGTGCAGCGGATCTGGAGGCCTTCTGCTATCCATGATTGACGTAAAATGGGCTCTGTCGCCGTGTGTAGATGAATGGTTGAACGGGGTAAGTGGTAATGGTCAAGTATGCATTCTACCAGGTGTCCTATATGTTGCCAAGATATTGCTGACAGGTGTAAGAAGGCCAAAATAAAAAGCCACAATCCCCAAATTACTGATCACCTCCGTAAATTTCGTTTGCCCAGTGGGCGACGGACAAAAGCAGAATGATGTCGGCCAAAAAGCGGACGGTGCACGACTGAAGAGCAGCTGCGTGTGACGCTTGAGGTTATTAGTTGTCCGTTTGCATCGATCCAAGACTTGTCATGAAAGACGGCAGGTGTGACACCAGACTAGAGAGACACACAGCAACCCAAAAAGCGACCCAGAAAGCGATAGCAAGCAAAGCCCACCTTGCAAAGAAGAAAAGAGAGGAAGTAAAAGAGAAAGAGAGAGAAGAAAAAAATTGGAGCACTTCTTCGATTCAATAAGCGGGCATCTACCTTATAACATGCAAGTAGTTATCCCCATTCATTCAAGTACCAAGAAACGGGCGCCGGCCGTCGCTGTCGGCACATTACTTGACACAGAGGGTGGACGAGGGGGCGTGCGCCATGTCCAAAAACGGAAAACAGAATTTCTGTTGGATCCTTGCTAGGGCCAAGGAGCGTCCCGCTGGCAAGGGGATTGGGTTGAAGATTGTTTGAGCCGCCCACTTTGTAGTTTAGTGTAGAATGGTTAGGCAGTTAATAAACCCGCTCAACAATGGCATGAAAGAGACAGCAGGAAAGGAAGCAGTCCTGTAATAATGCCACATTACAGGAACTGCTAATTACATGGTCAGATATTTTAAGGGGAGAATAATACAGAGGCGAGATTGTTAGACTAGGAGCCAGGGGTGCAAAGCCAAGAGGTGGAATTGGTAATTTCGTAGTACAGACTGGTGGTACCTCCATGTATGAGGCCGCTTCGGCACGGATCTCCCCCTTCCACTTCTCCTCCTCTTTTCTTTCTCCCCGTTTCAGATTTGTCCTTTTCAGGCAACGTGAGTTAGGAGTGTTTGTCAACGCTAATTTAGTGAAGAAGTGAAGAAGTGAAGGTGAAGAAGAACCAGAAAAAAGGAAAGAAAAGAATAAGATTGAAGCGGCTACGAGATGCACGCTATAATTACTACTGCATAGCTTGAAGCTTGACAAGGCGGAAAAGAGGCGAACCAACGAGAGAGGTGTGCTCTTTCAGTCAGGTAGGCGTTCCTCGGTCAATGCCAGGAGGATTTCTATCCAAGACGGGTTCCTTGTTCGGCATCCCCCGCGAATGGACAGTGCCAAGGGTAAACTACAAACTGCGGTTATCCTGTAGAAATGGACAGCTAGAGCAGGATCCTCTGGCGCCCCTCCAATATAAAAATCGGTGTCATAATATGCGCCATCGCTTGCTGCTATGCATGGCTCCGTGGCGACAAGGTGCAAATAGGGTCGATCCACCCAAAGGCCAACGGCGGCGACGCATGTTTGAGATTAATACAGGAGAGACGTAAACGCTAGAGAGCGGACAGCCAAAGGGGACGTTTTCAAAACAGTTTCGCTGACGAGCTACTTCTACCCCTTGGCGGGACCAAGCGCTGATCATGCAAGCCACATTCTGCTGGTGCGGCCACACCAACAAAGCAGGACGCCAACAAACATCGGCGGCCGGGTTTGGTGAGGCCTTTCGTACCAGGGCGGCCGTGGCAGACTACCCAGTACTGCACAGGCTGATTCGACGCAACACCAACGTGCTCGTTTTCTTCATCCTACCGCAAGGCCCAGCTCGGTATGTACTCTGTACCAGGACTCTGTACTCTGGACGGAGTACTTCGAATAAAATCAAATCTTCAAATCGCGGTCGGCATGTGGGGTTTTGTATGAGCAGATAAACCCATGTCACCGAGGTGGCCGGCCTAGTTGCATCATCTCCGAGTTCTTGTCCGTTAACTATCCTGCCAGTGCTCCGTATTACAGATTAGTATTACTGTTATTGCCGGGTAGTTGAAGCCCTCTTGCCTCTTTTGGCGACGCCATTACCTTGATTAACTTTTTAAAATCTTGAACAAGTATGTATATGTGGTCGAGCCGCATCTTGTGCCCGAAAGAGTATTGTGCTGCTTACTTCAATTTCACCCAATGGCACGCCATGTTTAGAAGCGTCGCTTAGATTGCTGCAAGTGTCTCGTTTTAGCACGAGCAGGGATTGATTGGGCTTTTTGATGAGTTTTGGCTGTTGTACGAGTCAGTAGCAACTGCTGGCGGCGTTACTGGGCTTTTTTTTCTCTCTCATTCTATAATATCAATACGAGCGCCGCCAATATATCCCACGTTCCTCATTCGAAAATGTGTTGAGCGACGGTATGAGACAGTAGACATCATGGAATCAATCCGTAAAGTCGGGCGAGCATATTGCTCAATGAAAAATTACTGTAGTCTGACGGGCGGGTGAGGACAGGCATCAGCACCGCGCGGTAAGAAGTGTTGCTTAGAGCATACTTGAGGCTACTTTGTTTCGCCAATGTTGTACAAAATTAGATGATCTTTTAATAGTAACCTACAAATTAAGACGGGATGAGCCGCAAGGACGTCAAAACCGCCGCGCGCAGAACAACGTGAACCTTAAAACTTTAGGCAGGGATTCTAGTTGTAACATGCACATAGACGCTGTTTTTTATTTTATTTTAGTAAGTCCGCATACGCATGGCGTCCTGCACTCGACTATGTTCGCCAATCCTAGCGATGACTGGCTAATGCAATGCTCAGCGCCAGCAAATACTTTGTCCAAATTGACTGAGATTGTGATTTAGGCTGCTCGGCTCATCACAGGTCCGTCGATTGAGCCTGTGTCGGATTGGCGGACCGAGGCAAGAGCTGAAGTGGCCATCATGACAGGCAGCATCGAAGCAGCCTACGTGGAGTGCAAATGCTACTGAGTGATTAGAGCTGCGCTGGCCACAGTACCCGAGGGTAGGGAACGTTGACAGAACGCTGCCGGATTTGTATGCTCGCAAACAGACCAAGCGCGGAATAAAATGGAGGGAAGTCAACAGAATGCGGTAAGTAGACCGCCGACTATCACAGATGTTGTTGTATATGTTGGTGTAGCACATGTAAGACTCTGGGTAGTGTCTGATAATAAGCTATTTCCTGGATGCTTGGCTCATTTCCTCCCGACCGAGGCTTGCTGCCTGCCAGTCAATGAATGAAATGAATTCCTTACAACCTGTAGGTAATGGTGGGGGTTCTGTTACCGCTTCGTTGTGCGATATCTGCCTGGTACAAGTCACTCCCCACAGGAAAAACGCGGTGTGAATACCTCTGGGTCACCCCGCCCCGCCAACCTAGCCGGAGCCCGCCCATTGCTGGCAAATCTTCGACAGGCTACTGAGGGGCAATTCTATGCCTTGCTTGTTTCGACATTGCACAAACAAACCACGCCAATCATTTTTCGACTCTCGTGATTTGCTCAGATCTTCGGGTTCAAGTCTCTTCTTCTTCTTCTTCTTCTTGTGCCGAACCCACCAAAGACTCCTTTTGTTTCTTTTTCTTCCACACATTTGGTTCTCTAATAAGCTGTACACCGCATCACATAATGTCGTGGCAAGGTAAATTCGTCCACCGCCTGGAACCGATGATGCTGTTGCCCCTCCTTGTATCTGCGGCGCGGCACGCGCAGGAGGGAAAGGCTCGAGCAGTTGTGGCCTGAGACATGACTTGAAGCTAACCACAATGCAACTCGCGATATAGCATACATCGATACCAGGTAAATACGCACTGTTGCCCTCCGAATGCGAAAGAGCCTCGCCCTGCGAGTCTATACCGACGAAATATGTATTAACGCGAATGGGCGGGAATCTAGCCTCGTTGGCACAGGCCACATCACGCAGGGTGCCATTCTCAGTGTCGCCGGCGACAGCGCCTGGGCTACCTCGACTGATCTGAAGGTAAGCACACAAGTCGTCATTCCAGGGTCTACGAGTAATGGCAGCCGATTAAATCAGGATCAGTGACTAACACTGCTTGGAAACGGGAACAGATCCAGCCTGCCGAAATGAAGGCCATTGCCGCCATTGTCACCGGCGACAGCGGTGCCAAGGACAAGGCATTTGCTGAGGGCCTCTTTGTTGGCGGTGTTCGTTACGTCATGGCCAGGGCCGAAGACCGCAGCATCTACGCCCGATCTGTAAGTCTCATTCACTGTTTCTAGTCGGCTACAAAGTCAGCAGATCCAGCCCACTAACCACGCTGGCTTTTGCCTTTACAATCGAAATAGGGACGCAATGGTGTCGCCATTGCCAAGACGAAGCAGGCCATCGTCGTCGGCGTGCACGGCGAGACCCAGGTCGCTGGCAACGCCAGCTCTACCGTTGAGGGCCTCGCCGATTACCTGATCGGCCAGGGTTACTAGAGAAAACACATACATACCGAAAAAAAAAAGCGAATGGGACTTGGCACGTCTGTGGGTGGAAAGATGATATTGCAAGCGATTGTCAGTCCCATCCCAGAAGTCAAGCCCTAGTGGTTCCCGTCACCTGTTGAGAGCGAACCCTCCACGGATGGGGGCATCATGTTTGTCATGAGAAGCCATTCGCAGCTTGTGCATATATTTTCAATCATGGAAAGCGAGTCATCTGTGTTGCGGGGGAATAATAAATCAGAATGATGCATCTCTCTTAAACTTTACCTACGTTGCCTTCACCATCCACTCAATGACACTTCTTAAAGAGTTGGAGACTCAAGACGTTTTCGTGTTGGCTCGTTATTAACTTTAGTAGGTCATAGCAGCGTTATGATCCTTTTACAACTTGACAGCGCGACTCCTGTTCTATTCCCACTTGGCTACCCAGTAACCAGCGTTTCAGGTATTCTGTGTTATTAAACGCCGAGGTGTATTATCCCTCTCGTTTTCATAATTGTACTCCGTTTTTTCGTTTCTCTTCAAAGTCTGCGTCTTCCCGCATGCTCTTTTCTTCTTGATATTAAAGTTTGTTAAATTATATTCGCTCGGGGCCGAATGCCATCATGATGAGCATGTTGCGGAAGATTCGGAATCGATCCGAATGTAGAAAAAGCATTCGAGGAGGATTGTTGCTGGATCCCCCTTGAGCTGTTGGTGTGCCTCTTATACAGGAAGCTCAGCATTGCTGCGGGCGACACCTAAACGGTCGATCGCCATGCCGATATAAGGACCAACAACGGGGATGCCGCGCGCGAAGCCGGCAATTGTGCCTAGGAAGTCGCCAAAGAGAATCACTATGCCGTAACCCTCCACCAGAAAGCCAACAATCGTCCATCGCATGAGAATGAGTATCAGTCCCAAGAAAAAAGCGGCTGTACCTTTGGCCTTTTGCTTGCGCGCAAAGAAGGCGAGCGTCTTTTGGGGACCAATTATGATTGTGAGACCTATGAGGAAGAGAATCTAGTGTATAATGTTAGCCTGTGTTGTTGCAATTCGAAACGAGACTGCAAATGGGACGGGAGGGGGCGTGGTACGTTTCCCATGGCAAGCCTGCGATAATTGTCAGCGAAGAAAGCATAGTGTACATGAAGGGCAGCTTACATTGCGCGATCAAAGAAGAACATAACACCTCCAACCAAGAATAGACCACCTAAATAAGAGAGGAGAGTCGTTAGTAGCCACGGAACGGAGCGCAAAGGAATACATTTTTGCGCCGCGCCGCGCATCTGCCAAAAACGTACCTCCCGAGCAGAAAACAACGCCAATTTCTATTGACTTGATTAGTATCCATCATATAGAGCCAGCGGCATTTGCGAGGCCATCCATAGCTACATGGTAGAGGCACCACCCCTCCAGCAAACAAAAACGCGTCAGTCCCAGGTATCTGGACTTACTCTGCGTGTCCGAAAGCCACATGGACGACATGATTGCGGACAAAGACGTATGACAAGAACCGGAATAGAATAAAAATAAAGTGAAAGAAGAGAGAAGAAAAAGCTTGCGAATAGTGCGAGGCAAGGGTAGAATAAGCCAGGAAGAGGAAAAATATCGTTGGTATCAAGCGTGCCTAGTAGTTAATGTCCAGGACACCTTTTCATTTACAGGGAGATCCCCTAAATTTAGCTGCAAAATTGCTACCAGGTACGAACGGAGCTGTTGCAGGGGCGCGTCCGCTGGCGCTTGGCTGTCAAGTCGCCGCTATTGGGGCTCAAGCGGCACCAGGCACCAATTGGAAGAAGATTGGTGGGCATAAGACAGCTAGAAGCAGTTAGGGCGGCGACATAGGTATCTTCTGCCCACACCAAACTTTTCCTGAGCATTTCTTCTGCCGTGGCTTTCTTCCTCCTACAAAAAAGTGCGCAACTCCATGCCCCGTCGTTGCATGTTGCACTTCCGTGCTCGCAACCTCAGGCTAGGTGCACTACGGCGACGAATTGGGCATTATCAGTAATCATACATGCTCAGCCATTTTTTAATTGAGCTGTCTACGGTACGGGGCAATTGAACGATCTGGATTTAGATCGCTCCAAAGCTCACAATATTGCGGCAAGACGGGACGTCAACAATCCCAGAAAATGGGTATCAATTGACGCATTATCTATCCTTGCAATTTCTCCAGATATATGCCTCGACAGCCTAGATCTTCTTTTGAATTCTGGCAACTGAGGGAGCTTTCCATGTTTCCTCGGTACGTGTCGACTCTTTTTGTGGCAAAGAACAAATGATCACGATTAAGCCGGAGCGTCAATTTCCATCCCTCGACCGAGAGGCAGAGGGTGCATAGTTGGGGCTTGACTTTGTTGGTCGAACACTTTTTCCACGTAGCCTATTTTCTGCTTTTTTTTCTTCTTTGTTCTGTTGTACATGGTCGTAGAAAGCTAGTATATGCTACAGATAGGCAGATGTCGGTATTGTCTCTCGTTTCGTTCTTCTCGACCAGGACTGTGTATGTCATTCCATCACTTCAGGACTGTGTGAGCACCACGAGCCTCAAGATATAGCTCGGCCGTGCTCTGTGGCAGAGAACGAATCAAGGCAAAAATCTCCTTGTTGTGGTAGCGTATCCTCGTCTTCGGGTCAAAGTACGGGGCAGGGAGGCCAGTGACGTCGCAGTAGCGCTTCGAATGCGCCAGTGATGGCGCAGACTCAATGTTTGTATATGTCGCTGCAGGTGTGGTGCCTGCACCTACCATGCCCCCCGGAACCTTGAGGCTCTTTTCTAGCACCAGCTTTGAGAGGCTGTTGGACGCCTGCGCTAGGTTTGGGCCGGCATGGGTATTGCCGTTGCCCGTTGTCGCTGGTGTCGATGTACCACTTGTGGAAAGGCCGTCGTCGCGGGCGGGTGTCGCGGCACCGCTGCCGTCGGCGGGGGTAGCCAAAGCCGAGGCTTCTCTCTTAGAGGCATCGCCGACAATGGCTTTGAGGTTCTTGTTGCGTCGTTGGTTGGGCTTCCACGCTGTGTTGCGAAACGTCTTTTGGATCGCATGGAGATCCAGCTCCTCGAGAACCTTGAGGTGGGCGAGCTGGGCTTCGGTTGGGGCCGCCATTTTGCTATTATAATTATTATATGTAGAAACGTTGGCTTTGGCAAGAATGGAGATGGTTTGTATTTCCGAAAACCTGACAAGTTTTTGAAACCGTAATGATCCCTGTGAAGCTTGACGCGCTGCAACGGCTCTTTGACACTATTCTGCCGCGGCTCACCGCATGCGCGTATTGATTGAACCAAGACAACAGATTATCACGAGCTGCCCTTCTGGCAACATGTAGAATTTAAAATAAAGGCTATTTTTCTTCTACGGGGCGGATTAAGGATGGTATGTATCTTGTTTCACTTCCAGCTCAGAACATGTTAACAATTGGCAGGAAAGCCCCCATGAGCATCAGCAGAACTTACTGCTATCTCGCATTATCAACAACGTGGTAGGGAATGACATCGACCTGCAAGGGAGAGCTCGGCTGAACAAACACAGGAAAAGCTAAACGAAGCTGTCATTGTGATGAACAAGAGTCTTCAAGTAAGTCACCTAGTTGCCATTTTATACTTCCTGTTGTTCACCATGTAAATAGGACATCAACATCCAAAATATGAATGTCGAGTTGGTGGCACAAATGTTCAAGAATTACCAGTCAAATGTGCTGTTTCATCTAGAAGGTATCCTCTTTAAGTTACTTTGCATTTTTAAACATGTGTCAACTGACTTTTCTTCAGCGACGGATAATTTAAAGCCGCCATCTCAAAGTCAGTGATGCTATCTTGACGAGTAGCTGTATTTTAGAATCTCGGCGACAGACCCACCAATATGACTATATGAATAGAAGATTGATAATTAAAGGACAGGTTTTTCACATACTATTTTCAAGCGTATCGTTTCCTTCTGAGTGCGGTTTTCGAGGTCACTCGTCGACGTTCCGCGGAACCACAGGCGAGCGACTGGCCCCAAGGCACATCTTGACTCATTAATATTGAAAATTGAGAAGTAAAACCAAGATAGGCTAAAAATTTTACCCATGAACTGTAACGTGTAATGCTCCCCTAATGCAGTCTTTCGTAGGCGAATTCATCAGGTAGTCTCATCCCCCAGTTCTTAAAACATCAGCCTTGCAGCCTCGCGCCTGTTGAGCGGGTTGGTGGGTGCGACTTCGAACTCACGACTCTGGGGCCAGCAACTCTAAAACATCCACCACCTCATCCATTGAAAGGGCGGCCATTTTGAATTTACTGCTCGCTGCCTCGCACCTCACTCCCGCCTCCCAAACATGGTGATAATTTGCCTTTAACTGACCCTCCTCCGATTCCAAAACCAAAATCATGGCTCCTTCGGCCACCAGCGAGCAGCCACCCGCCGCGGCGCACATGGACGAGAGGACGTTCCCTCCAGCAAGGATTTATCCCGTGAAGGAGACGCGCTTCGAGAAATATGTTACTCCAGATAGTGAGGGTCGCAAGCGTGCACTCAAGCTGGATGGCAACGCTGCAATTGTCATTGACAACGGTGAGCTCCGGTTTCTCTGCGCGCGACACCCTGGTAGGCGTGGCAAACATTTTGGATACGCTCTGACAATCTCTTGTTCCTTTGTTAGGGTCCTCTACTGTCCGCGCCGGATGGTCATTCGAAGATGCGCCTCGTTTCAGCATGCCTCCGATCATGGCAAAATATCGCGACCGAAAGATTGGCAAAACATTTTCCTTTGCTGGCGCCGACTGCTTTGCGGATACCACTGCCAGGGGCCACATTCGCAACGCTTTTGAGCAGGGAACGGGAATTGTCAGCAACTGGGATGTCATGGAGCATCTGCTGGACTATATTTTTCTCAAGCTCGGCATGAATGACTCAGAAGGAGGCGTTGATGTGCCGGTAGTGATGACTGAAGCTGTCGCTAACCTTCCTTACTCACGGAAATGTGCGTTTAGACGGCCTTGCATGGTCACAGTTCTTCCTGACTATTAAACTAACGTCTCTGTTTAGCTATGACTGAAATCATCTTTGAATGCTACGGCGCTCCTTCGCTAGCATACGGCATCGACTCGCTGTTCTCATACCGACACAATCAAGGAAAGACTGGACTTGTGGTGTCGTCATCCTACACTTCCACGCATATTATACCTGTTTATAACTCCAAGGCAATGCTCGGCCAGGCTACAAGGTTAAATTGGGGAGGATACCATGGCTCTGAGTATCTGCTCAAGCTGATCCGTCTCAAATATCCAGCTTTTACCGGCAAGCTCAACAACTCACAGGCTGAGCACATGCTCAGGGACCACTGTTACATCTCCGATTCCTATGAGGACGAGATCAAGGGCTACCTGGACTGGACTGGTCTAGAAGACCGCGATATTGTCATTCAATACCCCTTCACTGAGGAGGTAGTTGTGCAAAAGTCCGCAGAAGAGCTAGCACGTATAGCAGAGCGCAAGAAGGAAAGTGGTCGCCGCTTGCAAGAGCAGGCCGCCAAAATGCGACTAGAAAAGCTGATGAAGAAGGAGCAGGACCTGGAATACTACAGAAACCTTCAGGAGAAAATCACTAATGAGACTAAGAAGGAGACGAGACGACTTTTGGACAGCAATGAACTCAAAGACGAGATGCAACTCGAGAAAATGATCAAGGAACTAGAAAAGGCGATCCGAAAAGCCAGAATAAAGGATGTCGGAGGCGATCCTGAAGAGGAAGAGGAAGCTCCCAACTTTGACCTGTTGGACATACCAGATGAGCAGCTCGATGAGGCCCAAATCAAGCAGAAGCGCCAACAGCGACTCATGAAATCCAACCATGACGCTCGCGCTCGCGCCAAGGCCGAAAAGGACGCCGAGAAGGCGCGCGTTGCAGAAGAGGAGCGCCTGGACAGGGAGAAACGCGAAAACGACCTTGAGGGCTGGCTGGAGGAGAAGCGCCAGGCGCGCTTGGCGACGCTGCAAAAGATTAAAGAGCGCGATCGTCTCAAGCAGGACCTGGGTAACCGCAAGTCGCTCGCGTCGCAGATTCGCATGAAGAGTATCGCCAACCTCGCCTCGGACAACCCGACCAAGAAGCGCCGCCGAGGCGTTGACGACGACAACTTTGGCGCCGACGATGACGACTGGGGGGTGTATCGCCAAATCACTGTCGGCGACAACAGCGACGACGAGCATGAGGAGGAGGACCTGAGCACAAGCCTGAAGACACTCGAAGAGGAGCTCCTCAGGTACGATGCCGAGTTTACGTACGAGCACACACAGGAGGCGCAGTCTGACTGGTCCCGATCTCTGCTGCACGCCTTTGCGAGGGGCCCGCGGCCATTTGATGCCGGCTCGCAGGCGGAGCTCAACCAGATCCATCTCAACGTCGAGCGTATCCGCGTGCCCGAGGTCGTCTTCCACCCTTCGATTGCGGGCGTTGACCAGTCGGGCGTCGTGGACATTGCAAGCGATGTGCTGAACCAGCGCCTCGTGGGGTCGCTCGGCGCCGCCGCCGTGGATGAATTTCTCAAAGATGTGTTTTTGACGGGTGGCAACACGCTGTTTAGGAACTTTGATGAGCGCATGCGGGAGGGCCTGCGCGCGCTACTGCCAGCCGAAGCGCCCCTGCGGGTGCGCCATGCAACGGATCCGCTGCTTGACGCGTGGAAGGGTGCTGCGGGTTGGACAGGTACGGCTGGATGGAAGCAGGCGACTGTCTCCCGGGAGGAGTACCTCGAAAAGGGTGCTGATTACATCAAGGTAACCATTTTCCCCCTTATCTCCTCCGCTCTCTTCCCTCTTCTTCTCTTCACAATCTAAATATCGGGCCATATACTAATGAATAACCCAGGAGCACGATATGGGCAACTCGTATGCTTGATTGGTGCTGGGAACGCAGGAGTTTTAATATATGGGTGGCGGGGGAGTGTCGTGCCTTGTTTTTTTTTCCGTCTTTTGCCGTTTCCCTATCTACTTTGGTGTACTATTGCAAGAAAATGTATGGGATATTTAGTATTTTGATTTCATTACTTGAGCTTTTTAAATTGGGCAGTGTGTGTTCAAGTTCTTAATAAATTAAATCCAAAAGTGAAACGGACTTGTGCATTACAAGAACATTAGCACGTCAAACCAAGCTTGGTGAGCTCCTTCAAAGCTGTCAATTTGTCTAAATTTTCTGTCATGTCATGAACAGTGCTTTACATAGCAAAATGGCCATCTCATCGTCCATCCATCGTGTCATTAGTGGGAGACATGTGGTGCCATTCGTAGTTTGTTGGGAGAGGTGGCCTTGCAGACAAAGAGATGCAAGCAAGATGCCGCACCGCATACAATACGCCGAGTATGTCATATCGCACGACGATGCCTTTACATGACAGCAAAAAGCCTATAGGAAAGAAAAGAAAAGCAAAGAAATAAACAAAAGAGAATGTAGGGGAAAGGTGGAAGTACATCTTTCAGAATGACCCCCAAAGGAAGAAAAGAAGAACATGGGAAACCGTATAGAAACGCCAAAGTGTATAAAGTAAAAACAGAGAAATCTTCGCCTTTGCGTTCCCAGAAACGCCTCGCAAATAGCAAAATGAGAACCATGGGGGGGAGAGAAGTTTGGGAAGGTGTGTAGAAGAGGGTTGGTTTTGGATTGCCTTGCTACAGAACAAGGATCCAAGATTCAAGGCATGGGAGGCAGGCCAGAAATACGTGTCAACTTTAGGGCGCAGTTTGCTCTCCTGCAGTTAGGTGTCTGTTTATCTCATCTGTTGATCGTGTGTCGTCCTGGGATTCAGCTTTAAAACCGCTGCTCGTATACTGTGGACGCTGCTCGGCAGAGAGCTGCTCCTGCGCGGCAAGACCGGCGACGGCCTGGGCAACCGCTTCGAGTGGCGTGCCGACAGTGGTAATCTCTGGTTGCGGCTCTTGGGCAGCAGTCGGCAGCTGCTGACTCTGCGGGTGGCCGAGGTTAACATTGGGCGGCGGCGGCGGGAACTCGCCAATGGTGTCAAGGAGTCGCGTCTGCAGCTGGATAATGTACTCGCGAAGAGCATAGCTTTCGGACTGATATTGCTTAAATGTCATTTCCATGCTGCTGAAGTCGCGGACCTGCTGCTCGAGTTTCTTGATGTAGCCTTCCTTGCGCTGGCGGAATGCGCGCTACAGACGGAGTCTTGTTAGTCGGGTTTCCAAATAAAGTTGTTGGGAGTTGAATAAGAGGCGCTGGCTGAGCGGGCAATGATGCTTACCTGGGCTGCTCTATTCTGCGCTGCTCGCTTGGACTGCGACAGCTCTCTTTTATTGCTCTTGCGTCCATCAGTAGGGTCGATGGCCATGGGATCATTCAGATCCGCATTGGGCGCGAGAGGAGAGCCAGACGGGTGCGATGCGGCAGACACAGGGCTGTGGCCATGATCCTGGTGAGATAATTGCATCATTGGACTGGTCGGGGAGTTTTCATGGGCGGCGCGAAGGTCAGGGTGAATATGGGACTCGACTTCGCTTTTGGTAGCGAGAGCCCGGGCAGCAGTGTCCCTCGCGGAATAGTGCAGATCTTCGTAGCCGTTGGAGGCGCGCGCCGGGTCGTCGCGAGAGTCGCGGGCGCCGGTGGTGGGTGATGCAGACGACTGCTCGGCTTCGTGGTTCTGCAAGAGCTCAAGTTGGGCACGCAGGTGCTGCTGCTCTGTGGGCGGCGAGAGCATGTTAGTACACGGAACTCAAGATGCCGAGCGGGATGCCGATGGAAGAAGCAGTGCAACGATGAGGCAGATGGAAACAGGGTGGGCGGCTTTCTCCAAGAAGATGACGTGCCAATGTATAATACTTAGTTCTGACAGCATAAATCGTCTACGCGCCAGGAAACAAGAATAGCGACAATATCCGAGAGGCTGCCTTGCATACAGAGTGCGCAGGGACCGGCGGAGATGTACGTGGTGGCGGGAGGGTAAACACACACGACGCGAATACAAAGGCAGCGAGTGGCCTAAAATGGTGGCGGGCGTCGCGCAGATGGGGGCAGGATGCAAACGAAGAATAAAAAATAAAAATAGAGTATGAATCTACTGACCTTGAGTACTTGCGCCGCTGGACGACATGGCAGAAGATGGTTTTGAAGATGGCTATTGATTCTGACTCAGCATTCTTTCTCTGTCTTGAGAACGAGCGCTGCTGCGCGGGCGGCGGCGGCGGCGGAATGGGCGCTGATTGCTGAACAGGGACGAAAGGCGAGCCGGGGGGAGGCGGGCATTGGATGACTACTCACCACTTAATGGTTTGTCTAATGCCTCTCTTCAAGGGGTCACCTTGCTGACGTGATGAAGAAAAAAGATGGACCGTTTGTTGCGCTTCTGTACTGGCGGCGATGCGTTATTATGTAACCGGCACCAAGTGGCAGGAAAAATGGGAGAAGGAAGGAAAAGGAGGATGACAAAGCAGAAAAGGACAAGCTACGGAGGTAGCGGAACAGATGCTCTTTCAGTGCACGGACGGGCTCGGTGGAATGCAAAAAAAAAAGGTGCGGAGAAAATTGGTCTAGAGAGAGCCCAGGTGAAGGAAGCTTGCTTCCCTTATTATTTTTTTCTTTCTCATTGTTACGCCGTGCCTGTTCGCTACGAAGTACCGTGTGTGGTTGTCCTGGGCATGTATCAATGTATGTACTCCCGTACCCAGTTGGCGTTGCAGAACCCGACCCATAATTTAGCCCAAAAAGGTACTTTAAAACTTGGTGTGGAACGCTTGCGCTCAAAGTTTCTTTGCTTCTTCAAGTGCCTATGTGCTGGTAGAGCGTTTGCTGCTTGCGGGCTAATGCGGTGGCAGCCTTTGGATGTTGTACTAACCTCAAGTAGAGCGTGGAGGCAAGCCCCCAAGACCGGACTTGCTTTGGTCCTTATTACCAGTATTATTACATTCGTCAAACCCGCAATGCCCGAATATCCTCCGCAACTTGCGTGCTGTTGTCCTGTAAAGTCTGAGAAGCAGCTACTTTAGTAAACACCATTTGCCACTAACAGTATAGGTTTTACGATATATATATATGGTTCTAATATATATATATATATACATGGATCAATATTTCCACCTCCTTCTATATACATCAAAGGCTTCGCTGTCATTTCGGCCCATTTGGAGCCGTCGCTGTCTGCTCGGTACCACTACCGCGTTGGGATAAAATATGCCGAGCCTTGCACGCTCTGCAGCGTCATCTGCTTTGTCTGCATTGCGCTAAAACAATTTTCATTATTGTTAAACTACGCTGCTCGGCTGCTGATTATTTCTTGACGCCAATTTCCAAGTCATAATCAGTGTAGCCTGCCGTCCTATAACCTGGTCCTGCTGGATGCGGACTCGATCTTAGATCTGGCTTACATTAGGCAGTTTCAACTTGTAGAAGATGCATCGTTTTCAATGTCCACGTTGGATACTTCGCCAAGACTTCTGACTGCTAGGCCCACCCAAATCATTCGCATATTAGTCCTGATGCAGGATGAGAGACAGTTGCTATTGTATTGCCTAACTACCATATCTCCTGCTACGGATTGATCTTGTGCATTGCGCTATGCAGCCATCGACCCAGGTGAAAATGCCAATATCCGCGCGTCGGAAGAGCCAGCAACCACTTGATTAGATTATCGCTGTTACACTTGCTTTTACAAGAAACGTCCGCCGAGTTTTATTTGGTCGAACGGGTGTTGCCAACCGTTTTCCTATCCTAATTCTACACCGGTACAGGTTAGCACATCATTCAACCTCCCCTTTTCCTCACCACCCCATGCCCCTCGATAGATCTCTATCCTTCATTTTTTTTTTCCCAGCTTCTTTCTCTGGCAAATCAGTAAGAGAGCTTAGCCAGCCAGCAGCAGATCAGGAGTAAGCCACAGCAGCATATCTCCTGCACTAAAGCCAGGAGAAAGGTCCAGTCCACAATGCCAGATTAATGTAGCCCTTGTCATTAGATGCTTCGTCATAATTGCAGGCCGATCTCGTCTTGGCTGGCGGCAACCTATCCCTCGTGAAGCAAATTTGTGCTTCGACTTACACTGCTCGTGGACGTGCTCCATAAAGAAGGTTGATCCGCCCGTTGCAGCGTGTCTTCACCTCCATTTGCTTAAACTGTACTTGAACACAAGCAATTACAGAATGACTTGCAGAGCTGAAAGCTGTCTACGAGTTTTTAAATATATACAACAAACTGCTTGAACATACCAGGTTTGCTGCCATCGGCCGCTACCGCCCCCTAGCGCGGCCTTGGCCACGCAAAGGCACGCTTACAGGTACCTAGCCTGCCGCTGCCAACGCTAATAATAGAATCGAATATCAAAAACTTTTCTAATATATACCCACCCTTATTAACTGCATCTACAAAAAGAACAGCTGCTGGCCAACAAACTGTATTTAAACCAGCCAAGAAAGGAGCAAGACTGGCGCGGGAAAGAGAATTTCCCCGTAATGATACGAATCACCGCATACCATCGTCGTACACTTTGGACAGCCGCTGCAGCCACCAGGCCAACCACTCTTACAATCCCCGCCCCAACTCGCATCATCACCATGTCTTCTGAGCTCATCAGCGCGTCGCCGTTTTTTGACGGCGTAAAGGTCTACTCGAGCATGCCCATGCCCCCGTCCTTTTCCGCCGGCACGGACAAGGACGCCGCCACCGAGTCCCTGCGGTCGCTCATCACGCCGGCCGCTGGCGGCAAGTGGACACTCACAGCAAATGGCTCCGGCCTTGAACGCAGCTTCAAATTTTCCACCTTTAACAAGACTTGGGTAAGTTTCTTTTGATCTTTGCCCTTTTATTCTCTCTCTATGCATTGAGGTGACATCTACTAATACTGTGTAGGATTTTATGAACGCCGTTGCAGCAGAAGCCAAGAAGAGCAAGCACCATCCTGAATGGTCAAACGTTAGTCATTTTGCTCCTTTTCATTCAACATCTATATACATGTATATAGATGCAAAGCTGATTTGCGTCATGCAATTAATACTAACACTTTCAAGGTCTACAGCACTACATTCATCCGCTGGACTACTCACCACCCAAAAGGTCTGTCTGACAAGGACCTTGAACTGGCTCTCACCTGCGACTTCTTGGCCAAGCAGTTCGGCGAGGTTGGGGCAGACAAGACGAGCTGTGGCCTGACCGGCCTGACCGACACAGTTGCTGCCATAGCTGGAGACTGTTGCGTGCCCAACAAAATCAAGACACAAGCATAAATGTGGCATGTAATGGTTAAACATGTAAAAATACCACTGACGACTTTGCTTTTGTCCAGCATTTTCTCATACTTTCTTGTAATACGTTTTCAACGCACATAATACTCATGACTGGAAAATTGATTCTTTTAACAGTCAACGAGCGACTCAGAGTATTATTAAGTAACAGTCTAATCGATTTCGCAGCAAATCAGGGCGCGAGTATTATATATACAAAAAAAAATGTGTGAAAACAACACCTCTCACCCCCATACTCAGTTGTCGATGTCCCAACGCCATTAATAATGCAACCCTGTCTCCATTTCTTAGGCGCCAATGGGCCATGTCCTTGCTTATATCGTTCATTTCTATTGTTGTACTTTTTGCGTCCAGAATGTACCATCTCGTCATGAGTTTTCAATCCCAGTGTTCGTGCTGGCCATTTTTCTTTCGAAACTGAATCCAAGAAAGTGCAGGCTTAGTTCTGCTTCTTGGCACGAATCTGGGCCAGCTTCTTCTCGCGGCGTCTCTTGTGGGCCTCGGCACCGGCCTCGGTATCCAGGAAGTAGTCCCACCAGCGGAAAGACGAGGCGTAGTTGCCGATGAACTTTTCGTGGTGAACATCATGGTGCTCGGCACCAGCCCAGACAGGTAGGAAGTGGTGAAGACTCCAGGGGAAATCGTAGCCGCTGTGCGCATCGATGGCCTGAAAGAGACGCAAAACGATCCAGGTGTACATGGTGATGAGGTGCAGGTGACCGGTAATGCTGAGGAGGAGAATGGGAGATCCGACAGTTCCCAGACCGAGTAACATTGTCTCAATAGGAGAGGCGTATTCCGCTGCAAGACCGAAAGGAGCAGAGTATGTGTGGTGCATTTTGTGGATGGCCTTGTAAAGTGGTCCATAGTGCAGAGCACGGTGGAACCAGTAGTGCCACGCATCTTCCATGACGAAGAGGATGGCAATCTGCCAGGCCATGGTGGTCAGACTAGGAAAGGGTGTGCCGTAATCGATGCCAAAGTAGGTGGCAATGGGGTGGAAGAACCAGATTTGGGGCAGCTCGGCAGTGAAATGGCTGATGAGAACAATGGCGGCGCAATCCCACTGCTCCTTGAGAGTCGGGATCTTCTGCGCCTGGAGCTTGTACTTGTTGAAATAGGGGATCTTATCGAGAAGCATATAGGGGATGCAGCGGCCGAAGTAGACGATTTCGTGCATGACGAAGCTCATGATTCCGGTCGCGAGGGTGTCGTTTTGCATCCATAGATACCAGGCCTGTGCGATTTCGAGGTTAGCGACAGAGGGTCGACTACTGGAGGAGAAGAGAGATTTGAGTTTTCCAACGTACTGCCCATAGGCGCTCAAAGTAATTGAGGTGAATGCTATGCTTGGTAACCTCCTCCAGAACTGTGAAGTAGTCCTGCGTCTGGTTGACAGCATGGATGGTGGCGTTGCTGGAG
Organism: Zarea fungicola; assembly: GCA_900169235.1. NCBI lineage: Eukaryota > Fungi > Ascomycota > Sordariomycetes > Hypocreales > Cordycipitaceae > Zarea > Zarea fungicola. Next base: position 124,117 of record FWCC01000087.1, read on the forward strand.
CCTCAACGTTAGCCATGGGATGTCGTGGTACAAGCAAGGCGAAGCCAATTTCATGGCAGCAAGGGAGAGAAACTCACACCACGTCCATAATGAGCGAGTCTTGTTGCGGAGTTTACACGCTGATTCGAGTTTGGGAAAAGGATCGCAACCCAGATAATGAAAAAAAGAGAAAGAAGAAACCAATGCCAAGGTAGATGGTTGCTTTTAGGGAAGCAAGTTCAGCAATTAGGGGTGGTATTGTGGGGGGATGGAGATTTTATCTTTCATTGTTAACTTTTTGCGCTCCCCTGTATTGACTGCCAGCATCGGGCTACTCAGGAGATGCGCGAGCCCATGGCTGTCCCCTGTCGGCGCTATCTTGCAGTGTTTTGGCGGCTCCGTGGCGCAAGGTGCCGCTAAAGGGAGGGCGGTGGCAAGTACATCCTGGCTGTAATTTCGGCGAAAAGGTACTTGTTATCCAAAATAAGGCCACTTGAAAAAAAAGGGTTTCCGGCTTCCGTGCAGGTACGAATACTAGATGCGTCCCAGATGAACCACACCACCATGCCTCCAGTACAAGTACATACAGTACATACATCCATGCACGGACAAGACGGAGGAGAAACCCATCGGCTGCAGAGGAGATATACACATACGAATCAGGCTACCAATCTTCTCAAAGTGGTCCGGTAGTCATATTTTCCGGGCCTTATTTGCAATAATCACTCCCAGTCTGCATCCACGAGTTTTGTTGGATCGTTTTCGCGTTTCCTATCAAAGAAAAGCGGGTCTATCACAAACCATAAGGTACCTCCGAACCCGAGTACGAAAACCAACTCTCTCTACATGTAATGAAGCAAGCGTCCATCCGGCCCACTTTTGTCGACCTGCTAGCCAGTCAAGACAACTCGGGGCATTGGCAAAGCTCAAACGACATCATCCAAGCTTAAACCTGTTCTGGCACCATTCAATTGTCAAACCACCTGTACGGCTACAAACTCCCGACAACGTCAGATGGTGTGATTCTGTTATTCTTTATTGTTCTTACCGCCGTCACACTCCACATTCCCGCCGCTCCCCTAGATCGATGCTCCATTAACTGCACCTTTGTTTTTTTTACTGGCCGCGGCGGGCCTCCTCAGCTGTCATGACGCTCGTCACTGAGTACGTCAACCATGAGCCATGATCGTTTTTACCTACACCGCCTCACTAACAAACTTACGTTAGTCAAGTCCGTCGCCTTGACGCATATTTGGATCGATTACCTGTCTTGTCTGACCTGACGCCTGATGACCACCACTCGGACTCTGGGGATCATGGCATCGCTACTGCTCAAGCTCTGACCTCACCGAGAATTGGCCAACTCTTGCGTCTTGTGCGATCATTAAGCAGCACATCATCCTCGCAACCTCTGATCCCCATCGAATCTGTCCGTTCACTTCTGATACAATCCGATATTTTGGCACGTTCCCAAGACGGACCGGCAAACCTTGCATCCACACAGTCCAAGTCCCATTACGAAAACGAAGTAGAATGGCTACTTGTAACAAAGGCCACCGTTCAAGTATATGGCGCCATCCTCAATGCTCTTCTCGACCGCATCATCCCTTTAAGTGACGATCTCTGGTATTGGTCAGAAGTTCTCAACTCTTATACCTACAGCAGCCTATACACCGTCCAGACTTCGCCTTTGCGCCTATGGATATGGACACAGGATGTGTACTCGACGACCAAAGCACGTATTAACTCCTTTGACGTGAGAGATGCCCCTTCCGATCTTGCGGAAGCTGGATCAGGTGTGACGCAACAATGGCGCAAGTTTTATGGCATAGTCCGGGAGAGCATAGCAGAACGCTCACTAGCCAATGTCCAACGTAAAGTTCTGTCCCCACTGGCATATTGTCGATCGGAAGCCCGCAAGAAGCAGGCGGAGCTACAAAAGCTGCGAGAAATTACTGCTAGTGGCCTCGGTGTTTTAATGGATGAAGGACTACAACTTGGTTCCGAAGATGGCAAGGTTCAGCTGCAGGGTGCTCACCTCAAGGGCGCAGTTGAGCGCAGTGTGGCTTTGATTGACATGATTCTGAAGGAGGTCTCTACTCTGGATATGGGCATTCATGAATTCGAGGACAAGGTATTCGCCGGCGTTGAGGAAGATGCGGAGCTTTCTGTTCATATTGAGGATACTGAGACACCAGGACGATCAGCTGTACTGGCCCGGCGGCTCCTCAATATCATTGACAAGGTCTTACCCCAGCATATTGTAGTCATGGACAAGCTTGTTCAGGCAAATGGCCGGCCACATGCCGTCATCCGCTATTGGCTTCCCGCTGCTGTCGGTCTTGTATCCTCAAGTACCATTCTTCGAATCCTTTTCAATCGCAAGGCAGAGATTATGGAATGGATCGGTGACTTGGGTGCTACAGTCCGAGACTTTTGGTTCAACTGGGTAGTCGAGCCAACGGAAAAGATTGTCAAGACGATTCGACATGACGAGACGAGCGAGATTGCCATCATGAGCCGAGACAGCCTCAAGGCTGATCGCGAGAGCCTGGAGCGCATGGTGGTTGAATTTGCTCTGGACTACCCTCAGTTTGCCGTCGAAAGTACCAGTCTAACGGATGCTCAGGTCAGCGAGATCCGTCGCAAGGTTGCCGAGGGAGACGTAACTCCCGTTCTGCGAGCCTACGAAAACTATCTTAAGAAGCCACTGGCCGGCGCTGTCTCTGGAAATCTTGTGCGGTCGCTTCTGATTCAAGTTCAAAAAACCAAGGTGGATCTGGAAGTGGCCATGACTGGCATTGATTCGCTGCTGAAGAGCCAGGAACTTGTATTTGGGTTCGTCGGCCTGACACCGGGGGTACTGGTCTCCATTGGAGCGTTTCGATATCTGCAAGGCATTTTTTGGGGTCGTTCAGGACAGCGACAAAGTGGCACGGCGGCCCGCGCGATTCGCATCCTGCGCAACATCGACCGTATCCTGTCGGATGCAAGCCCTACAGACAGCAACATGCTCTCGTATAAGGACCATGGCTTGCTGCTTTGTGAGCTGCACGTACTGCGCAGCTTAGCCACTAAACTGCTCCCTAAAAGCGTACAGCAAGAATTCCTTGAGGATTTGGATGACCTGGCCAATATCAAGGGCATTAGGTTCCAGGCCAAAGCTCTGAACAGAATCCGCTGGGCATATGCGCGATGGCTCAGGTAGTGGGAGAGGCACCATGGAGTCAGCTGCTGCTCCAGAGGACAACGCAGAAGCACATCTTCGAAACCGGCTGAAACAATGACTCCGAATGGAGGCGATGTTTGCGAAAAAGTGGGTGAAGATCTGTACCATTTAAAAATTGCATAGCATAAAGGGAACATTCAAGGGCATACACGCGGGGAAATTAGATTCATGCGGACTCGGAAACGACAATACATTTGCATAGGCCGAGCAATTCGGTAGATAAAAGAATATATTTCTTACACAACTTGCTTCATCATAATATGCTAAAGCTATTATTGTACAAAATTATTTTCATTCGTATTGATATGAGATGGAACGAAGCAGAAAAAAAGTCAATTTTGCCAACGCCACCGCCATGAGAAACAGCCACAAAAATCAAGCAAAACTTTCCCTATTTTTCGCTTTCACTTTGGCTGGCATTGGCCGCCTCTTTTTCTTGCACTGACTTGAGGCACGGCGCCACAAACATCTCGCCGCTCCACGCCATAAGCAGCGTCCGCACCCCCACCATCAACCACAGCGCCAGCACCGTCATGGAAATGATCATGGTGGCCACCTTGAAGAAGTCGCTATCCAGATTCGCTGCAATTAGCGAGGTACACGTGCCCCAGACACCAAGCGGGAAAGTAAAACCCCACCAGCCCATGTTGAAGGGAAAGTGAGCAGTGGTGGCGAGACTAATGAGGGCAAACGAAACCCAGAGGAGCGCAAACCCCCACATGACGAGGGCGAGGAAGACGCCAATGATGTAGAGGATCTCGGCGCCGTGCGTGGGGTCGAGGCCGACGTTGGAGAAGACGCGGGTCTGTGGCAGGCGCTCGAGGGCGACCTTGCCCAGCTGCTGGATGCCGAAGCCGCCCTGGCCGAGGGGTCCGACGGGGAGGAAGACGGAGACTATGACCTCGCGGGGAGGGAGGTCATGGATGGTGAGGCGGTGGAAGTAGAGAGCGAGGACGCAGGCGGAGAGGGCCTCGCCGATGCCCCAGAGGACGTACGAGGCGACCAAGGTGGTGAGGGCATGGTCCGCGCTGGGGAGCACCTCGGCGACGATGCCTCCCGTAGCGGCAGCGACGACGGTTGGGACGATGGGGAGGAGAAGCGCGGCTGTCGTGGTCTGCAGGCCAGGTTTGTGGCGGTGCATAACGATGAAGGGCATAGAGATGCAGGTGGCCATGGAGAGGAGCACATCAAGCCACCAAAAGGCCCAGGCGAGATGGATGAGCCACGGGCCCCAGTGCTTGCATGAGAAGATCATCATGTTTATGATGGCTAGAAGAAGGAAAGAATTAGTTTACACGTTGATTTTGACTGTCTTGCAGACAGGGGGGGGGGTTTCTTACTGGCCAATGCCATGGGAAAGCATCCTAAGAAGAGAGACTGCCCGGGGTGCGCAACCATGGCGCTCCAGATGGCCGGGTAAAGCGCATATCGAAGGATGCTGATGATGGTAAAGACGATAAAAAGCGACACGTTTAGAGCAAAGATGACGTAGGAAATGTATTGCAGCCATTGGCCGTTGTAAGGCAGGTTATGGAGGAGGATCGAGACAATGCCCGTGCCCATGTTGACGGCGAACCATCTGTTTATTGACTGTGCGTCAGCTGCGTGAATTTTACTGACATGTCTTTTTTGGTCTAGTTTCCAATAACATACGATGGTGTAAAGTTGCGCACAATCTTGCGCCAGCCCTGAGTGTTCTTGCAGGGCTTCTGGAGAGCCTCATTCATGCAGCTAATGTGCCCTGGTGCCGGTGCCGTCTCGGTCGGCGCGAATCTCTGGTTGGCGGCTGTTATCTCAACTCGATTATCGATCTCATTGTTGCTGATAGCGACGCCACTATCAGTGCTCGTTGCTGACACAGCGGTCATGCTCAAACAAGTTGCTGACCTGCACAAGACTAGTTGTGCCCAAATAGGAAGTAGAGCTGGCTTATTGTTGCAGGATGAAAAGGATTGGGAAGGAACAAGGGATGTGATTATCGAGAGAACAATGAAGCCATGAGGAATGGGCGAAGTAAAAATGAGAATGGTTGAAGTGACAGTAAATATATTAATTCCAAACTAAAACGAAAACTTGCACTGCTTTCGGACCATCGGCACCCATACGAAGCACGCGGTGGGGATTTCTCGGGAAAGCGTTCCCATACCCCAGCACCACCGACTCCCGGGAGGGGCGGCATTGCAGAGGAGTCATCGACACAAGTATACTTTTCAAGGGCCGCCGATTGAATAACCTGTGGCGAGTTCGGGGTTGTTGTTTTGGGGAGAGCTTCAGTCGAGCCTTGGCTGTAAGAGCTAAAATGGCGACATAGTGAGATTGCACTACGGCGTATGACAGTTCCTTCATTTTAAATAACCATCTCTACAATTTAGTTTAAATAGAAGGCAAAAAACGCCGTTTGTAAGAAAACGACCATCCATCTCATACTCGCTGACCACAGAAGTAGCCCTGGTCTTCTAGAACTTTTCCAGCCAGTTAGCCAAGCCAGACTGCCACACATGTCATTCCCCATTCTTTCTCAACAGCCATATTACAGCACCAGACTGAAACTCTGTTATCAGCTCAAATATTCGAGGCTAACAAATACGCCACGTAGACAGAAAGTAATTAAAAGACAATGAAGAAAAAAAAATCAGTATTACCGTCACAGAGATTCATCGTCGTTAGCTGTCAGAAAACCACAAGGTACGATGTAACCCTGCCATCCGGACCAGGGTTATTGACGTTGTGAAACGGGGCTCTATTTTTCATTCCCCAGGTAAATCGCTGTGGTTAGTTAAGAGTCCCGATCTCGCTCCATCCCTGTGCTGAGTAAAGAGCGCGCTACTAATAAATACAATGCAGCGTTTATGCATCAGCAACCTCTACCGATGCCCACCCACGCTTTCTTGAATTCGGGTCCGTATTGCTGTCATATTTGTGTGGCCAGTTTTGACATGACCATCCTATTAGCTTATGCGCACACCTTGTCTCGTGGCGCTCAACTTATGAGATGGACAGATAGAGCCAGGGCTGTTCAACAAATAAGAAATGCGACAAATGTGAGGTCCGCAAACCATGCCCAGGCGTCGCACAGTGTACCAGCACTGTGCGCCGTCTTATTACTGCACGGCCCGGTCGCCAGCGCCCGCCAAGAGCTTCTTCTCTTTCCATGGTCTCCACTTTTCCCACCGCCACCGACAACCCCCCGACTCCCGAAATCAACAATTAAAGATTGGTTTTCAATGTATAAAACACGCAGAGAGTTGGTTCAAGTTCCATTTTTCTGGCCTCGACGACATTTCTAGATGAATCTACGCATATTTTCGTCCATTTTCCAGCCCATTCGCCCGTCAAACGGCCTGTAATCTGCGGCAGTATATGCGCTTGAAACCGGGATGCAGTCATCCACTTTTTTTCTGTCCTTGCGCCAGTTTTCCTTACCCAACCAGAAATAGATAGGTAGTAGGTACGTAGCCAGCTGGCCAACTAGCCAATGCAGTCAAGCCCAAGCCCACAGTGGCCTTTATCTTCGTCTTGCTAAAGAGGAAAAAACTTTCCACACAGGCAATGGCTGGGCCGGGCGAATAAAGCAAAGTCCCCTCAGCAAAATTGGCTCGGCTCGCGACATTTTGGTTGGTCGAATCCCGTGCCGACTTGCGGCCACCATCCTGGTGTCTTCGTGCCACAAAGCCTCTCCAGGCTATTCCTCCTTTGCCCCACTGTCACAATGTAGTCTTACCCTCAACCTGACCGTAAGAATAGTCCCCCCTCCTTCTCAGGTGACCTCCCAGCGGTGCTGCCCTGTATTGCCCAGCGTCATTTTAGTCCTGCGTAAACAGCGGCCATTATCCGTCTTTTCTTCCTATTGTTGTTTCCAGTCTCGAGTGCCTGCCTTCCGTTTAGCAACACAACACATATTCAAGCAACCTACTCTTCACCATCATGGCTATCAATATTCGTCCTACCGCTTTGCCCCTCGACTCCATCTTTGTCCCAAACTCCATGCGAGTTGACGAGGACCTCTTCGAGGAACTCGTCCTCGCCCTCAAGGAAGCTCTGGGTCCCTCTTCCGGTTTGACCTCGGACGACATCGATGTTACATTCCTCGGTCGCCTCATGAAGCTATACGATGCCCGTGATAGTAACTGGGCAAAGTATGCACTTGGTGACAGCAGTAGGGGATACACGAGAAATCTTGTCGACGAGGGTAACGGTAAAAGCAACCTGGTACGTCCGCCCCATCTGCACCCAGTCCATTCCATCATCGTGACGTGGGTGAATAAATCTTTTTGTCTTCCCCTAACAAAGTATTCGTGATAGCTTGTCCTCGTCTGGAGCCCTGGCAAGGGTAGTCCCATTCACGACCACGGCAATGCCCACTGCCTCATGAAGATTCTCCGGGGCAACCTGACTGAGACTCGCTATGAGTTTCCTGAAGAAGGAGAACAAAGTGGCCCAATGAAGGTCATCACAGAGAAGACATATAGAGAAAACCAGGTTGCATACATGGCCGATGAGCTCGGTCTGCATCGCATTTCCAACAGGGGTAGCGACTTCGCCGTCTCCCTTCACCGTGAGTTCCCCCATGCTGACTCCGATGACGCTTGTCATCAATATGTTAACAGATGTTCCCCGGCCCAGTCTATACACCACCGAACGTAGCAAAGCGCGGTTGCCACATCTTTGATGAAAAGACTGGTCGCCGTAGCCATGTCCCCGGTTGCGCTTACTACTCTGCCTATGGAAGGCTTCTCAAAGAGTAGGAGGCATGTCCTTGCCTCTGCGTAACTTGCTTCTCAGTTTCATGGCCTGGCGTTCCTGGGTGGGATTTCTTTTGTCTTCTTTCTGTTTTCGCCTCATTAGCCTGCGACTCTCTTCTTGTGGTCCGTGTGGGTCCACCCATTTCAGGGTGAGGTCGAAGTAGCACAGTTTCTTTCCATAGTGGAATATATCATAAACCAACTTCAAAACAATCGTCTCCCTTTTGCTTGGAGTTCCATGACCGTTGAAAAGGTGTGCAGGGACGTTGCAGGAGGTGAAAGGTCAGGGACTGCCGGTCTGTACTGCAATTTCTCGACTTGAAGGCGTGCTCAACGATTGCGTGATTGGCGCTAGTCCTCTCTGGGACGTACTATGCTCCACAGCTTCGGGCGACCGCCCGAAGCCAGCGCATTAGCGGATTTGTCATCGCGGCTACCCTGTAGAGCTTTGTGCAGTTTTTTACTGGATTTCTACTGCTAATACGATTTGGCTTGGGACTCGTGTGGAAGTATTGATACGCTCTATTTACAGTCTTCTCATATTTATTTAACGTTTCGCTAGCGCCCTGCGGAAACTGTGAGGTTCAAGTTTATATACGTGAATGGCTATGATCCAAAAGATAAATAGAGCCAACCCGCCAAATATAAAATATCACGCGAAAACCCCATTAGCAAGAATAACATTCAATGAACACAGACAGGAAGGCACAGCATATTCTATATGATGTAGATGGTGTTCATTGGACCATCTACATGTCGACGTCCAATCACCAACTCGACCTATGAGGTGCTCGCTAATATGCCCCGCCAAAATTATTTCATCGCGGGGCACTGGTCTAAATTTCAACGAAACAACTGCACGGGAACAATTACCGTCACCATGGATCCTCTTGGTGATGCGCCGGAGTGGCCGCTATTACCCAATGTTGATGGTAAGAATGTAACACAAGTCAAATGATGAACAGGAATGCTCTAACAATGCCTCAGGGTTGCTTGAAGTCTGGCACACAAACCGAACACCCATTATCCTAGTCGCACTCTGTGGCCTCTTTGTACTTCGCCTCTATCTTCATGTCTACGAGGACAAAACCGAACTGAAGACGATACCGAAACTCTACGAAAAGCCGGTTCTCAAAATAACTGACAATGCGTCGCAACAGGAGGTGCATGAAAAGTCGACTGCCAAGGCCACAACTGGACCACGCCGAATTAAAGGTGGTCTGGCTAGAAAGCCTGAGGCTACCGAACAGCCTGTTGATCTGACCAAGCCCGTTAAAATTCTCGTCTTCTTTTCTTCTGTTACCACAAAGACTGAAAAGATTGGCCAAGAATACGTAGAGAAGCTAGAAAATTACGTTACCCAAATCTCGGCCGAAACAAACCGTCAAGTTCTTGCGCCGGAGCTGCTCGACCTGACCGAAGTCGACTTTGACGACTACTTTATTGCGCCGCCCAAGACCGATGATGGTGCACAGTTTCTATATCTCTTCCTGATTCCTAGCTATAACATCGATTCCATCAACGACACGTTCCTCGAGCATCTACAAGAGACGCACCACGACTTCCGAATTGATACAGCACCACTTGCCCCGCTGCTGGGATACTCTGTGTTCGGGTTTGGTGACCGCGAAGGCTGGCCGGATGAGGCTGAAGGCTACTGCTTCCAGGCTAAGGAATTGGATCGTTGGATGGCGAAACTTACTGCGCGAAAGCGAGCATATCCTGTTGGGATGGGGGATATGAAAAGCGACCATGCTCAACGTTTCACTGAGTGGGCAAGTGGCGTGGAAGAGATATTTGGCCAGATTATGCGTACTGGCTGTCTGGGTGAGGGTGTGCCTGGAAGTGGAGCTGCAGCAGAAAGTGACGACGAGGTGGAAGAAGAAGATTACGACGATGGTGAAGCTGTTTTCGACGACGAAAAGCCTGTAAAGCGTGACAATGGCAAGAAGTCGAGCAGCCTGGATGATGTAGAAGATTTGGGTCGTATGATCAAGTCGCAGGCGGGGGAAGCCAATCCAAAGGCACCAATTGCCGTGGACTTTACCACTTACAATTCAAAGGGAAACGTACAGAGTCGCGTTAAGGAAATGGTGGCCAAGAACTCCCCAACATATGCCGCCCTTACAAAGCAAGGATATGCCATTGTTGGATCGCATTCCGGGGTCAAGATTTGTCGCTGGACCAAGTCGGCCCTTCGCGGTCGAGGCAGCTGCTACAAGTACTCACTGTACGGCATCAACTCCCACCAGTGCATGGAGACTACGCCGTCGCTGTCTTGCTCCAATAAGTGTGTCTTCTGCTGGCGCCACGGTACGAACCCCGTTGGCACAACCTGGCGCTGGGTCGTCGACCCGCCCGAGATGATTTTTGACGGCGTCAAGGAGAATCACTACAAAAAGATCAAGATGATGCGTGGTGTGCCCGGCGTCCGAGCAGAGCGCTTCGCTGAGGCCCTCAAGATTCGCCACTGCGCGTTGTCTCTTGTCGGCGAGCCCATCTTCTACCCATACATCAACGAGTTTCTCTCGATGCTCCACAAGGAGCGTATATCTTCGTTCCTGGTATGCAATGCGCAGCATCCCGACGAGCTTGCGAACCTCAAGGCCGTGACGCAGCTGTACGTCTCCATTGATGCCTCCAACAAGGACTCACTACGTAAAATTGACCGTCCCCTCCACCGTGACTTTTGGGAGCGCTTCCAGCGCTGCCTCGATATCCTCCGAGAGAAGCGCTTCCGCCACCGCACCGTCTTCCGTCTGACGCTCGTCAAGGGCTTTAATGTGGATGACGAGGTCGAGGGCTATGCCAAGCTCGTCGAGCAAGGGCTCCCCTGCTTCGTCGAGATCAAGGGCGTCACCTACTGCGGCACGTCAACGTCGTCCAACGCAGGGCTCAGCATGTCCAACGTTCCATTTTATTGGGAGGTGTGCGAGTTTGTGCGCGCGCTCGACAAACGTCTCAAGGAAAAGGGCCTTGACTACGGCATCGCGGCTGAGCACGCTCACAGCTGCTGCGTTCTCCTAGCCAGCGAGCGCTTTCGCGTCAACGGCAAGTGGCACACGCACATCGACTATGATCGCTTCTTTGAGCTGCTCGAGGAGCGCGGCGCCGATGGCGACTGGACACCTGAGGACTATATGGGGCCACCGACACCAGAATGGGCGCTCTGGGGCAACGGAGGGTTTGATCCGCGTGATGAGAGGGTAGATCGTAAGGGAAGAAAAAAGGAGGCTATCGTGATTCGGGAGGCTCCGGAGTAGAGGAATGTAAAACGGCGTAAATTTCATGAATGAAAACACAAAAATTATCGCAAAGTGAAAAATAATAATTAATTTTTTGATCAAATGGTGGCATTCTCAGCCACATGTTCATCACATGTGAATCCAGCGCAGGCCGAAAATGGCAAATTACGCTTGGAATCTTGATGAGGCATGCCCAATCACTGCAACGTCTTTTCTTTATGTTCATGATTTTATTGGAGGAGACGCTACCGTAGTTGCCTTTCCCGAAGCTTCCTGAGGTGCATCTCTGATCGTATACTGTTCACACAAAGCTCTATTTGAAGCCTACAAGAAGGACTATATGGTACACTGAGGCCGATTTCGCTGTCTAGGTCAATTGGCCGATTATATTTCAGTTCGAGAATTTTTTTTTGCACGAAATGCAATAATGGAGTTGCATTTTCGAGACGAGGCGCCGGAACGTTTGCCATTTCAGCCAGACAAGTCGACACCAAAAGTTTTACACACTCCTAGAGGAGGTACAATTGATAGCTTCAAGCATTTAGTCGAGGCCGACGCTGGGAATCTCACCCAGGTTGATGCTGCCAGGGGCAGAAGGGACGGACTGTGAGCGGATATCGAGGCTAGAATCGTATGCGATCATCTCGGCGAGGATGTCCAATATAGGCTGCATAATTTCATTAGCACGTCCATCTCGTTCAAACTTAGCTCAGCTGGGACCAAAAATACCTTGGGGACAGTGCTATCGTAGATGCGGATCAGGTCACCAGGAGAGGGATAGACCTTGAGACCCTTGTAAAAGGCCAGAGCTGATTCAATAGCCTTGGAGGCTGCAGGATGATGTTAGCGTGGGCCCTGGGATGCATAATACATCGCCATGTCTGTTGCTTACGATCAGAGCTCAGGACCTCGGCAGTCATGACCTGCTCGCTGAAGTAGGCCTCGCGTTCCTCCACGCCTTGGGGGAACCCTTCCTCCTTGGCCTCGTCGACGCGGGCCTTGATGGTGGCTCTGAAGCTTTGCGTCGAAGCCTCGGCCTCCTCCTTCTCGGCACGGGCCTTGGCGCGGGCTTGCATGCGCTCGTTACGTCTCAGGTCGCGGCGGAATTCGGCCTGGCTCCGACGGCGATAGTCGAACCAGACAGCGTAGACTATGGGCGAGGAGCCACATGTTAGCCCAATTTGAGTTTCCCCATCAAGCAAAGGTTACAATCCTCATAGCTTAGACAGAGATTAATTCGGGGGGGGGGGCACTTACGAGCAAGTGCGGTGGCGGCGGTTGCGACAGACGCCGTTATAATGGTAGTGGTTTGAACCATATTGACGGTTGTGACAAGAAAAAAAGGATTGGGTGGGCGATGGTTCAAGTTAGAAAGCGCGCGGCGGCCTAGCAAATAAAAAAGCAGCCAGTGAGAAGAGGGAAAAGAAGTCTGATGATGCAGATACTTCAAAGAAAGATTGTAGCTGTGTCAGGGGCAGAAGCTCGTTGCTGGAAAGAGAAGCAGGTTTTCGAGGTCGAGCCTGGCTGCGATGCGCTCATCGGGAATTTTTTTTTTGCTGGACTTTGAATGCCTGTGGCAACCAGCTCAAGACGTGGAGCCCCCATCTTTCAGGGGAGCTTCCCCTGTACGCAGTGCGCGGCGCAAAGCGGATTGGTGATTAGGCCGGTAGAATATCGGGAAGTGCCAAACATCAACGGGCGAGCGATTGCAGCCTACTGGTACTTAGTACATAGCGTTACAGAGTGCTCTGGGGCGCATTGCCGCTGTGGACCGACACCTCAAACACTCCCCAGAGCTCCATCGCGGACCAGCTTGTACAGCTGGTTGTGCAGCGAAGAAAACACCCTTGCCCAGCACGGCTCACCTTTCTCTGTTTGCTTGCCCAGCCTTTACACGCGGGGTTCTATCATTTCAGCGTCACAATGTCGGAGGAACGATTCAAAGTATCGCTCCGTAGCGGCAGACGAAAAACAAAACCCACAATCAGCGCTCCAAGACAGATCTCCAGTCCCATCCCGCAAGATGGTACTGGCTTGCCAGCCGCTCCTGGTCCTCAGGGACCTGTCAGCGATGCGCCTTCGCGGCCTCGTCCAAGACCGCCTCCAATGGTGGGCGGGAAGGTGAGTCTCTGCTTGAGGAGAGACATTGCAACGACTGGGCAAACTAACCATGGCGGCAGACTTCCGACCTAGTGAAGCGACGATACTCGACACGGTTCAACAACCTGCCTGACAACTTTGAGGGACCAATCCCCTCTGTCCCAGCATTGCCGTCAATGGAAAAATACGAACAAAAAGACCGACGTCCACCTCCTTCCAGAGGTGGTGCTGCCCCGGTTGTAGATATCAAGGCACTCCGTGACCCGTCCCTCATACCCGATCAGTATGTGGCGGCAGTGCTGGGAGACGCTACCGACGGCCAGATTCGGGAGTTTGAAGACTCTCTCAAGAAACTCAAGATACGTGCCGGAGCTGACCTCCAGCAGAATTTACTGCAAAACCGAATGCAGTTCATCAAAATCAGTAAAGAAGCCGAAAAGCTCAAGGACGAGATGCGGACGCTGCGCAACCTCATGTCCGATCTCAAAACCAACACTACGGCCCTGCGGTCCGCGACGGCCAAGAACGACGAGCCCACTACTATCCCAGGGCAAACAGCCACGTTAAGCAAGCGAGATAAGCGAAGCTCTGTGGCAGACAGAAGCGCGTTGTGGAACTCGCAGATGCAAGCCTTGTATAAGAATGTCGAGGGCTCTCAAAAGTTTCTCCCCAACTCGTCCGGCCGCCACGTCGTGCAAAACGCTGGTCCCTGGGTCGAGCTGGATAACGCCACATATAAATCTCGTAGGGCTATGCAGATATTCCTGCTCAACGACCACCTGCTTATCGCCTCTCGCAAGAAACGAAAGATGGATGCCCCGAACGCCGAATCAAGGGGACCAATGATGAAGCTCGTTGCTGATCGTTGCTGGTCACTGCTAGACATCGAGGTCATTGACATGCCAGGCGCCGGAGACTCGTCCTCTGGTGGTCGCAATAAGCTTGCCGACGCCATCATGGTACGAGGTGGAGGACAGGAATCCTTTATTTACAGGACAGAAAAGGCGGATGATGACTCCAAGAAAATACTGCTGCTGAATGTACGCAAGGCGGTGGAAGAGTTGCGCAAAGGTCTTGAGTACGAAATGGAGGCCAACAACAAAGCCAAGGAGACCATCAACTACTTTGCCTCCCGAGACCCCGGGCTGCTACAAAAGACAGAGCTCCTCGAGACGCTGTCCGACATTAAGGATATGCTCATTGAAGTCGACGGTAACCAGCAGAACCTGCGCTGGGTGGAGAGTCAGATGGACGAGCTCGACATTGATATTGCGCTGCAAAGCCTTGAGCCTGCAGTGGCACGTGTGGAGAAACTCAAGGGCCTTGCTCGAGGGCTGAAGAGCAACGCGGTAGCGCAAGATTTCATCAGCTTCAAAGTCGATGAACGATGCGGTAGACTCGGAGACATCGTACTTCGCGAGCTCGCAGCGACGCATAACGAGAAGATGAAGACGAAACAGAACGTCTCGTGGCTTACAAGACTGGGTTTCCATGATAGGGCGAGAGAAGCTTACCTGGAGGCTCGAAGCGGGACCATTCATCAGCGAACAAGGTGAGATGATAGCAGAGTTGAAGGCTGTCGATTGTGACTAACGTTTTGATTGAATTGTAGGCAGTGCATCTTTCAAGGTGATTTACACTTGTACATTTGGCAACTGTCTTTTGTCTACTTTACCATCATACAAAATACGGTCTTGTGCTTTCAGTCCTGCTTCCCGCCACCGATTATGAGTGCCTGTGTCAAGTGGGCGAAGCAGGAAGTGGAAGCTTTCAATGCCATTCTCGCCAGGCAACTAAGTAGCACGGAACGAGGGGGACCAGTCTGGACAGAGTGTATGGATAGGGCTAAAGAGCATGCTAAGAAACTGTCTGCTGTTGGACTTGACTTTCAAGATCTTGTTGGACGAGACGTGGTGCTTTCAGATGGCTCAAGGTTACAAAGCAATGCTACAGGTCTTGGTGTGGCGACATGATGAATGAGGCTAAGCCGCATGATGGCAAGGCCGTTAATTTTGATACGATAAATGCTGCAAATAGTATGATGAGACATTGAAAAAAAAAAACACAAAACAAAATAAAAAACAATACCACTATAGTACAGTGAAAGAAGCGAAGATTGATAGTGACAATCTGGTATCGAGCACAGTTACAACTGACTGTCTGTGCAGCTCGAGCTAGTTTGTGTGTGTGGGGGAGCAATGACGCAAGTTGGGCTGGAGCAACAAGACGGCGTCGGAAGAATTAATAACAGATCGAAGCAGAAAAGAAAAATGAGGCGGAAATGAACCGAATTTCTAACAATGCTTCTTGATGACGGCATATAGTGACTAGTACTGGGTTACGCTCTTTGTGCAGGAGGGTCAAGCATTTGGTTGATCCTTTGCCTGTGGCTGGTACTGGGCTTGGGCTTGTGCCAGCTACCATCTGCCAGCTGCTAGTACTAACCCGGTTGCAATCCACGTCAACGGGCTGCATTACAGCAGGCTCCAGGCGTGGTCAGCTCCGCTAGCAGCTGCACAGGGGCGGGCGGCGCTTCCAGAGTGGAAATTAAGCGAAGTGGCCCTGTAATCTCTTTCGAGTGCAGAAGCTGCAGCTCTCCAACTGGGCACGAGGCTCCCCTAGCATCATCACAAACAAGAAACAGCAAATCCGTCCCTCATCACTGCCGCAACTCACACCAACGACTGCTGCGCTTCCCACGAACGCGCACCTTTTAATTTTAATAGCATCGCATTCGAAACTGCCTTGCACCCGCGAATTCATCTTTTGCGACTCCCGCGTCTCACCCCAGGAGCAATAGTATTTCCCCCCTTTGGGCTACCCCACCGACCACGGACGGCGAGCAGCAGAGGCTTGACAAGGAGCAAAACTCCCACGTCTACCCCTCGATCAAATCCACACCCCAGGCTCTCGCCCCTCGCTCAGCGTCGCGAAGACTCCAAGCCCGATAGAAACCATGGACACCAATATGGAGGATGTGGGAAGGGCCCCCGCCGACGTGTCGCCTGTGCTGAACGAACCCGCCACCATCCCAACACTCGATGGGTGGATTGAGAGCTTGATGGGCTGCAAGCAGCTTGCCGAAGCCGATGTCCAGAGACTTTGCGACAAGGTAAGAGGCACCCGCTTCTACGAGCTTGTATTGCGCGCACAGACAGATTTTTTTCCGGCGCTGTTTGTTGCGGGATGTATGCGTCGGATGTTGCTTCCGCCGACGATATTAGCGCGCAGCGTTTTCTCGCGTGACCGCCAGATGGATAACGAGGCTAACACGCGGTTCACAAACAGGCTCGTGAAGTACTACAAGAAGAATCGAATGTGCAGCCAGTGGTGAGTTGACAGCATCAATTCACGAGATGGATTTTTGGATGCGGTGAAGCTGACAAGTGACAGAAATGCCCCGTCACAGTCTGTGGTGACATCCACGGCCAGTTCCATGACCTCATGGAGCTGTTTAAGATTGGTGGCCCTAACCCAGACACAAACTACCTGTTTATGGGTATGCAGGCCAAATTATTGTGTTCTCGATACTGTGCGTCAGATACTGACTTTGAATGGTCTAGGTGACTACGTCGACCGAGGCTACTATTCCGTCGAGACAGTTACACTTCTCGTTGCCCTTAAGATCAGATACCCCCAGCGAATCACTATTCTTCGCGGAAACCACGAGTCGCGTCAAATTACTCAAGTTTACGGTTTCTACGACGAATGCCTTCGCAAGTACGGCAACGCCAACGTCTGGAAATACTTTACCGACCTTTTTGATTACCTACCGTTGACCGCTTTGATTGACAACCAAATCTTCTGCCTTCACGGTGGTCTTTCGCCAAGCATTGACACATTGGATAATATCCGAGCCCTGGACCGCATCCAGGAGGTTCCCCACGAAGGACCCATGTGCGACCTCTTGTGGTCCGATCCCGATGACCGATGCGGCTGGGGAATCTCGCCCCGTGGTGCCGGCTACACCTTCGGACAGGATATTTCAGAGGCCTTTAACCATAACAACGGTCTTACACTGATTGCACGCGCGCATCAGCTGGTTATGGAGGGCTACAACTGGTCGCAAGATCGCAACGTCGTCACAATTTTCTCAGGTTCGTCACCTCGAGCAGCTTCGTAGAACAAGAAACATGGCTAACTTGAGCAGCCCCCAACTACTGCTACCGATGTGGTAACCAAGCAGCTATTATGGAAATTGATGAGCATTTGAAATATACATTGTATGTACCGTGAAAGTCGAATAGCTAACCATGGAAGCTGACAATTCTGCAGCCTGCAATTCGACCCATGCCCCAGAGCTGGAGAGCCAATGGTCTCAAGAAGTAAGTGTAATCTTTACACAGTTGGCAAGTAGTCACTAACCATTATTACTAGGAACGCCCGACTACTTCCTTTAAGCCTGTGATGCCAGATCAATGCAAAACTAAAACCTGGTTCTGGGTAGCTCGCAACTTGGTAGAAGGAATAGACATGTTAGAGTTGCCGCATAGGGTTCTCGTAATGTATGCAATGTGCAAGCAAAGTGGCTGTGTTGCAGCGTGGCCATCTTGTGTGCAATAGAATTTGTCAGACTGGAGAAAAGACGGTTGGTAACTGCCTGTACTACAGGTGAACTTCGACGCGTTGTATAGATTTGAGCAGAAGGGAAAAAAAATGAAGCAAGTCAAAATGAAAAAAAAATGAAAAGACGGCTATATATCAATGGAAATGAGTGACTGATGTACACGAGGACAAGAAGATGACAACAGTTTGGCGGTTGGCTTAGATTCTATAGGTCGTGTGGGTATTAACTATCTTCAAAACAAGACATGGTCTAAAATTCTAATTTTATCCGTAGGTGCCGATTTTGACATGCCATTCTCCATTGAGAGAGTCATTAATAAAAGAGTAGCAAAAAGGGAGAAAAGGCCTGGAAGTTCGAATGCTCAAGTTAGACAGCCTGACTGTTGAGCTCGTTTCGCAGCTGCGAGTCCCACTTGGCCACCTCCGCTTGCTGCTGCTCAGCAGCACTCAGAGGACGCTCCGTGTCCAGACCATCGTCGATGCTGGGCTTCTCATTGACGGGACGGGAGTAGTCGCCGGGTGAGCTGCTGCCGTCGGGGATGTGGTAGAGGCGGTCGAAGCGGGCCAGCGCGTAGGTGAAGACGCAGATGATCTCTACGAGGTAGATGAAGCAGTAGTAGCAGGCCTTGCTGTGGAACCAGGCCGGGTTGCTGGCCGGGCGGACATAGAAGGCGGTGCCGGCGCGGAAGGCGGCACCGAGGGTGAGAAGCGTCGACGTGAAGAGAATGAGGGCGAGCTTGAAGCGCAGCGAGCGGGCGCGGCCTTGGGCGTGGCTCTGGCCAAAGGGGTCCCGGTCCTCGCGGCTCGGGATCAGGACGGCCGCGAGGCCGATGGGGATGGGGAGGAAAGCGAGCACGGAGAGGAAGACGGTGCCAGTGAGCTGGACGTCGCGGATGCGCCGGCGGGCGTCGACGTCGAGCGTGTAGAAGCTGTACACGACGGCGACGATGACCATGATGATGGCGCCGGCGACGGAGAAGTACAACGCGCGGAACGCCAGGCTGACGGGCCTGCTCCATCCAAACGTCGGGTGGTGGGCGCGGACGATACGCTGGACGAGGATGAGGTTGACAACGAAGAGGAGGACGACGCCGGCGTTGGTGAGGACGCTGGCGGCGATGGCAATGGAGGCGTTGGTGAGGTGGGTGGCCCAGACGATGCGCAGGACGTTGGCGGTGATGCGAGCCATGCTGAAGCCGAAGAGAAGACCGGAGAGGATGAACTTGTGGCCCCGGCGGTTGTTGCGCTGCAGGATCGTCATGTTGACCACGGCGGAGGCGATGAAGATGGCGATGAGGACGGCGGAGATGGGGACGTCGAGGCCGACGGTTGGGCGGCCACCGAGGCCGGCATTTGTGGGAGGATAAGGAGCACCCTGCGTTGAGACGGGATTGTTAGTTTTTTTTTTTTTTTTTTTGATTCGACTTGGACATGTCTGGATGTTCACGTCATGGACTGTTTGGATGCCTTGTCGGCCGGGTGCGTTTCAAGTGGGAGGTAAGAAACCTACATTTTTCTTGAGCTGTTGAAGCATCTGTGGTGACATGCCCAGGGCTTGGGCCTGTGATACTAGTTGTGAAGATGACATTGTGAGAAAATATACAGAAAAGGCTGGTGCCGTTTTGTAGGGTATTGTCGAGCTCCTCCCAAGAATCTTGAAGTTTCGCGTGTAAGTCGGGACGATCAAGGTGAGTGAGCAGTGTGTTCGACAGCAGATGGTTATGCTTGCTGGATAGTGAATATATCAATGGCTGGAAAGAGGATAGTGAGACAAAATAAAATCAAGAAAAGTACTCTGAGACAGAGCACGAGGGTGCTAGCTTATGTATTTCATTGATGGTAAGTGAAATCGAAGATTCAGCCCGAGACGCCGTGGAGGGTGGCAGCGCGAGGGTGCCAAAACTAGCTTGAAAGACGAACCAAGCTGCTTTACAATCAGGGCTTTGAACCGGAGTTAAGGTCATGTTTGCACGCAGGCAGCAAGCTGTAAGGCTGTAAACTACCGAATGGTATTGCTGTTGTGGTAGCTTGGGTGGTTACATACACGGAGGATCGGTGCTCGCTGTTTCCGCGATGCCGATGTATCGCTCTCGTACACTTTGGCGGAGAAAGGTACTTTCGGACCAAGAGCGAACCCCACAGCGCGGCAATGTCGCAGGATGATTTGAAAGAGATCACAACGAGATTCGTACTTTTTGAAAGCTGTGAGTGGTGTTTTGTCTGTTGCCCGTGATTATTCCAAAACCACAATGAGAACAATATTTTCTTGCATTCCTCTCTTTTAATAATTAAATTCACCGTTTATGAGGACACGTATTTTGCCTTTGGGCCGCCAGCCCTGGCGCTTTCTTGAACTGGAGTAACTAGTCGTGGCCCTTCTCGGACTCATCGATTTTCCTCCACGGAAAGCCACTTATGTTTTTTTACACGCTTATTAGTCTGCTTCCGGAACCATAATGGATTTACCTCCACGTGAATAGGTCCCGGATTAATGGGAGACCACAGGCCTATGGCTTTAGATTGAATTTTAAGCTCTGCCTAGGACAAGATGGATTTCGTGCCTGGCGTTTGCCAATGCTGCACTACACACAATTTGATCTTTTTCAACCTGGAACAATCAAGCTACATCTGGCTGGCTGCATGCCTCGGAGCCCAAGAGCTTTGTGACAAATTAAATATAGCAAGTGATGAGAGCCCAACCTTGAAAATTTGCCAGAGATTTTTCTCAGAGCTTTCCTCGCAATGCTCGCTTTCTGGAAGCGTGTCTGAAGAAGCTATACTTGGCCGGAATCTGATGAAGCGACCCACCGCTCCCGCGTGGATCGGTGGTCGGAACTTGAACTCAACGCGAGTTGGCTTTGTTGCTGTCGCTGGGTCACCATAGTTATTTACAAAGCAAGCAACGCCACTTTCTTTTTTCAAGCCCAGCTGTTTCTAGCAAAGTCCATCTGATTTTTAATTTGTTCATATGCCCCAACGGATGACCGTCCTTTGGAAGTTCGGTTCTCGGGACCGATTGTACGTAGCAAGGTACGGGACCAATGACGTTGTAGGGCAGGCAACATCGTGAAGCACATGCTGCTGCAGGGCGTCTTGAATATGACGTTGATGTGCTTCTGCCGCACATTTGAATCTAGGCCCGCATAATATATCCATGTATTTTAACATGTATTGGGATAAAGCATAGTGCGCATCCGTGTCCTGGTCTAGTGAAGTTGTATGGAACCTGCTAGTCGAGCCAAGGCCACTGCCATTGAGAGTGTACACGGAAGCACATGTAGTGTCGCTATTATACTACATATGCAGAATTAATATACTTTGTCACGCATGCATCCGCTCATACTTATCTTGGAGCCTTTAGTTTGAGAGCGTCGGTTCTTGGTATCTATATGCCTAACACTATCATGAAGCAGAGTGCAAGTCAACTTGTATCCTCTCTCTCGGAGAATATTCGTAGCGGGTTTTACTTTTTTGCCAAGGTTATACCAGAGGTGAGGAGTAGGTTTGTTTCAATTTTGCTTTTGTTGCATCTCGGTATGTTCTTGGTCCAAGACATGGAAAGGGGTATTGTGATGTGTGTGGCTGCGATTAGTATCCACACACGAACCATGTTTGGCGGGCAAAGTGAAGTGAATCAATCGAAAAAACAGGAAACAGTAGTTTCCAGTAGCTTCCTAGACGTTTGCGTGCGAAAAATTATAAGATACGGTATTGCATAACAAACAAGATGGTCGTAACTGACATGGTGAGAGACTATTTTTGCGGGTTTACATTTACCAGTATGTACTCCATACATGTTATCAGTATGCGGTCAGAAAACAGCGCAACACACTGCGTGGTTCGTACAAATACGGACAGCGATGAAACACTTTCCTATATACAACGCGCCTCTTTTATCGCGACAGTATCTTAAACATGCAGGCCACATGCAAGGCCAACATGCAAGGGGTCCTAGAATGTAGCAATGAACCAGAGGATCCCTGGTCACTTGTGCCGTCAACTCAAACCGTCAGCCTGTACTCGAGTGGCACCGGCAAAAAGGCTTCACTTCACTACTTGACTACCAACCTAAGTACTACGGGAACGGAGCAGCCCGCGTTGCCCAACAAGGAATAATTGCCAAGTGGGAAAGAGAAAACGGCGAATCTGACGCGATGAGCACCATGGCCGAGAAAGAGACACGAGGACAGTGAAAAAATGGTAGAATCTCCGGGGGTACCCTGGTCAAAATAAAATTAGATGGTACCTGGATTGTGATAGGCGACGACGACTAACGATTTGCCAGTCACTCCAGAGGGGATACCCAGTAATCAGGGTACCAGGCAGATATAACATGGATCCTTGCAGGTATTGCGCGTAGAATGTCCAAGAATATAAAGATAGGGGGCTATGGTGACCATATCTTTTTCAGCATGGTAGATCTGTATTGTACCTTGCATGATGCCAAAAGAAAGCAAGTGTCAACATGGACCATTGCAGGACAAAAAAGATTCGGGGAGGCGGGGCGGTACTTACCTACTTGGTTCTGTACGGACAAGAAGCCGAACCCCCCTGTACGTCTAATTATCACCAACATGGGTTTGATGTTGGCTCCATTGTCTAAACCCCACCCCGGAGGCACAAGGATTTCATAGGAGCACTAATTTGGGATATTTGCTTGACAATAACAAGACGCAGTATTTATTACCAGTGGTCCGTACGGAGTATGTATAATGGGCGGATCCAAGTCTGTGACCAGAGTTGTGCCAGTATTAAAAGCCCCACCCATCTGACTGAAATGATAGGCTATGTACCTACACACATACGTACGTATTTGCTACAGTCAGTAGGCACTGGCCTGCATTGTCCAGCAGAGAACAATGTCGGGACAGAGTGGCTGGGTCTCGCGGCAGGGCTGCCTTGTCTCACGCATATGCGGGGGTCAATGCACCAGCGTGCTGTTTTTATTAGGCACCACTACAGCGGCCCGTTGAGTAGCGCCTGTACAAAGTTTGCGCCGTTGTTCTCTTTCTTGTCCCGAGTCCGGTTAATACACAATTAGTAGCATAGTTGCATGTCTCGAGTCTCGAGTTTGTGAAGAAAATGTTTGTGGCTTGACAGCAAGTTTAGAGAGAGGCTGGGGAAATACGACAAACTTTTGAATATGAGGAGATAATCAAGTCAACAAACCAGTAATCCAGGCACAAACAGGACCCTGCATGCAGTGCTGGTGTGAATGAATGCGCGGTACAAGTTAAATAGTTAACCCTGAGATTCGCGGCGAGGGCCCAACTTTTGTACCTGACAGCACACATCGACAGCTTCATCACTTCTCGACTCAACCTCGACGCAATCGAAACTGCACAAATTAACAATCATTTTTAATTACCCCATGGGCCTCTTCCTGTGTTGTAAAGCGGCCAGGAGTACGGAGTACATAACCATGAAGACCCCGGCCTCATGTGCCGGCCCCCAGAGCATCCACAATTTGTTGGCCTAACTAGCGGCAAGCCAAGGTTCCTCTGTCCTTGTCAGGTACCGCCGTAGCACCGCCGCTCTAAAACACGACTAGGGGGGAACCTCTCCCAGCTGCCGCCAGCTTGCCCACCAGCTCTCTCTGTCGTTGGCTTCCACGCGCCGTGGCACCACTTCGCACGGCCGTTTTTTCCTTCCTTCTTTTCCTCTTTCTTCTGGTTTCTTTTCTTTCGTGCCTCGCATCGTCCATTCTCTCCCTCTCTTCGAGCCAACCTCGTCGCTGCGCACGCACACACTAGTGCTGCATTGGTGCCCTAGTGTCCCAGAAACCCGTTCAACGCCAAAGCACTTTCTAGTGTTTCTTTCGGGGGACGGACTATTAACCTTTGCCCTACATTGCGTCGTGACATTGTCGCCGGGCCTCAGTCGTTTCTTTTTTCCCCTGGTACCACGGAAAAAAAGTAAATACACCTGGCATCAACTCAAATACGATTATACATTTGTCGCCTCTGAGTCGCCTTCATATACAACGTGCGCTCTTCCCGTTTCTGTGTGCTCTCCGCTTGGCATCGAACGACTCGCCCCCTATCAGGAAACGCCTGTTCGCCGAGCAACCACTAGCCAGTCTCCAGTAGCAAACGCCAGGAGCTTTCTCGACACGACAATTAATTTACGCCGGCATCAAAACGCGAATCTTCTAGGACGTTTCCTCAGAGCAATCTGCTGGGAAGAGAAAAGCAATTGCGCGTTTTTTCCCCTGTTGGCATCTTGACACACTTTCGCGATAACAGCGCAACCACCTTCTAATCAACGACTTTGACTGTGCTACCTACATATACATTATACAAACGTCTGGTTTCCTGTATACAATTGCTGGTTGTTCGACAGCAATCACTTTGATTGCCAACTATTTTAAACCTCGAGTCCAAGTAGACCGACACCCGCACACCGGTCAAACAAAACTCTCGGCCTTGTGCATTCATCCGTTTACATAGACGGCAAGCGAACGCGACTCTGCAAATCAACCTATACCGTCGACTTTCGCTTAAAATCAATACGCTATTCACACTATTTCTGCCAAGACACCAATTCATCAGACTGTGTTGAAGCCCGGGACTATACTCGTCGTCTGTTACCAGAATGGCACGCATTAAGGCGGCGCCATCCGACAAGGGCCATGGGCGGAGACTAAAAGGAATGCGGGAAACAGTCATGAGCCTCTCCCTACTGTCTGTCCTCCCCACACTTTCAACGGCGCAACAGAGTGGACAATGCATATCCCTCAGTACCTCCAGACTATGTCCCGCCTTCAAATCAGCGTCGGTTTCTACGCAAAAGTCTCTGCTGGATAACTTGTAGGTGTACTCTATACTGGACTGCCTGTCTTTCTCCTACTAATTCACTCACAGCCCATTCCTGCAATATGTGTCTGATACCAAGTCATTTGATACCCAACTTGACAGCTACATCAAAACTGATTTTGTTCAGGCTCGGTATGTTTTCTTGTTGTGCATGTTGACCCAAGGGTGATACTAACTTGCGTAGATATGAGGGTCGATTCGGATGTGGAGGCGTAAACCTTAGCAACTCGAGCAGCATGTATGCGCGATGGACCACTACTGTTCTCTGCAGTTCCATGGTTCAAATGTCCATCAGTCCATGTGGCCTCTCCGCTGCCGCTTCAAAGCCAATGTGTGCCGATTCCTGTGCCGAGTTTGCACAGAGCGAGGCCTTTCTCACAGCGGACAGCAACCTGTGCACCAATCCGAGACAGGACTTGGACGATCTAATCAGAGCCGACTACACTATTTGCGGTCTACCGGTTAAAGCGCTTGCCGGCGATTGTATCTCTGGTTCACAGAACGAAGCAGAGAATTGCGGTTTCGGTTCAAGCACCATTGGTCTCTGTGCCTACTGTGCCGCCGGAAGCACAAACTCCACCGATACATGCTGCTACAACTCCCAAGCAGAATCCCGCTGTCAAGGCGTCAAACTCCCTACGGTGGTTCCTTCAGTCTCACTCACCTCTTCAACCGCGACATCCACCTCATCTGGCCCCGGCTCAACTTCAACTGGCGACAAGAACAATGTTGGTGCATCCAGTAAAGGCCTCAGTGGTGGTGCCATTGCTGGCATTGTTATTGGAGCTGTAGTTGGCATTGCGTTGCTAGCAGTCATCTTGTTCTTCTGCACACGCGCATTGAGAAGACGCAGGGCAACCAGTAGCCATGCGGGCAGCATCTTCAACCAGCCATCACCCGCGAGAAAGGCCGAACCCGCAATGGCACAGGCCCAAGGCACCCCGCATGGATACGAGGTACTACCTGGTGGTCGCATCGCCCGTATGTCGGCGCTGGAAGGCCATTCCGGAGGTTCCCCCTCGCAGCACAATAAGAGCCGCTCCACAACGGGTCGGCCAGATAGTAGAAAGGCCACAGATCAGTCATCGTCGGATG
This sequence comes from Zarea fungicola, assembly GCA_900169235.1. Taxonomy (NCBI): domain Eukaryota; kingdom Fungi; phylum Ascomycota; class Sordariomycetes; order Hypocreales; family Cordycipitaceae; genus Zarea; species Zarea fungicola. The sequence goes on from FWCC01000087.1 coordinate 149,888, forward strand.
AATACGTCGATAGCCCCGAATACGAAGACCGCCACGCTGGGTTGCGACCACCGCCTATGGCTGCTAGGAGACATGGGTCGCTTTCCAGCGGCTCTGTTCTTGGCAGTGACGGCCAAATGTCGCCTGGCAGCGCCGGATTCTCCTCACCACAGGGCTTCGGTAGTCAACAGTCGGAGCAGCTCCCATTCTTCAAAGACTACTACTCACAGGAGGACATTCATCCCGGCGACCGCGTTGCTGTTCTATGGGCCTACTCGCCACGCGCCGGTGACGAGTTTTCGCTTGAGAGAGGTGACATGATCAAAGTCGTGGGGATTTGGGACGACGGCTGGGCAACTGGCCATATGCAAGACCAACGCGCAGAGGACTGGGAAACGACAAGAGCCGCTCAAAGAGACAGCGGCGTCTCCAGCTCGTCTGTACGCGATGATAGCCAAAGCCCACCTCCCGCTCCTTCTACCGAGATGAAGACCTTTCCCCTTGTCTGTGTATGCTTACCGCAGCATTGGCGAAAGACTATCGAAGGAGACTCGACAGAGTCTGGCTCCCTCGGACAACCGCCAGCTCACGTCATTTAATGCACGCTCACACTCACTCGCTATTTTTACTCCATTCTTGCATATAAAGCGCATTTGTTGGGTATACTTGTAGAAGGCGATGGAACTGCTTTCTGCCATGGCGCCCTGATCTTTTCTCTACGACCCTTTACTTTGACGACGGCTGCTTCGAATCCATAGAGTCCCACTCCAATCCACCTCACACCATGCCATCCTGGCCGCTACCATATCCGCCCCTTTGCTGGAATACACTCAGCTGGCATATATCGGATACACCAACGAGACACGACGAGCAAAGTTTTTATTACTACTATTTGTCTTTCATACTTTCATTGAACTACCCTTTTTTGATTATACCCATTGCTCGGCGCTCATATCTGGCCTCTTTCTTTCCTTTTTCTTTCTTTTTTTTTTTTTCAGCACACACTTTTTACTTTGGATGTCGTTGATTCTGCATACAACGCAACGGAGTATTTCTTGTCGACATTGAAGCAAGGGTGCATTTATAATGTCTAAACCCAGGATGGAGACTTCCGTGGTCGGATGAACCTCGTGGATATATATACTTAACTTATTTAGGTTCGTTTCTTTTCTTTCACGCAATGTAAATAGCAGCTGAAGACGGCTTCTGATTCCCTGTTTCAGTTGGAAAATTGCATGTCTTAACTTCATGCACATAAACATCGGATGTTTTTTCTTGGTAAAACCCCCACGAATATTCTTTCTTTTTTTCTTTTTTCTTTTTTCTTTAGATAGATTAGATGCCAAAAGTAAATACATGTACGTGAAAAAATCTTGACTCAACCTGACACAGTCGTCGTTTATTATCACATCTTGTACTTCGAGTTAGTTGAAAGCATGCTCCGTTCAATGTGTACCTGGGTGTTGCGCTGTTCTTCTCCAGGTTATGTTTATCATTCGTGCTTCTTCTCGTTTGCTTGTATCCCATGCAATCTCTTGTGGTGTCAACAGGCTCAACCACGCTGCATCCACACGCGCCTCTTCCTCCATTTGGAGGAGTTGCAGACTTTGCTGTGATGGCGATAATGATGAAGTGTCGTCAGTCTTAGTCACGATTGCTGTTGGTAGAAATCCACGAGCACGCAGCCTCTCCTCTGACCAAAATGCGAAGCCGCAGCGGTAAAACACAGAAAACTGAAACATGTCAATGCTTGGTGGCCGCTGCGTATCATTCCTGCCGCGAAGATATCGTGATACAGCCGCAGATGGCTTGAGGAGACCTTCGTTCTCGGCATGGGTTCCTGTACGAGACGGATTTCGTGGAGGAGGCTCCTCCTCATTGTGATTTTCTGACAACGAGGTGGAGGACATTCTCTCCTCGTCATAAGCCGTAGGCATCAGTGCCTCCCACCATCTCTGCGATGAGGCATCATCACTATCTCCACCAGAATCACATGGATTGCAACCCTGAGCAAAAGGCTTAGGCCGAGAAACCCCAATCTCCTGCAACAATAAACCCTCCATGTCAACAATCTTGCCCGCAAAGTCATCCGCGCTATCCTCGCCGAATCGCCGCCCGACATAGTCTACGACCGAGAGCAGCTCCCGGTACTCTGGGTTCATAATCTTGCGATTAGGTAGCTCGGCCTGGTATAGAGCCGTCCTTGGCTCGTAGATGTCAGAGTCGGAGTCATGCCGCCCCTGGCACGCGAGCGCCTGTCGAAGGATGGCCGCCTCGTAGGCAACAAACCACCAGACGCGCCACGTTCCCCCCGGCGGCCTGAACCGACGCATGGAGGCCATGTCAGCTTCACTGGCGAGCTGCATCCGCCAGAGAGCCCGCTCGACGCGCTGCTCCTCGGCCCAGGTTGCAGCGGTTGGTGGTGGCGGCCCGAAGCCCATGCCTTTGCAGGGAATCTGTTCTGCAGCTTTGGTCATGACTGTGCCGCCACCTCGCGGCAGTCGCGGCACCCTAACCTCCTCATCGCCAACTGCTACTGTCGCGACGCTGGCTCCAGCAGCAGCAGCAGCAGCACCGAGCTGCCCTTCCGTAGTGCATCGATTGGGGGATTCCTCTTCTGCTGGCCGCTGCTGCTGTTGACTCTCCAAAGCACAAAACGCGCGCAAGCAGTCACCGATACAGTCGAGCGCAACGGTGTGAATATCTCTCGCAATCCGCAACAGACGATGAATCTTATGCAGTGATGTGTTCAGCGCAAGCGGCCCTGGACTATATTCATTTATAAAGCTCACGTCCAGCGGATCTTCGAACCCTCTCTTCACCAGCGTTTCATTGCTCCACCCGTCTACTCCCTCGAACTGGAGCTTGGCGCAGAAGCGAAATAGGAACTGGATCTGGGTACAGGTGTGGCCGGACGACAGGATAGTCTCGACCGTCTTGGCGGCGTCGTATCGGTTGAATACTCGGTATGCAGTCGGCGAAGCATGGAGAAAGTTGTAGAGCGTGGCTATATCAGGAATACTGGAGAGAAGATGGATGAAGAGTTCGCATGGCAGTGATTCTAATGAGCAGCCATGCTCGCTGGTGCTACTTGGATGGGAGCGAAGGAGGGAGGCTGAGGTTCTGACGAGGCCAAACATGGATTCGATTTTGGGACACAATTTTGGTATTTGATGGAAATGAAGCAAAAAAAAGAAAAGAAAAGGGTTTTGCAGGAATAACAGGTTCAATTTAAATCAAGCTTTGTTGAGAGCTTGCTGTACGTGACATCGAGGTCTTGAGTCAACGTAGTGCAAACAAGAGCTGGGTTCACACCAAGTATGTGAAACTGACTTGCGTCGAACCTATAATAAGGAACTTTGAGACGAAAGCAAACACCAGGCAGCATCAACTAAATAATAACAATGAAGCAACCCGAGAGGAGGGGAATTTCAGTAAAGTGGTGTCAGTGCCTTCTCATGCGAAGGAACACCGAAGTGGCGCTCAGTTCCGCTCACACCTCACCAGAGGAAGACAAAGGGAAACAAACAGAGATTTGGAGTCCTTGCGTGACACGAATTCAAAAGTACAGGCGGCAATGGACTACAGTACTGCTGATCCATTTGCATGGAAATACACAGCACTGCGTAGTACACTACACAGGCACAACCCAACAAGGACACCTATCGGTTTGACACGGAAAATTAGGTGCCTGAGCACGAAGAAGGGCTGCGCTTCTATGCTTTTTCTGTCAGTTTGCTTTCAAGGGTTGAGGGATGTTGGTTCAAGCACGCGGCGGTTAGTGTGCCGGCCATAGCATGTTCAGTTCACACATTCCCAGGTCACCAGGGTAATAGGGATTTTTTAACTACGTTAAATTTGTTTATTGAACTCCAATATGGTATGATGTAAATATTATGGTTGCTATTTGTACGGTTTTGTTATTGTTCACTTGGCAACTGTTCAAAAATATGCAAACCTATCCAATCTGGTGTGGCGTTTTGCCCCTCCTGCCTCTGTCACTATTTTCCTTTCGCGGGGTGTGGTGGGGGGTGAGAAAGCAAACCATTCGTTTTTTCCTTTCTTTGTGACATCAGCCTCCATTCTTTTGCGCAGCTGTTTTGCTTACGCACTGGCTTGTGCTTTTATTTTCTGCAGAAAGATTTATTGTCTTTATTCTGAGAATCCTTCAGGGCCTCGCACGCAAGTCCCCCTTCTGCAAAATGGCTGATGAAAGCACAGCTCACAAGGCAGCCTCTGAGGCCGCAGTAACCAAGTTTCAACTTGAGCGGGTTCTCAACCAAGGTACATTTTCGTGGCTCTCCCAGCTTTCTCATCTGTTGTTTCTTTTATCTTTATTTTTTGATACGTTTGAAAAGAATGGGTCAATTCACAACAGCATAGAATCCCGCAGAAAGATTGCCAAGCTGATATCAAGTTGAACTGGTATAGACCAAGCTGGCCGCCGGACGTCCATGGTCGGCACGATAGACGACCAGCCAGCGCTTCTTGTCGTCGAGCGAGCTCCGTTTCCCATATCCGAGGCATATCTTGGCCATCTACCTGGCTCGTTGGCGCGTCTCAAGAACCTCGGCGCCAATGACGTTTATAGCTGGCACATGGCACGCACCGGCGTCGATGCGAAAAAAAGCAGTAGCGAAGTTGGCGCCGCCGACTTCTTTCACCCAGACCTCAAAATCAACCTCATCTACCCATGCACGGAGACGCACATCAAAAAGTACAGCAAACAGGGCGTGCGATTCGTCACGGAGACGCCTGCAATCTACCATGACAAGATCCAGCCGTTTATACAGACCAAGCGGGACCAAGGACGGCTGAAGTGGGTCTTCAACATTATCGAGGGACTCAAAGAGGCCGAGGACATAATCTACAGGACAAAGCTGGGCGAGGCGGGCGATGAAGGCTTTCTATTGGCGCCGGATCTAAACTGGGACCGCTCAACGCTCGATGCGCTGCACCTGCTGGCCATCGTGGAGCGGCGGGACATTTGGTCGCTGCGGGATCTCAAAAAGAAGCACATTCCCTGGCTGCAGCACATGAAGGCCAAGTTGACCGACGCCACGGTGGCGACGTATCCTTCTATTGAAACGGACCAACTCAAGCTCTACGTGCACTACCAGCCTACATACTACCATTTCCATATTCACATTGTCCACGTGGCGCTCGAAGCTGGCGCGACGCAGGCGACCGGCAAGGCCGTAAGCCTAGACAGCATCATCGAGACCCTCAAAGTCATGGCCGGCGATGACGAGGCGGGTATGGACACCTTGACCATGACATATACACTAGGAGAGGCAAGCGAGTTGTGGACAGAAGTATATGCGCCGCTCAAGAGCGCCAAGCCAGCTTCTCAACCGCAAGAACAAGGTCGTTAACGGAGGAGCCGTGAGGACAGTTCTTCCACTCGCCGTCGTCGCGGATGCAGTAGATTTCTTCGTTGAGGCGAATGGTACAGCTAATTGTGGCGTTGACCTAGATATCTTTGGTTAGAATAGGGAAAAATAACAATAATAATAAACGATTAGAGGATATGGTCCGTCGGAAAAGGACATACAGAAGCAGAGTGGATAGCACTGTCGCGCAAAAGCTTAAGGCCATGAGCACCGTCGTCTCGTGTGGCGCATTCGTTGAGCTTATTAAAATCAATGGCATGCTCGAGCGCGCAGTCCTCGATGAGGCTGCGGTCGGGGATGTTCTGATAGTCCTTGGTTAGGCACATGACGAAGCCGAGGCTGATCTTGGGATCGGGGTATAGTTCGCGGGCGCAGAGTTCGACAATGTTGCCCAGGCATTCGGAAGGACCGTGCTTGCATTTTACCCCTTCGCCGTCGGCACTAGAATAACGTTAGGGGCCTGATGGAGGGGGTACAAAGTGATAGGGTAACGCGTACGATCCGATATATGAGAGCTTAAAGTCAACTTTGTCGTAGACTTGCTGCATAGCAGGGAGGAGAAGCAGTCGGAGGGCATCCTGGATTTCGACATGTTAGCTGTACAAAATATGTTGACTTGGGAGTGGAGCCATGCAGTCGCACGAAGAAGACGCACTCTTGTATCCGGGCATTTGCTGATAATGTGAGCCTCAAGCGGCACCTTCTTTTTGAGGGTGGCGGTGGACATGGCCTTGGCAGCCGACGCCTTGGCTTCATTGTAAATGCGGACATTGACATTGTATGTGGAAAGAAGACTATATGTGATGAGGGCGAGGGCGACGATGGATAGCCAGAGGCGGGTGCGTCGGCGACGAGAGGGAGCCGTCATCTCGACGGTACGAGTGTGGTGCAATGGGAGACGTCGCTTCTCATCCATGATAGACGCGCGAGGGTGCAGATGGAGGGGCAGATATGTGCCGCAGCAGATATGACACGGCCGAGCGTAGTGTGGGAATAGAGAGCTGCCAGGCTTGATTCGAGTGACGATGGAGGATATCGACGATGAACCCCATGTGGTTGATCCGAACGTACCTGGTGGGTTTTGTCTGCTGGTTGATGGCGCAATACTGGGCCAAATGAACGGGCGACGGACTGCAGAGTGGAGTCGCGCCACGAGCACAGCGGCCAAGTTAGAGAGCTGCGGGCTAGCGGGTGTGGGGAGCGTGGCTGGTGAATGGTCAAATTGATGCCTTAGGGTTGGTATTAGTGTCTCATCATTCGCACACTCAACTGGTCAGTCATGTTCCAATCATGATTGGATTGAGCAGTCACGAGCGGCACTAATAACTGCTACAGCGCTGTTACAAAGTCAGGCCATCACGTCACCGGTTGTGCTGGTAATGTAAAGGATACCTGGACAATGAGCTGATGCCGGTAATATCGTCTGGTCTTGTCAAGTTGACTCCCAAAGGCATCCTTCTCCTATGTTGTGTCAGTCGAGAGGCACCTACCAGGGCGTGGGCTTCGCAAACGGCCATCGTACTCGTACTGTAGTACGACGCGGAAAATTAAAATTCCTTACAGAGCTAGGCCAGTGAGTGGCTTGTTGCTGCTTGCCTTTGTTCCTGGTAAAGTATCGCTCTTGCCTCGTCTGGCTGGCGGCTCATGCTTCTATAATGCCCCCGCCCGACTGCTAAAAGCTTCCCCGCAGCCGCCCCGAAGCCTCCTCCGGAGCCCGAAAGGCGCCGCTTGGTCCCCCAACTAGAGTCCCCCAAGTGCGTCGCTGTACGGGTAGGTAATCTGCGCAAGATAGGTACCTACCATTCACTATTACTTGGCAGCTAAAGTTATCGTGCTAGGCACGTTTCGAACCCCCAACCGAAGTGGGCTCATTACTTCAGTAATACTGCCTACTTAGGTAGGTACTTCAACCCCCCTGCCTATACCTAGAACCCCCCCGCCAGCAATGGTTCTCTGCAAAGAATGCAGTTAATTAATCAATCACCAATCTTTAGTAGGCCCCCTCTCGATATTAATAACATCATCAAGTCATGGGTGAATAAATTGCCAGCTTATCGGCATGGGTCAGCAACCCATTCAATCAACCCTTGAACGCAATATGTAAGCAATGGTTGCATCACCCCCCAAGTCCAAAAACCAAAGCAGCAGTGGAGGACGAAACGCCAGTGTGATCTGCCTCGTGTCGTCGCCCGGCTGAGCTGACAATACATACTCCATACAGCCGCCTAGGTACGCCGCATTATCCCGGAAGCTCCATGCATGGGGCCATTCACCCACCGGGAATTATAACCCACTCCAGAGTTTTTATACAATGGCCAGAAGCATGCACGGGCCGCCACCAAACGGCTAATAAAGCCTCTCCGGACGGCCCTCCCAAGGAAACCAGCATCTCCCAACACCACCACGAGTCACTGCCACCCCCGCGGATCGCCCTTAGTTTTCCCAAGAAACGTTGCACTCATAGAGGGGGATGCACTAAATAATACCACAATAGGCATCTCGGCGAGCCTCCCGCAGTCGCTTTATCTGATACTTTCCCCATCCACTGTCCGCCATGTATATAGGACCCGGCCCTTTGGACCTCCACTTTCCCCGGCTCTCCACTGCCGTCACCTTTGACTTCTTCTTGTGCGTTGTATTTGAAACTGGAACGACACATACCAAGTCTTACGGCTTTCCCCGTCTTGGATATTCTATTACCACTTCAGAGAAGCGGCCAATACAAGGTGGATCATCGTCTGCCCACGCCGCCAGTCTCTGTACATTGTCCCCTGCTCGGACATGGGTGCATGCTAGGCGACTTCTACTTTATTCTGCGGACAAAAGCCCATCAATCGTCGCACGTATTTATCTCCCTTTAACCCCCATCGTGGTCAGGCTTTGACCGTAAACTGCATAATCCCTTCCTTGAACTTTTAATCTTTGATACCTTCATCGCAAATCCTGCCCCAACGACGACACAGTTTTGTGTTCTCGGACGACCCACCATTCTGTCAAGATGCTCGCCGCTGCTCCTACGCCACCGCAGCCTGGAACACGAACACTGCTCGCACATAAAACAAGAAAATATACACAGCCCCTCATGCAGCCAACATCAGAACAGCTTCTGGAAAAATTCCTAGAGCCCATCCAAATCAACCTCCAAACTTGCAATGCCCTGACGTCTGGCTTTTACGACTGCTTCAAGGCCCTGGCGGCAGACCCCACCGACCAGTTCTTGGCTACGCCTATATCTGATTCCATCTTGCGGCCTATTGCCGACGCGGCCTGTGCAAGGTGAGCTGCCAGCGTGACCACAATAACCTGAAATCACAATCTAACAAACTGTAGGAATCTTGCCATTGACATGTAAGGACATGATTCGTCCCTGGCACCGCAGTGGTACTAACAGCCCCATTAGTGGCGGAACTAACCTTAGAGTTGGCTTCATTGAGCTGCTCGGAAAGCATGATCAGCATCCCAAGACTAATGGCACCAACGATAATAGTGGTAACAATGGCACAAATGGTACTCATGCCACCAACGGAGCCAATAGCTCCAATGGTGCTGCTCAAACCAATGGTGGTTCAGATGCGCCTCCAAGCCGCATCAGGCGTCTTTTTGAAAAGTCATGGGCGATTGATGAGCAACTCAAGGATGACAATGCAGAGGCTCTTTTTCGCTGGATAGGCATACGTATTGCCGAGGTAATTTCAGAGGCATTCGGCGAGCTCGTCCTTTCCAGCAGCGAGCCGCTGCCCATGGGTGTCACATTTAGCTTCCCGGCCCAGCAGCACTCTCTTGCAGAAGCAACTGTGACATCCATGGGCAAGGGCTTTACGATTGCGCCCAATACAGATCTTGGAGCCAGTCTTGAGAGCGGATATGCGGAAGCCAAGGCAGCCCATTTACCGGACATTAAAGTCACTGCCATCTCAAATGACTCTGTTTCGACGCTTGTATCGTTCATCTACAATTTCGGAGTAACGCCAAACCAGCGTGCCAGCATGGGGTTAATCCTTGGAACTGGTTCCAACGCCACTGTGCCGCTGAAACTGAACCTTCTGCACCAAAGCAAATGGCCAAAGAATATCAACGTTCTGGAAGGCGAGAGTCTCAGCGATGTGAAAATTGCAGTCAACACAGAATGGAGCATCAACGGGACAGCACCACCTATGAGAAAACTAGGTCTTATTACGCCCTGGGACGACGAGCTATCCGCTCAAAACGAAAAGCCGGGATTCCAGCCGTTAGAGTACATGACGGCAGGGAGATATCTCGGAGAACTTGGACGCATCATGTTGGTAGATTACTTGGTGAACACGCTGCGTATTTCCAAAGACACACTGCCCACAGGCATTCTGGAGCGCCACGGTCTCTCCACGACATTCTTGAGCCACTTTAAGCCACTCGAACACGGCAAGCTTCTGGCCAGCCTGCGCGCCGAGCTGCCAGAGTCCACCGGCAAAGACGGGTTCGTCTGGACGGAGCACCATGCCGAGGCAATGTATAGAATTGCAAAAGCCATTGAGGTGCGCGCTGCTGGCATCATTGCGGCCGGCACTTTGGCGCTGCTGACGCTTTCCGAGGAGCTACCGGCCAGTTCAGCACAGGCGGCCGCAGCTGGTAAGGAGGTCGGTGTCGGATACACGGGTGGCTGCATAATGCACTTTCAAGACTATCTGAAGGATTGTCAGGCATTCATTGACGAGCTGATAGAGGCGCGATACGGAAAAACAAATGCGTTCAAGGTCGTATTAAGCCCCTGTCATGACGGCGGTATCACCGGTGCTGGCATCTTGGTGTCTGCTGCGTCGTCGAGCACAAAAACTGAGGCTTCGTCTTAAAAACAAGAGCAATGACATTGAGCTGGTAGCAAGGGCGCATATTTATAATAGCTTGTATTTGAGCATAACTTGTATATATGAGCGTTACACGCCACTACTTTTGAACCACTCCCTTCTGCAGTTGCTGCGGGGGTCCATTATAATCATCCCGGATGCGCGCCCTTTGACTCACAACTCACGTCTTGAGACGAATACTCAGCTCCAGCTACTCTAGAGCGGGCCACGTCGGATATTTCCCCGCTTGTCCAAGCTGGACAAGGTGCTTGTAGAAATAAAGTACTGAGGCGCTTGTGGAGTTTTTGGGACTGCATAACAATTTCGGGGCGAAATGACGAGCTAGGCCTTTCCTTGCATAGTTATGAAGTCAGCCTTTGCTGTTTGTGGACTTTTTGTTCAAGCCAAAAATAACACATGACTCCATGTCGTGGATAACTTTTCACCATTTCGAGAAGACACATGAAGGACACATTTTCAAAAAGAAGTTGCCGGGTTAAAAAAGAGGAGCTCTGACGGTGTGAAGCGGGATCTCTATCCTTGTGCCATTTTTTCCTTACTCTGCTCGTTGCTATCTCTTGTCCTTGAACTCTCAGGCTTTCATTTGTTAATTACGGCCCGCACCGTTGTCGGAGCAGTTCTTGGGGAAGACCAAAATTTCAAGATTCCAATGGCTGGTATCCACGACGGCGACAACGGGGTCCCTGTGCCTAAGGGCATTCCAGTGCAGCAGCAACACGGCGAGATTGATGAGTACTTTGCGAGGTCTTTGGACTCATTTTCACGGTCTCTGCCCTCGGCTGTTCCGTTTCTCGAGGCCGAGCCGCAACCCATCCTGCTGCCCAATGATGCCGACGCCGCCGCCACTACCGCCTCAGCCGCGTCAGGCCATGATCGAGTCGGCCATGTAGCAACGTCAAGCCCCGGCGTTCATAACAGAAAAAAGGACTTGAATAAAGAGAACAACGAAAGAGATGAAGACGAACCCAGCGAAACGTCGCCCTTGCTTGGTAAAAATGACGACGAGGCACGGCAACCCGCCGCCGAGCCGGCGGCAGAAGGAACACAACTAGCGGAGGCGCCGCTCTACCTCAACGGCGTCTCACCAGCTCGCTTCTGGTTCGCATTTGCCTTGGTCCAGGCCTCCCTTTTCATCGGCTGCTTTGACAGCACCCTCATGGCGTCGTCACATCCCGTCATCACCTCGCATTTTAAGGCCGCCAACTCGGCCTCGTGGCTGTCAACATCGTTTCTGCTCGCCTCGACGGCGTTTCAGCCTTTGCTCGGTCGCCTCTCAGATAGCCTAGGGAGAAAGCCGCTGTTTATTGGATCTGTAGGCGTGCTGGCCCTTGCCACGGCGTGGTGCGGGCTCGCAACGAGTTTGGAGAGCTTCATCGTCGCGAGGGCGTTCTGTGGGTTGGGTGCTGGCGGGTCGATGGCGTTGGGCAGTATTATCACGAGTGACTTGGTTCCTATTGAGTAAGTATCTTCCTTGCATTTATTGTACAGCAGTGTTGTATACATAATAATGGTGAGCGGGTAACTATTATGGTGTTCGCTAACCCTTTTCACCAAAAAATAGACGCCGCGGTACTTTTCAATCCATCATCAATGCTGTCTGGGGTGCCGGCACAGCCATTGGTGCTGCAGCCGGTGGCGCGCTCGCCGAGTCTATTGGCTGGCGCTGGGAGTTTGGCATTCAGGTGCCGCCGCTGCTCCTCACCTTTGGCCTGGCATTTGTTGCGATCCCTGCCGATCTTGGTATCCAGGGCAAGACGGCTAAGACGGCGATGCAGGCCCTGCGCGAGTTTGATATCAAAGGTTCCGTGCTGCTCACTGTTTCGACGACTTTGTTTATTCTAGGCCTGGTAAGAGGAAGAAAACGAAGTGAAAGCCCCTTCAATGCTCATATGTATACTAACCTCGCTTTGCTAAAGAACCTTGGTGGCAACGTTTTGCCATGTAAGTCGCTTCCGACCTGTTTTCACCACTCAACCTTTTGCTAATACCGTGCTGACAGGGTCTCATCCTGTTGTTATTGCCGCCATGTCAACCTTTGCTGTCGTCTTTCCCATATTTCTCTGGGTCGAGTCCCGCACGGTCAAAGCCATCATGCCACTGCACCTCATTACCAAGATGCCACATGCGAACCTCATCTTTAGCAACTTTATCGCAACATTTCTCGTCAATGCAGTTCTATTTAACATGTAAGTGGCCCCTTTCTTTCGTCTTCCTAACAGAAAAACAAGACAGTAGCATCATCTCTCTACACTCAAATAGCAAGAGAAAGGCCAACTAACATGAGATGAAACACCTACCAAAGGCCCCTCTACTTCCAGGCCGTCCTGCTCACATCTGCCACCACCTCTGGCCTCCGTCTTGTCCCTTCGTCCATCGCCTCATCTATCATTGGCATCTCCACCGGATTCCTCATTTCATACACCCGCCGCCTTAAATGGCCCCTCGTGGCCGGAACATGTTTCACCGCCCTCGGCAATCTCGGCCTCTGTTTCCTCCGCCGCGGCCTCCCCGCCCCCGTCTACATACTCGCCCTCATCCCCGGCAGCATCGGGTCTGGCTTCCAGTTCCCGGGCACATTTATGGCCATACTTGCCTCGAGCCCACAGAGCGAGCAGGCCGTGGTCACGAGCACTCTGCTTCTCTGGCGCAGCCTTGGCAGCGTCCTTGGTGTCGCCGCCAGCAGCCTGGTCGTGCAGAATGCGCTCCTGTATAATCTGGAAAAGATGGTGCACGGCGATCTGCGAGAGGACGTGATCCGACGCGTGCGGGGGTCGGTTGAGATTGTGGTCAAGCTGGACGAGCCGTACCGAGAGCAGGTTATTCAGAGTTACGAGGCGACGCTGCGGTTGACGTTTGTATTCACCGTCTTGCTGGCTCTTGTGTCGGTGTTTTTGATCCTTCCTATCAAATTGTTGCGACTGCCTACTCGAAAGTAAAACCGAGCAGTCCGTTTTTGCATGTAGGCAAGATTGAGTTTCATGTTGAAGGAAAGGTGCATCGAGGGGTGGGAAACGTCGCATGATGCGGCGTTCTAATCAATTGCTGAATTTCGGCTGAAAAAGAGGCGGCCTCCAACTTTGTAGGAGTAACCGGATATGCTTTGAATTTGCGTAGCATGGCGTTTGTAAAAGCGCAGATAGAATACATGAAGAAGAAAAAATCAAGTCGAAAACCGGCATCATAAATCAAAACCCTTTTGATTTTGCCATTTCCAAAATTTTGCCCCCAAAATAAAGGAGAAGAACCCAACAAAACCGTTCACAGCCGCTCAATGATGACATCCGTTAGCTCCCCGCGCCCCCATTAGCACCTCCAATTCATCCTTCGCTTTGCGATAGTCGTCCTGAGCCTCACGTTCGCGACGGCTAACAAATGCTAGCTCTTCACGCAGAGACTCCAAACGTCTATTTATGGCCACGTCTTCGGAAATGGCCAACGTCTTGAAACCGCTCAGTGCAATACGGGCTTTTTCCAGCGCCTCGGCCGCCTCCACAGTCTTATCCTTGAGCATCTTTTGGCGCTTCTGGTAGCCACCGAGATGTAGGCTGAGCTTCTTTTCTATCTTGGCGCCCTGCTCAGCCAAAGACATTATGGTGTCTTCACATATCTGTCACGAGTTAGCATATATCCACGTAATAGCAAAGTGTATGCTGTTCAGGCAGAGCTTACATGGAAAGATGATTTCATGGCACTCTGCTTCTCTTCTTCGTCTGCATTGGCGTAGCAGCCAAGACTCAATAAAGTGTCATCGGTAGCGCGGCCGGCAAAGGTGGCTTGGATACTTTCGAAATTCGGCAGTTTTTTTGTTTCCGCCATGATGAGCAGACGCGCATCTGCAAGCGAGTTGTCGTCAATATGAAGCAATGGCTCTACAGTACCCTTTACTTGTGCTCCTGGTAGGGGAAATTTGGTGGCATCATTGGCCATCAAGACTGCTGCCTCCTGGGCAATCAGTGACTCAGCCTCATTCTCTAGACTGGTGGCTTGTTTCAAGAGGGCTGGCAAGTCAACCAGTATTGCGCGAGGAAGCTCTCGTTGCATAACTTGCGTTCTCCGTCTTCGTTCAAGCTCGTCGATGGCAGCCTGACGTTCACGCGCGCGACGGTCGCGTTCGGCGGCATCCTCTTTTCGCTCCTCAATAGCCCGTGTCTCTTCTTGCTCCTCCGGAAGTTCCAGTTCAAAGTCCATGTCCTTGGGCTTGGGCAACGAAGCCAGACCTGCTCTAACCTGGTTGCGGAGAGCCATTCCCCGATTTCTGACATCTTGGGGTGTTGCCGATACTACTGACATGCCGTCATCTCGGTTCAGCGCAAATGTGTCTCGAGGCGTTCTCATTGGGGTTTGTCCTGGGCGGCCGGGCGTTGCACCAACACCGCTAGCTGTCAAGGGCGTAGCCATCGGATTTGGCGTCGCATGGGTCTGTTTCCGGGGCGCAATGCCGTCAAATCCAGTCGAGCTCGCACCTTCATGGAGAGGAGTGTTTTCACCACCAAGAAGGGCCGACTTTGTCTCGTTGAGCGCTCGGATATTTCGAATTTCGTTGGCAATATGGTCCTCCTGGGCTGGAGCTCTGGGTGTTCGGATGGGTGTTTCGCTATTCAATGTAGAATATGAGTTGACGAAGCCACGGGTGGCGTCATTTTCGCTCTGGCGGGCTCTCGTATTCGCAGCCTCGCCCATTTTCCCCATCTTGACAATGTCCTCGAGCTCACCTTCACTGATCTGAGGGGCAGGAAGGCTCAGGGCGCGGCGCTTGCTGATTTGCTCCGCTTCGCGAATCTTTTGCATTTGGCCAGCCTTGATGGCTGCCTTTTGCGTATCAGACTGATTATCCTTTTCGCCCTTTCGCTTTTTCCTCTCACTCTCGTCCCCGTCGTCACCTTTCCGCTTTGCAGCGAGCTGCTTTTGGGGATCAAAAGCATTTCGCTGCTGCTCGTTGAGCACCAACTCTTCAGCCGTGTCGTAGAATCCAGGAACTGCTTTCTTCTCGAATGGGATATCTGCATTGTAATCCATTTCACCCTTCTTTCGAGTCGTGACCTTGATGTTGATGCCGGCCGTCTTGAGCTCACGCCTCTTCTGGAGGGTCGCCATGCGTCGCGATTCTTCTTGTTGGCGTTCCCGGGCCTTTCTCTTGGCCTTTTTACCCTGTGTGTTGGCAAGACGAGCTCTAGCCTCGCTGAGCATCTCCTTTTCGTCCTCGTCGAGATCGATGGTGTCTGGTCGGGCAGGTTTGGACTCTGGATCGGGATCAAGCTCGCCGGGTCGGAGTCTCCTCACATCATCAGCACTGGGTGCCTGAGTTTCGCCGCCATCGGGGCCCATGAGGCCAAAGCTGGACGATTCACGGGCCTCGGCCTCGTCCAGTAGCTTCTGGTAGCGCTCGAGACATTGGTTGGCGGTGCGACCGACAATGGGGGCAATAGTGCGCCACTGTGTGGGCATAATCTTGGCGAGGTGCAGTAGTTTCTCATCTTCGTCCTTGCTCCATTCAATCTTCTTGATGCTGGGGTCGAGCCATTCGTTCCATCGAGCCTTGCACTGCTTTGGCGTCTTGCGCGCAAGCAGCGAAGACACCCGGGCCCATTGGTTCAGACCATATTTGGAGACGGAGGCTTTGAGGATCTCATCCTCAATGTTGGTCCACACACCGCCCTTTACAACGGGCATGGTGGCGGTTGCGATGAATCTGAGATACCAATGAAAGGATCGCTGGAGCAGGCACAGAGGGTCTGTCGCGATGAATAGAAAATATGAAGATGGGGCTGGCGTTGTTACTGCTGAGTCATCAGACCCAGTACGTACCTCGCCGGCGCAACCAGCTCCGCCAGTAGGTACTTATTGCACAACAGCCGTTCGTCATTTTTCTAGAAGAGGAAAGCCAAATTGTTTCAGGCGCAATTAGAATGGTAAGGTTCGACGTCAAACCCGGCCTGGATGTCACTTGGAAATCGAAAGGGTTTGCACAGACTTGCAACACCAAGCCATATTATCGGATACTGGGAGGCAGTGGTACACGGAATGAAAATGGATGATCCATGCCAGCCAATTGATTTAAATGGCAGTCGAATCTGACGAAAGACACCCCCGACTTGGCTTTATTTGACGAAGCAGCTGCATCAGCCAGTTCAAGGACAGGCTCGGCTATATCCACTTCACGTCAGCCGAAACCGTGGGTAGATAGATACACGAAGAGCATGACCACGGGCAACTGCCGGTTTCGAGTCTCAAAAACTTAAGGCTCCGGCACAACTGATTATCAAATTAGAGCGTCATTGAAATATCTGCCGGACATCGATTCGGGTAGTAACACGTCTCAAAGGGTACAGCAACCGACCTTGGTTTGCGGAGTTTTGAACAAAGATGGAAAGGGAAACAACAAAATAGCGATAGTGCACGCCACAGCCAGGTCTAGCGCTATCGGTGCATTTTATAGCGCCCCAAGGCCATTGTCACAGGCGTCTCGGGCCTGAATATTGATTAAAAATGCGCTGACCAAGCCGGGCCATGGCCAGCCCCGATTCCTGGCGCCGAATCAGTAGCGCCGGTTATGCATCGAGGTGAGCCTGATACGGCGCTAGCAAAGGTAAGAGGGAAGAGTGAGAAAGTTCTGTAGGTAGCGAACAACATTGGCCCACCCACACCTCCTGTACTTATAGCTAGTCACGCCCTGGAACCCGCTAAAACCTCCCTCGCACAAGCTGCAACTTCTGCATTTGCAGCTGTCAATGCACTAGAGTGCCTCTCGATCGCCAGGCGCTCAAGCACTGATGTAACAATAAGAGGTTTAGATGCAGTCTTCCCCTGTATCCACCCAAGTCCGCATCGCAACCTTGATCTCCGTCAGCCGGGTCGGGTCTGGAGCTGCCCATAATCTTAATGCCAATCCCGCCTGGTCCGATTCTTACACTCTTCCTCTCTTCTTCTCTCTCTTTTGCCCAAATATACGTCTACTCATTTGAGTCTCAGTATTCATGTCTTGGAGCTGCAATTAATGAGCGCGATAAAGGGTTAATTGTGTGGTTTGCATCTACCACTTGTGCCATCCCTTGGAACCAAGAAGACTCACTACATTCCGGTTATTTATTATACATCCCACGCAACTCGCAACCCACGAGCCAGACGCCAAAACTAATCGAAACAAACCTCTGGCACATTTGTCACTGAGTCTGGCATACTGCATCGAGCTTCAAATACTTAGAGCCATCTGGAGCAAACTATAATTCGCCATGGCGCAACTAACGCGCCCGGCCAACGGAGCCGCCAACGGGCATGGCTACGCCCAAAGGAACATGGACGAGTCGAGCCGCCTGCTGCCCAATGAGCAGGAATCGGGAGACCACAAGCCAGTCTGGGATGGCCTGACCGAGTTTGCACATCTGCCTCGGTGGCGTCGGCCGTCCATCTTTTGGCTTCTGGTGCCGTATGCCATCTTCACACTCGCGTTTGGCGGCATCATTGTCCCCAAGACGACACTGTGAGTAGCGCATCCTTCCCTTTGTCGCATTGGGAAGGGCAGCTTGTTAACCCATTCAATCAGTATTATCGATCTCGTGTGCAACAAGCATTTTGCCGATAAAGCTGCTGCCGACCCCAATTTCAAGCTCACCCCCATTATCGGCGCCGAAAATCCCCACTGCAACGACGCCGAAGTGCAGGAAAAGGTAACCGCGTTCATGATGGTCATGAATCTCATTGTCGGCGGACTTAGCGCAATCACAGCCCCCAAATTTGGTAAAATCTCAGACAGGTACGGACGCCGCCGCCTGCTCGCGCTGGCTTCGGTTGGCGGCATCATTGCCGAATGTATTACGATTCTTGCTGCCAAGTTCCCACAGAGAATTGACTACCGATGGCTCATCCTAGGTGCCTTTTTTGACGGCCTAACGGGTTCCTTTTCTAGTGGTAGCATTCTCGGCCAGTCGTACGTTGCCGACTGCACCCCGCCGTCGAAGCGCGCCGTGTACATGGGCTACCTGTACGCCTGTCTCTTCACCGGTATCGCACTGGGCCCGCTGTTGGCCGGATACTTCGTCAAGATTACTGGCAGCATCATGATTATCTTCTACGTGGCCGTCGTGTGCCATGCCACCTTTGCACTACTCGTCGGCTTCGTGGTACCAGAGTCGCTGTCGAAGCGGCGCCGCAAGATTGCGCGAGAGAACCACCGCAAGGAGAAGGAGGCGCAAGATCATAGCTCCAGACCATGGCTCGCCACCATACGCAACAGCCATCCCTTGCGGCCACTGGCCATTCTTTGGCCGACGGGTCCGGGTACCTCAACAAGGCTGCGTGTCAATCTGGTTTCGCTTGCTCTCATCGACGGTATCCTCATGGGCTCCATGCTCGCACTTGGCACAGTTATCGTCATATACAGCAAGGCAATGTTCCACTGGGAAGTCTTTGAGCTTTCCATGTTCGTATCCGCCGTCTCCTCGATACGTGTCGTGGTGCTGCTGGGCATCTTCCCCTTGGTCAACTACTGGTTCCGCGTGCGTCCCACACGGCGTCGCGAGCAGGAGACGGGCCAGCCCTTTGTCGAGAAGACAGGCGGCGCGGACAATTTAGACATTTGGACGCTGCGCATTGCATTGCTCTCCGACACCCTGGGCGCTCTGGGCTACTGCTTTGCCCGCACCGCGCCGGTTTTCGTCATGAGCGGCATGGTCACCGCCATTGGCGGCCTTGGCAGTGCTACAATCCAGTCTGCCATCTCCAAGCATATTCCACCATCCTCGGTGGGACAGGTGCTTGGTGCCGTGGGAATGATCAATGCCATTGCCCGTGTCCTAGGACCTCTCTTGTTCAACGGTTTGTATTGGTTGACTGTGCGCGTCTTCCCGCAAGCTGTATTCGCCCTGTTGCTGGCTCTCTTCTCTGCCGGATTGGTGGCAACTCTAGTCGTACGACCATATGGTAAGTTGCAAGAAATATACTACCCACACTTCAGTGTCTCTTTCTTCCTTTCTTTCTTTTTCTTTTTCTTGTTCTCTTTTTTTTTTGCAATTGCTAACTATACTAACCAGTTATCTGGGAGCATGAAAGCGAGACCCCAGATGTACCTATTGCAGGCGGCGGCGAGGCTGCTGTTTTGGGACAAGAGACTGACACGCTTCTTTAAAGAAAGAAAAGGTATACATATATAATTGGTGTAGACTTGTAAATAATAGAGTAGCTCGGGGGATGTTCTTCCTCCTCATCTTTTGAAAGTCAGATATAAGTTGAAAGTGTCCTGCAGAACACTGGCTGGCCTAGTGTTGGCATAACGGTTGGAGATGTCACAACGGATACCACTGGAAGTATATAAACGGCTTCTTCTTAAAGGGCTTAAATAGTTACTAGGTTTTATCCTGACATAGTTTTACCACAGTGCTATGGTTGAGAGGAGTGCGTATAAGTCGTCCCGGGTCTCACGTGTAGTGGGTCTGTTGCCGGAGAGGCTCAGCCGAGCGCAACTCATTCACCATTCAACCGAGAAGCACACTTTACCAACCATTCAGCTGCCCGATTGCTAGTTTCTCAATCCATTTTCACATTAATTACAATATTATGGTAGTTCGTCTAGCTGCACGGCATCTTGGACCCTTCCGTGCACAACGAATAATTAGATCATCATTTCAACAACACCTCAATATGTCAACCAGCCACGATGGCGCCCAAGTCAATTTTGGACCGTTCCCAGTCACCAAACAGGTCAGTACCAAGCATGGCCAGCTGGTTTGAGTTTCATGGCACATCTCCTACGTCCTAACCCTCATCTTTTTTTTTTCTCTTTGAACGGATATGCATTGGCCATGTAGACTAATTTACTCACCATACAACAGGTCTTTCTGAAAACACAGCACACTTTTGGTCTCGTCAACCTCAAGCCCATCTTTCCGGGGCACGTCCTCGTCTGCCCGCTCAGACCACACCGTCGTCTAACAGACCTGTCTCCCGACGAAACAGCAGACCTTTTTGCTACCGTGAGCCGAGTGCAGCTCATGCTGAGCCGCGTCTACTTCAAAACAGACCGGCCGGAGGAGGGTGGCAGCTTCACAGTCGCGGTCCAGGATGGGCCCGAAGCCGGGCAGACCGTGCCGCACGTACACGTGCACATCATCCCCCGCGTTAAAAATGACATGGGCGCAGGCACGGACCTAGATGAGATTTATGTCAAGATGGCGGGCGAGGAGGGCAACGTAGGCGGCCCGCTATGGGATGTGGTGGGTCGGCCCAAAGCTAGAGGTAGCATGCCGCGCATCGAGGACGCTGACCGGTTAACGCGGACAGCGGAAGAGATGCATGCTGAGGCGGCCTTGTATAGGGGATATTTGGAGCGCATGTAAGAGCGTGATGGCACACACGCTTAACTGGAAAAGTCGGTCCGTAATAGCCATGTGAGGACCGCGATATTACGAGCCCCGCCCAGACGACGAATTTAATCACACAGCTCATTGGAGACCATGGCTACTAATGTTGGTGATAACAAAAAAAAATCGTATTTAGTATCATTGCTTTTGAAACGACTCCGTAACCCGAATACCTCGTAAGTTGTTGCTGTTGTCCTCTTTATTTTCGTTCCCTGTAGAGGCAGACTATAGTCAGTTTATCATATTCCGGCCTGTAAGAAACATATGACGTTCCTTGTCACAGTAGACTTACACGCTCAATTTCCTGGATAGAGCCTGTAGTTTTTTATCACCATCGGCTTCCTTCATGGCCTGCGCCAGCGCTTGGTTACGTTCGACTTTTGTCTGGCGAGCCACCTCGTCTGGGCTAGGCGGTAACCTCTCGTTCTTCAAATCAACTTCCTGGGCGGCATCAAAGCTTTGGATTGCATTTTTGATGCCCTCGGCACCGAGCATCAGGGTACCGGCAGGTAGACGGCCACCAGAGGCAGTCTTGAGCTCCTTGACGCCCTCCGACTCCTCCCGTAGGACGTTGAAGACGCGCGAGAGTCGACCAATGGCAATAATTTTATTCTTGAGCGCGCGTTTCCTAAACTCAAGTGACTCTGGATCTTGGCTTCCAGGAGTCGTGGCAGTCGGGGGTGTCGACGGCATGTCGGAGTCTTGCAGCTCTTCATCTGAAGTAATACTCAGAATTGCAATCATCATGTCCATCATCTTCTCGCCAACAAAGGGCAAGGACCACGAAAATACATCCATGAAGTTCGGGAGCCAGAACGGATGCTGTGTATGGTTAAACTGCTTGATGTTGATTACGTTATTCTCGTACTTTAGCACGGCTGCCTTGTTGTTGTACATGTCAACATAGTTGGGGGCGGAGAATAGCGTAATAACGCTTGGAAATCCGGTATTTTGGGTGGCCCGGTACATGCGATAGCCGGCATCTTGAGCCTCATGCGCGCGGATCACAGATAGGAGGTTGTTCCTCTTGAGAAAATCGCAGACGGCATGATATGAGTAGAAATACGAACAGCCACGCACGTCGTTGTGGCGAAAGAAATCAGTATTCGTCTCTTGACCGAAGTCTTCTAAGGGGTCTGCCCAGAGAAGATCGCACATTAGGCCTTGTGAGGGAGGCTCGCGGAAGCGATCGAGCTATACACGCATGTTAAGTTAACAACATAGCACTTCCTCATGCAGAACAGAGGAAAACTAACATTCCGGAGATCATCCAAGGTGTGCAGTTCGGGGCTTAGACCTCCGTGGATGCACAGGAACTGCTTGTTAACGGTAGCACCGAGAGGCAGGGAGCAGAACGACTCTATGCATGCATCATAAACGACGGGGGAGTACTTGTGGACACACTCTTGCTTGAAGCTAAAGTAGGTGGTCAAATGGCGGCACTCGTGGTTGCCTCTGAGGAGGAAGAAGGAGTTGGGATAATGGATTTTAAGGGACCAGAGGTAGAAGACACATTCAATGCTGAAGTATCCACGGTCAACGTAGTCGCCGAGGAACAGATATTGCGTTTCAACTGGATCGCCACCAACCTCGAACAGCTTCATCAGGTCGTAAAATTGGCCGTGAACATCACCGCATATTGTGACTGGGGCATCAATCTCCAAAAGCGTGGATTCGGCGTGAAGAATCTCAGAGCCCGTTTTTATAATGAAGAGAGCCTGGTCCTCAGTAAGGCGGCCCTCGCGATACAAATGCTGCTTTAGGAACCGAAGGTCGGGCTTCGTGCGAGAGTCGTCGAGGTAGAACTCCTTGTCGGTGGGAAGCTTCCATGCAGGCGGTTGTACGTCTACGAAAAGTATAAAACTATCAGCTACTTGGTCGCGCACGCGGTGGCATGCCATGCGACGAGAGAAGACTGCAGGGGGCTGCTCGCGACGAAGCGTGGGAGCGGAGACACATCCAGACCTTTACAAAAGCGTTCCTTGGTGGTGACTTGGGTGCCATCATCCATCGTGTGCAGGGAAAAGTCCATTGTGGGGATCGGCTTCTTCTGCTGGATGGCACGAATCGCATTATCAACATGCTTTGCGCCGGACGCACCAGTTGTGCCGGGCGATGTAGCGAAATCGTCTTGGTTCATGATGGGGTGCGGAATGTCGATGATCAGTGAGGGGACGAGCTTGCTGCTTGGGCACGCACAGGATTTTGGGTCCGAGCGTCCCCTGATGAGGGGCACATTCAGCGCGTGGGCACACGACAGCCTTGTTTTCGTGGGTGCTGCTCTGTGATGTTGCTCCCACCTCCACATGCGTTCCCACTGTTTGATGGCGCCGAAAGCATGGGTTAAAATTTAAATAAATGAAGCCACACCACAGCTGTGAGTCTAATAGAAGTCCGGTGCAGCATCTGTCTGTCCCTCTGTGAAAAGTGGGTGAGAGTAAGAAAGAGATGGCAGGAGCTGGAGGAACAGCTGTGGGCTCGACCTGCTCAAACAACAAGGAACCAAGAGGGGTGGAGGGGCGGCAAAAAGCCTCGCGGCGATAGGACGTGTAGCAGCAGGGAGATGTATGCAAAATCCTGCGAGCAGGTGGACTCCGTACCAAGGTATCCAGCACTAACAAAAGCGAGTCACTATCTTAGTACCTAGGTAGTCAGCGTCAACGTGTTAATTACCAGTACTCCGCAACATAATTAGACTGGAGAAATTTTGCGATACAGTTTACCCACAATACTCCCATACTGTATGCAGATATACCGTACAAGACCCCCGTTTACCGTTTGCGCTAGTGAACCCGGAGCCTGTAAGTGGTTCTGCTCCATTCGCCTGACTTACATTAGGTACATTGGTGGTCACCTGCTTTTTGAAAGTAAACAATATTTTAGCCTAGTAAGCCTCATGGCTTTACTATCCACCTAGTAAAAAAGGAGGGGAGATACGCAGTACTGATCTATCAAACGAAAAAAATGAAACGTATCGATTGAAACCGCTGCCCATTCTGTGCTGTCTTGGTCACCAGGCATGCTATCTCGTAACTACAAGCGCCTGCTGTCCAGTTAACTATGGGAGGACCAATGGGCGGGGCAGCACCGGCTTTCGGCGACGGAGGTTCCTCAATTGCCACTGGTGAGGTGAGGCACGGCACAGTGGTGGACTGGGCCGGCTAGAGCCATTGTTGTCTCTGGTATTCCGTAGACACGCAACACGGCTGATCCTGATGATGAAATAAGTCTTTCTCCAGGCTGGGAATTGCTATCACCTCCTGCTGCTTCGGTTGCTGCCAGCTACTGGTAAGTCAGACAGAACGGAACGGGTCTCGACTCAAGTTGTATCACACCGTACTGACAGAGCACCTTCTCAGCCACGCAGTTTGTAGATGCAAGTGCGGCTAATGCAACCCATGCACCAAACTACGCCATTAGGGTCTAGCTGCCGCGAAAATACAAAAGCTGCGAGGGAAGGCACGGTGGTGGGTGCACAACAGTTGTCTCATCTGTAAACCCAGGCTACTAAAGCCAAGACAAGAGGTAGCAAGTAGTAGAAGCCGTCGGAGCAGAGACCGGAGCAGGTTCGCCGGTCCTGTGTGGCCATGCGCTGAAAGAAATTTTTAGTGGGTTGGCTAGTGCGGCTATCAAGTGACGTCCAGCGGCGGCCACTGTTGGACCCCAGTACACCGGCCGCTAGATGCCTGCGTGTTTGGCCAGGCGAGCCACACTGTTGCGGTTTTAGGCAGTTTGTTGTTCTTCGGCGCCCCGTTATCGAAGCTCCGGCGCCGGGAACTGGGCCTTTTAGGCTCTTCCCTCCTCTCCTGTCCCCCCTGTACCTCGACTTATGCAACGCCACCAGATGGAACAGTGCGAACTACTGTGTTTACCTGCGCCGCCTGCCTGTCCTTCTTATTCCGTTCGCTCCCACCATCAGCAAATTTCCCCTCCCCTCTCGCTCTTCCTGATCTTCTTTCTTGCAATAATTAACTGGAAACTGTTCAAACAGTCTAATCTACTCGTATTATCGTTATTTATCTGCTTTTGCATATACTTCTTGGGCCGTGTCATCGAGCAACTGTTATACTGCTCGCAGGCTTCACACCCTCATCAACGCACGCCATATACACGCCTACATACGCCACCACCCAACACAGCAGATTTTTTTCTACTTTAGTACGCACAACAACGCACGCAACCAAACCAGTCGAATCTTTGGTGCCTGTGTTGGCTGTCGTAAGCTCTCGCTGCGTTGTAAAGACATGGCTCTAACCAAACAGGCAACCTTTCGAAACCCTGATGATTTCCCAACGTTGCAGCTGTTCCTGCTAGGTACGCTCTTCCCCTCGGGTTATTCCTTATTCTCGCCCCCCCCCCCCCCCCCCCCNNAATCCCCCCCCCCCCCCCTGCACCGACCCACGCGCTAACTATGGAGCTAGCTATCGTCCGCCTCGCGGAGCCAATCGCCCTCACTTCCATCTATCCATATGCCTGGGCCCTCGTCAAGCAATTTCATTTTGGTGACGAGCAAGATGCTTCATTCTATTCCGGTCTCCTCATCTCGGCCTTTTCCCTTGCGGAGGCCGTCATGGGCATGTACTGGGGTGGACTCTCTGACCGCATTGGCCGCAAGCCGGTCCTGATACTGGGTTGTGTAGGCACCATGTTTAGCATGGTCATGGTTGGGTTCGCTTCCAACATTTGGATTGCTTTGATCGGCCGCGCTATCGGTGGCTTTCTCAATGGTAACATTGGTGTCATCCAAACCATGGTTGGCGAGCTTGTCACCAAGCCAGAACATGAACGTAAGTAACAGGTTCATTTTTTTTTAAAAGCCACCCCCCTTTATACCCTTGTAAATCGTCGGCTGACCCTTCAAAGCGAAAGCATTTGCCGTCATGCCATTTGTCTGGAGCATTGGCACAATTCTTGGCCCTTGCATCGGCGGTACATTTGCTGATCCCGTGGAATCTTGGCCTGAGCTGTTCCTTCGCGATGGGATTTTCGGCCGCTTCCCGTACCTCTTACCCAACCTCATTTGTGCATTCCTTCTCTTCATCAGCATCCTGCTCGGTTTCTTCATGCTCGAGGAAACCCACCCAGGCATGCAGCCTCGGGTGCTCCTCCCTGCGGATACCTATGTCTCGGACGAGACTCCGCTGATTGAAACTTCAGATGCCATGAAGCGTCCTGCAGTCGACCTACGTGCAAAGACTTATGGAACCATTCGAGAGTCCAGCGATCAACACCAGGAAGCCATTGAGCAGGAAGAAAAGTTATTCTTTTCCGTTCCTGTCTGGAACAAGCGCGTTGTCGGCTTCATCGTTGCCCTCTGTATTTTCACCTACCACTCGATGACTTATGACCATCTCATGCCCATCTTCTTTGAAGATGAGAGAGCCACAACACTCGTGTCCTCGCTCAAGGTTGGCACCTCATCTCCCTTTTATTCGCCCGGTGGTTTGGGTCTCTCCCTCCGTGACGTTGGTCTCATTATGGCCGTCAACGGAGGCATTGCCATGTTTGTTCAGGCAGTCATCTTTCCATTCGCTGCGGCCAGACTCGGGGTATACAGACTCTTCATCATCGTGACGGTGCTCCATCCCATCATCTACGCCATCGTTCCATTTCTCCTCTACGTACCCGAATCCATGCTCTTCCTGGCCATCTACACTTGCTTGGCTGTCCGAAATATCCTCTCCATTACTCTCTATCCCCTGCTACTCATCCTTATCAAGGAGGCTACCCCCACTTGGGGTGCTCTGGGGAAGGTGAACGGACTGGCTGCCAGCGCGGGTGCAGCATGCCGTATGATTGCACCTCCTATCGCCGGCTACCTTTACACCTTTGGTACCAAGATTGACTGTACTGCTCTGGCTTGGTACGGCAGCGTTGTTGTCGCTCTTGCTGGATCCATCCAATGCTTCTCAGTTCCACGAGCGCATGTTAGTCACCCAGAAGAGAGCGCCGTCGAGAACGCGCAGCTCACTCCTGAAGTCTCGTTGGATGACACAGAGTAGACTTAAAATGTTTACTCTTAAACTCGTCAGTTCAGAGCGGCCAAGTTCCGCTATACCTATTCCCCTGTTGTTGTTGGTGAGATTGGGCAGCTGTTCACCTAGGTGTTCCTGGTAAGGGAACCTAGGATGAACCTGCCCAATGCACTGATTTAGTTGGCAGATTAAGAGCAGAGTTTTATAAGCGGTGTTTGTGTTGTTGAATTTCCTTGCTCTTCCTTTTTACGACATTGGCATGGCATATGCATACCCGGTGGATACGACAAGATTACTTTTATGATTCGCATGGCGCATGCATTTCGGAGCAAACGACATCTGCATCAATCGGAGTTTTGGGTTATTAAAAAGTGTATTTCATTACTTTCATTCACCGCAGGTGATTTTCCTCATAATACAAAGAGGCAGGCAGTTACATAGCATAGATAGACGTAATTGTAATTGGTTGCGGGACTTGGTATTAAGCATTGACATGTGATTCTGGGCGTCCACTGTTGCGATTAAGATATCTTAATGATTTGAAATTTTACCAGAATCTAAGAATAACCACGCATACAGGAGGGGAAAAAAAACTTCGCTATCAAAGGAGTGAAGATGGATCTTGGGCGGACCGCGCTCTCGCACACGCTATACATTGCCCCAGATTTTTTTTATCTGGCAGAGTAGAACCCCGTAGAAATTTTTGGTCAATACAAGACCAGTCTCTCTCACAAGGCGACCTCAAAATTTTACCTGTCACAACCAACTGGTCAGCTTGGCTAATAGTTTGTCCTTTCAAGTGTGTGCTTCGTATCATCTCGCGTTTACAATAAATACGAGTAAAGGACTATCTCAGAAGGGCTGGCAGCCCACCACACCCGTCCAAAATGCAACTCGACGATCTCGCAGATAAGCTCATGCATGCAGCCAGCCTGAAGGACTCTCTGTCGCAAAATGAATCACAAGCAGCACCAGTCAGTCCAGCCGAGGCCACCATGCCCGCGTTACCGCCAGGCATGGCCCTCAACAGCGACAAGACAACTGAGGAAATCCTGGCGGACCTAGAAAAGTCTCCCCTCTTCATGACAGAGCTTGACGAAGACAATGAGGACATTATGGCACTACAAGCACTCAGCTACGAAGGTTCCGCGCTGGAAAACAGCGCCGACTTCAAGGAGCGTGGAAACGAGTGCTTCAAAGTCCGCGGCTTCGTCGACGCGCGAGAATTTTACGGCAAGGGCATTCTTCTACTCGCCGCCGAGGAGCGTAAGCGCGGTCAGGGTGAGGTGACCAAGAGCCCGGAAGGTGTCATCGATACGGAGGAAGAAATTGCTGCACAACGTGCTATGCTTGTCGCCTTGTACATCAACCGCGCGGCGTGCAATCTGGAGCTGGAGAACTTCCGCAGCGTATGGCTCGACTGCACGGCCGCGCTGCGGCTGGACCCTCGCAACGTAAAAGCCTACTACCGCGCGTCACGGGCACTGCTGCGTGTTGACCGGGTCAATGAGGCCGAAGACCTGTGCACGCGTGGGCTGGCCTTTGACGCGGAGAACAAGGCGCTCCGAGCCGTGGAGGTGGACATCGCCAAGCGCGCAGAGCAGCTCGACGCCAAGCGCAAGAGGGAGGAGGAGCGTCGCGCCACGGAAGCGCACCGAGCGATGCTCCTCAAGGCAGCCTTGTCGGCGCGTGGGATTCCCACGCGGTCGACGGCCAAGCCGCCGGACATGGAGGACGCCAAAGTGCAGCTGGTGCCTGACCCGGATGACCCACGCAGCCGCCTGGCGTTTCCCGCTCTTCTGTTGTATCCGGTGCATTTTGAGACGGATCTTATAAAGTCTTTTGAGGAGACACATTCGCTCGAGGACCATCTGGGGTACGTATTTCCGTTGCCGTGGGACAAGGAAGGCGCGTATCGCCTGTCAAACGTCTCGTGCTACGTGGAGACTCGAGATGGTAGCCTGCTCAAGATGGGCAAGAAGGCGTCCCTGCTTAAAATGCTAAGTACTGGGAAAGTCGAGGTGGTGGACGACGTTGTGCGTATATTCGTTCTGCCGCTGGACAAGGCGCATGAGTGGATTGTCAAATTTAAAGAGCAAAAGGCAAAAGGCAAAAGAACGTAGCAGGTCATCTCAATTGCTACACTACATCACGAGTTATGACTGAGATTTAGAATCAAACTAATAAAAAGGAGGAACGAGTCAGAGTTATGGAACTTTTACAAATACAATCATAATTGCTAAATGTAGCTTCATTTCAAGAGTATCTTGTGCAAATCTGATCCTGTCAAAACTCCCTAGCAACGATAAAACATGGTCATGTTGTAGCTCTCTGTCAGTTGTGAAAAAGCAAAACGAGAATAGCATCCAAGTTCTAACAGAAGCAAGTGCCACCAAAATTGGTTGTGTGTACAAGCGTTAAAGGAGCAAAACTATCCTATCCAAATCCGATAAACGCCTCAAGGGTCTTTTCTATTGCCCTCCGAACAAAACCAAGAGCCTCTCTTATGCTCATCCTCGTGAGTGGTTATGCTGCTCTCCCTGGAGTCCTACCAGTGCTGTGGCTGCATGGTAATCCTCCATTCTCCTCGAGGCATCTCTGTGGGTTCGCCTTCTCACGTTTGTAACGTCTCTGGACGGTAGACGCGCATGGTGCTGTCTATCACTTGTACTACCGCCGTTCACGCGTGCTCCGCCTGGTGGCAGAAGTCTTCGCTTCAAGCTGCCGTAGCCTTCCACCACGGGTAGGAGCGGTGCTCTGGCCGAGTTGGTGGCGGAATGGTGATCCTGATTAGTGTCATCTTTTTCGTAAACGCACACGGGTTCTGGAGTTTCATCGCGGAGGAGAACTATGCCGCTTTGTGTATCCTCTACATACTCGTACTTCCGGAAGCTATCCACGTTTCCCGACATGACTGCCCTCTGACTGTTGCTAGAGCGAGGGGGTGTGAGTGGAGATGAAGCTTTATTTATGGCCCTCCACGACGATGGTGCACGCTGGGGGCTGAGCTGGATAAGTCTTCCGTGCTCAGGCATGGCATTCCTACCGTACGATGCTTGCCTGGGTCTGGCTTCCAAATCAGCGTGCTGCCTGTGCTCAAAAGTAGGACGTGAAGCCAACGCCATATTGGGTTGCATGCGTATCGAACGTGCGGCGCGCGCATCACTGGTCGCCTCTTCGATAACTTGAGGATCAATTGTCATGTCCCTATAGCCGGGGGTGCCAGGTCGGCGACACTCTGATAGGAACCCGGGACCAAACAATGGAATGAGGGCACCTGCAATGGGATAGCAAAAGGTGGCGCATATAGCTTTGGCGCACTTATACGGCATCCAGTACCCTGATTTTTCACCTGTCAGTAACATTGCCAAGCAAAGCGGTTGCGCACAGCATATGCTGTCTTACCTTGGGCTGAAACAGCTCCTCCTGTGATGCTTGGTGTGATCTCTCTGAGCCCTGGATTTTTATCCAGCATCTGTGACGGTTTGGTCTTTCCGAAAGTAAGTCAGTTTTATTTCTCTCGTAATCATTGTACGTCAAACCCGTACTCACCTTGGCGAAACCCAGACATTTGAAAAACGGCGTTATTCTGACCAGTCCAACGTCGTAGTCCCACATGACGGTGAAGAGTTCTTTCCCTGGTTGTGGACGAAATTCGTACTTCAGCACTAAAGCACTAATAGTAAGTATAGTTCTATATTAATATGCATTTTATACATACCGTCGATGCTCTCGCGGCCCGTCTTCCCGAAGAAGTCCTTCTTTGAGCTGTTGTAAGGGATGTGCTCACAAGACTGTCGGATGTGTCCGAATGACTGCACCTCGTATTGTGCAATCTCTCGAAGCACCTCTTCACTCAGTCCTTGCTCAAATGGCATGAAGTTGACTGGTCCTCGTTGTTTCGTGTATTTTGAAGCCCATTCCCGCGATCGAACGGCATGCTTGCCCAATATGCTCCCGGCGGCAGTATGTGTGGAAGACTGATGGATGTAGGCTGTCTCGTCGGAAGAAACATCCGACGGCTCCGGAGTTACCGGGTTAAGAAGGTCTCTTATTTGAAGCATACCAGACATTGTGCTGTTCTGTTTGGCTCTTGTGTTGCTTCAAATGGGGTTGAGGCTCTTTAGGAATAATGCAGAGAGGGTGAGGAATTCTTGGGGAAAAGAAGAAGGAACGGCCGGAAACTTCTTGTTTCTGGCAGCAGCAGAGTCTATGATTTGGAGTTAACTCTCTTGAAGGCTTGTGCTGCAGAAAGTCGAAAGGGTCAAGCGCGCCTGAAGAAGTTGTAAATTCTGCTGAGCGTCAGGCGATGCAGAACCGTGGTACCACTCAAGCTGCGGGCGGGGGGTCAAGATTAATAACTGTCTGGGGTATGTTTTTCAGCTGTAAGGAAACCAACTTTTGTTTTTTGCCTATTGTTTTGATGATTTTATTCCGCCCCTAAGCAATCACAGCGTTCCGTTGGCGGGAGGCTGGAACAAAAATGCTCCAGTGGCTGCGTTTGCACTCAGTTGGTCACTCCGTTTCTGCATCCATTAGCATAAGTTGAGAAACTGAGGCAGTTCTCAGGAATACCCAGAGCCACTAGATAGTGTGAGGTTCTAGGGAAAGAATCAAGGAACCCTGGTTGTTTTCTTGAACGGGTTGGACGTGTTATAAGTTGCGACGAACGAAGAAAGCGAACGAACGAAAACACCTCGATCGGGGGTCCTGTTCGGGGGTTAAATATTGGGCAGCAAATACAACTCAGATGTCAACAACGGTCACACTCTTTGTGTCGTGCCAGGCCAGTAGGAAACAGGGAGGACGTGTGCAGCCTTGAAGGGGGGGGTGTTCACTTCGTAATGCGGAGGGTATAGAGCGAACCTTGGGCTGCGAGAGTTGGAGTAACAGTGAATCACTACATTAACTTTGTTCGAGGATTAGGCCACCACCGTAAAACGTGTTCTATCCTCTTGTTTGGGCAACCCGTGTCAGCCCTGTTGGGGAAAGGCGAGAGACTGTCATTTGACTGAACACAACATGAGCAGTGATGATGAGCAAAGACAGCAGCTCGGTATGGTGGGGACGCCGAGACGGGTAACTTTTGCAGCTGTCTTTCAGTAAATGGATGTTACAGGGGATTAAATGACAGAAGGAATGAAATGCCAAACGGGGACGCTTGGGGTCCGTTTGGATTAGCCGTACCTGCTGTAGGGGTCTGAACGCTTTGGGTGTCGAGAGGTGGCCGGGCGCAGTCGTCGGCAGCGGGTAGCGGCATTAATAACCTATTAGAGCCTCCATGCGCTGGGTACCTTTGTAATTATACAGTTGAAGCAGCCTTCGGAAGCTCCCGAGCAAAAGAAACGATAGTTCGTCCAAAAATGGTCTTATGGAACACCTGCAGAAGGGCCTTTCAGAGCTGAGAGTTGGAGATGAAGATGTTGCAAACAAACAACGCCCGTATTACCCTGCCGCTCTCTCATTTAAGCCGCCCGTTTTATTCTCCTTTGTTTGGGTTTCAGCAAGCAAATGCGGTGCCGCCGAAACAATTTACTCTTTGGCGTGCTCAGACAATGCCCAAAGGCGGCGTCTGCGCGACGGACATTTGCCTGCCGGAAAGTTGTGGCTTGGAGTCGCTCAAGGCCAGAAACTAGGGGTAAGGGCATAGACATGGCACGGAGCGTCAGGAGCGACTTTTTTGTGAAATCATGGTGAGGGGATGCCTATATACGTTCCTTTTCGATGGCAGCATGCAACGCTGGTCCTGCTGCGACGGCGACGCCACTGAGGTTGTACGGCATGCGATTCGGCCAATTGGCGTCTCACTGTCCTGCTGGCGGCTGGAGTGAGGGGGGATGCTCTGATGCGCAGAGCTGTGGTTCTGCACAGAGCACACAATTTCTCCACCACTGCCTGACAGGATGTTGTGTATCTTGTCAGAATAGTCCGGGTGTGTCCTTCGATGTCCCGCGGATGATTGAGAAGTGAGAGGGGAACACACATATCGCCGGTCCTGAAACGAAGAAGCTTTAGGTATCCAGTATCCAGTGCCGTTACTCCTGGTGGTAAGAGGTGAAAGCAAGCAAACGTTTCATCTTTTTTTTAAAACAGAATACTCCAATCTCCTGTTGCCGGGGCAGATGGATGACTGTCTGTAAGCCTGCTCTCGCGCGCGCGCCTGTGTGTGTGAATGTGTTTTCGTTGTAAAGAGATAGCCAGTCTTAGCTGCGCAACAAGGTTTCACAGCTTATAAAGCCTTATAGGAAGCCGTATGGGATGGATGCATCTAGCCACCACACCGCGGCGTCATAAAACAACGCAAAATTGAGGGAGGGAGAGAGGGAGAGAGGAGAAGGAGCAGCGTGGCGTCACAGTGTTTCTGCTATTTTTTCTTGATTTGCTCTATCTCTATCTTCTTCATCAGGTCGGAAACAATATGCAGAGGGTCTTGTGACCAGTGACGCAACTGTGCTCCCAAGGTGGGAATAGAAGTCCGCCCCTCAATAGCAGGCCCTCGGAACACCCCAGCCCATCGCACAAGGATGTGGGAGCGGCTGGGATTTGCACTGCTACCTAACGACTCGACCTGAGCGATTTGATCCGTATGGTTGCGGAAAGGTCACGGCATACTTGTACACGTATTTTAGCATGCCTGCCGCCCCCTCCCCGGGTGATTTGACAATTACCCCGGCTACAGTCTTGTGCAACAAAATAGTCGTACGTGTGTTGCCGGCCTGGGCAGAGAGACCTAGCTGAACTTCATCACACCTTGAAACTGACTCCCAAACGCTGTCCAACATCAGTATAGTGCAATTTAATACGTGTGTTAAAACGCTGACAACGACGTGGATACTGTGGTGATGCATTGCATATGGGGAAGATGGTAGTGCCATATGCAGTGTCGCCTCGCTGTCTGTCAATCATAGTCTCAAACCTGTGATAACGTTCGCCCCGTGGCAGCGTAACAGGTTCAAAATCTTATTGGTTTCGATAATATGTGCAAAACTGGCCCGCGGCGCTGTCGCGATGCGGACTGAAGGGTGCAAGCCTGCGGCGTTGGTCACGCCGAGGAAGGCGGTATTGAGGCGCTACCATGCTCTTTCCATTAGCAGTAGCTAATTTATTCTTATGGCTTTATTGTTGTCACTTTTTCCTTGGAAAAACCAGCTTCAGCTGTGACTCTTCTAACTGTCCGTCTCGCTCACTTAGACGCTACGGCGACCACTGCCGTCGGCCGGATGACCCTTTTATTCCATCCTCGTGTCGGACACAACTCCTTACTGCACTGTCCGGAGACAGTAATGAGATGCTATTTGTGGCTCTCAGTCGTCGTGTACTACGCTGACCATTCTGCATAACCCCTCGGCCTTGGCCATCAGCCACTCGCACCGGCATCAGCCCATCCCGCCAGCGAGGCATCAGTGCCTTGAATCTGTTCAGCCCAGATATGCACCTATGAGGGTAAAATAGCGTTTGTTTGTAGCTTTATCCCCCGTCTTGTGTAATTAAATCTGATGCGAGGCTCAATTATCCCGTTTGTGATGGAGCGCTGCTGTTAAATTTGCTACAACGCCCACCGTCAAACGGAGAAAACGAACGCTGGACGCCAATGTCTTGTAGATGCAGCCAATATTTAGCAGATCAACAGGAAATTGATCAGTGAGTTCTCTTTCGTTTTATTTTTTCCTGCCCCCCTTATTTCGTATTGCCGCTGCAATTCAGCCAAGTTAAGCTGTGGCTCGGCCTGTCGCGCTGGGACTCGTGCCTCTGTTTTCCGCCATTCTGCAAGTCACGATATTGCGTTATCTCGTAGTCCAGCCACGTTTGTCTATATTTCAATTTCACTGGGATCATTCTCCACAGTATTGTGGCACCTATGGCACAGGAAATGATGCATCTCGGGTCTGCATAGGTATTGACAGAGAAATCAGCCATAACCCATAACGGTCCATTACAGAGACTTTTGACAACACAGCAGACCATTGAGGTTGGTTCCCGAGACAGAATTCTTGAAACATTTTATTTTCATATCTCTCGAGTGCTGCGGAGTGGCGGTTGCATGAATTTACAAATCGTTTGACCGTACTCTGGAAAATACGGCGCGGCCGAGAAACCTTTCTAGTATATCTGGAACTCAGCAGGCCCTAGCGGGCGCAGATTTCTAGTTGCCCCTTAAAAAATTGCGATTGGAAGTCATTTTAATCCCTAGTTAACGCATATTTCTGTCGAAACATAGTCGTAAATTCACAGATGTCTAATCAGTATGAAGTACCGACTTGCTGCACGAGCGGGAATCGCGAAGAGTTGTTGACCAGAAACTTAGTCTACAAGTTTATTCTCGAGGTCCGATAATACACGAAACACATGTTATATGGAGGATTTATATTCGAGATTGACAGGCAAACATTTTCCATCTGAGTTAATAGCGACCCCTAAAACCGAGCCTCGAAAACTGTGCAAAGTCATGGTGCCGGGTAGCCTGGCGACCATGGCGTACCGGGCAAGTTTTCACTGTGGCTGAGAAGGCTGAATACCCAACCTTAATCAACTATTAAAAGTGTAATAAAGTTGATTCGAACAAGGAACGAACTTTCTCCAACAAATAAACAGGAAAAAAAAATTAGGTTGCGCCTTGACCTGGGGTATGTCTATGGTGGCGCCGGAAAATCTGCGAGACATCAAGACCGAAGGGCCCTTGTTTATTGACCTGATCAAGCCCATATTTTCTTTGCAATCTCTTGCTCATTATTGAGCTTAAATTCCAACTTGCATTTACCACTGTATAGTCTCTGTCGAAAATAAACAAATAAAAGCCAGCAGTTTCTGAGCTTTTACTTACAGCGGCAAGCGCTATTACCGAATGAGGGTGCCTGGGACAGAATCAAAACCTTCGGATAGCGACAACAATTATACAAGGCTACGTAATTTGGCCTTTATTGGGTGTTGCGTATACCTCGTTTGGCTTGTATACTCTGTAATTCGTAAATGACCAAAGAGACTGTAGAGAATATCTGTTTGCTGGTATGGTTTACGACATGTGATGCTCAAAAGACTGGCTGATTGGCCTTCACCTCATGAACCATTCACAGCAAACGCCATGCCGCCTCCAACACTTTTTTACAGGCGATGTTCGTTTCTGAAACTAAATTTAGTTTTTGTTTTTAATTTTCGGCGTGCTGTGTCTTCTTTCTTAGAGGCTTCTGCAACTACGCGTACCGTCCTGGAAGAGTTGGTGCACTTCTTTAGATCCCGGGCTAGACAGCGTCATGCAGAAACTTCAACGAACTCACAGAAACTCGCAGTGCTGCCATATGAATAAAATTCTTTGAAATTAAGTTGCATACATATGTGAAGCATTTAATAGTGCACAATAATGTCGATCAAAAGACACGCAACGGGGGACAATCTCCTGTTTATTGACGTCAGTGGCAAGAGTCTGCTTGTCAAACATAAAACATGCACGGCTTGACACGAATCTATACATGTCATTTTATGATGAACATAACAGAGGAGAGCAAACATTCCAATAGAAAAAAAAATGGAGTGAGCAAATTCGCCGAGAGAAATTTCTAGATTCTAGCTCTAAGCTTACTGCAAATTTGACCTTTGCCCTTTGAACATGTATTTCGACAGAGATATAAACTTATAGAGGGCATGGAATTGTGCTTTTTGCAATTTTTCATCACTCTCTGACTAAAACCAAAGCCAAAAGAGAAAATATTGTACGGAGTTCTGTGGAAATAGCTCTCCCGAGAATACAGTTCGTCAGCCACACTTTTTATTCGGCTGGAGGCTGTTGCCTTTTCTGCATTCTGTGAGGCCTTTCGAAGAAGAGAAAAAGAAAGTTTACTCCCTGCGGTGTATACATCGATTTCCCGCGTCTCTTGATCAGAGAGGAGAGTATCGAGGCGCAAAGCATAAGCAAATTGACTTTCACAAGGGAAAAGTTCCTCCCACGGGAGATCCTCGTCTGATTTCAGACGCATATATATTTCGGCCGAACCCCCAACTTCTTTCAATCATCTTCCAACCTTCCACAGACTCACAATTTTCTCATCTTACTTACCAAGATACTCACACCAGACACACGCTCTTCTAAGGCACAGGAGAACTCCGCCAGATCCACCTCTAACACATTACCAGACCCTCGTCTTTCTAGACAGCGAAGAAACCTCAGCACAAGGCTTTTCTTCCAGAGTCATCACAGTTCCAGGAACAACCACACACGCTTAAAAAAAAAAAAAAACTCCCACAACATCACCATCAAAATGGGTTGCTGTGCTTCCAAGGAACAATACGATGGCCCCAACTATCGCCCTGCAAAGCAGAATCGCCCTACCAGCTCTTATACGTCTTCTTCTTGCTACAGCTCGAGCAGCGACACTCGCTCAACTTGGACTTGCAATGAGCTCCACCAGTTGTCCCGACAGACGACACCAGGTCGTCTTAATCGTACCAATCGGGAACTTCGACTCGCACAACGCGATCAGCGCCAGTTCAGACACACTGTTTAGGCGGTGCCTGATACACACTGTAAGTAACAATCCTATCCTACAAATTTTGAAGAAAATGTATACTAATCTCTTTAAAGCTATAGAGTTTTGATTTGACAAACTCAACCCTGCCTGATTTCTTTTGAAGCTTTCACTCTGTTTTGATCCGAACAGTTTGGGAGTTTCTGTTAGAATGAATGGCGTCCATTCTTTTGATGACACATTTTTCCTTTGTACTGGATGTTAAATTGGATAGCTGATACTGTTAGTTTAGCCATATAAAAAAATTAAAGCAATAAAAAACAACAACATTCGCACAATGTCCTTGAGAACGTACAGTGAGTGAGTTCCATCGCTAGAACAAGAGACAATTGTATCACGACCGCTTTATGTGGTACATGGAACCTAGGAGACAGTGGCCGGTTGCCCGAACTCTTCAGCCCATA
Organism: Zarea fungicola; assembly: GCA_900169235.1. Lineage (NCBI taxonomy): Eukaryota > Fungi > Ascomycota > Sordariomycetes > Hypocreales > Cordycipitaceae > Zarea > Zarea fungicola. The sequence continues at coordinate 187,349 of FWCC01000087.1, forward strand.
GTATAGGATCGCTTGCTAGGATGAATAATCACGTTTAATCGGTTTCATATGTACAAGAGAATTTATCGATACGATATATTTTTCTTGCCCTTTGGCATGCGGCTGCAGCTGGACCTGATTATTAAAATCATGCACAAACAATCCGCGAAGCTGCGTTTAGAGGCGACAACCTCCTACTTTGGTACTCCGTAGTTAATCTCCTATAACGTCAACCACCCCCTTATGG
>FWCC01000069.1:0-87212 GCA_900169235.1 Zarea fungicola
GAAACTCGTGCTCAGGGACTTAGTACAGTCGGCGCAACACCAAGATGAACCCCGAATCGCAATCCGCGTGGCGGCAAAAGGCCCCCCCAAACCTCCAAACCCATCACGAGCTGCGCCGCCAGAAGACATATATATATATACTTCACAGCTTGCCCTGGCGCGGTGTACTCCATTATCACACCCATCCGTCACATCTGCGGATCCATCCCGTCCTTCACCGAGAGCCGATCATCATCAATTCGGCGCCCTCTGCAAGCTTTCCTTCCCCTGACTTACGAAGCTTCAAAACACCGTCACACCCGCCCGCCCAAGATGCTCTCCTACATCCTCATTCAGAACCGACAGTCCGTACATCATCGTTTCCTTGACCCATCCTAACACATAAGAGACAAACGAACTTCTAACAACATTATTTTAATCCTTCAATAGAGGCAAGACCCGTCTGGCCAAATGGTACGCCCCCTTTAGCGACGAGGAAAAGATCAAGCTGAAAGGCGAAGTCCACCGCCTCGTCGCGCCCCGCGACCAAAAGTACCAGTCAAACTTCGTCGAGTTTCGCAACCACAAAATCGTCTACCGCCGATATGCTGGTCTTTTCTTTTGCGTCTGCGTCGACACCAACGACAATGAACTCGCTTACCTAGAGGCTATTCACTTCTTCGTCGAGGTCCTCGACGCCTTTTTCGGCAACGTCTCGGAGCTCGACCTCGTCTTCAACTTTTACAAAGTCTACGCCATTCTCGATGAGGTGTTTCTCGCTGGAGAGATTGAAGAGACGAGTAAACAGGCCGTCTTGACGAGACTCGAGCATTTGGACAAGCTGGAATAACCAAGAACCTCCCCGGCTCAAACAATTCGAAAGGATCTAAAGAGAACCGCGAAAAGAGCTCGACCTTTCCTCTGAATGGGCATCACACTCTCACTGTACATACCCTGATGGCATATCCTGGAGTTCTGGTGTTGGGGTCCTTACATGGCCTAATGCAGGCTGAGACAATTCTTTTTTAAATGTGTTCCAATATATTACTGCTTTACTTGGACTACATAATATTGCCAAATAACTAGGCCTCTTCAATGTAAATGCTGTCCCGTTATTTCGAACAGCCATGCGTATTCGCTACAAGCCAAAGGTCATAACCCTCTTCATATCCTGGTCAACGTCGCTCCATCCGCGCTCGCATGTCCCAGACAATTGGATTCGATGGATCATATTCCTCCCATGTCCAGTATTCACGCAACGGCTTCAACTGCGAAAAATCGCCCCACGTATCCAAAGCAATATCACGAGATGTGTGATGGATCCTAACGTTCGTTCTTCTTGCAAAAAATCTTGTAACTGCCGGATGGTATCCAACCAGCGGCTTCTCATCCTGACTACGCTCCAGGATCTCTAGCTGCTGTGGTAAGGGACTGGCGTGCATCTTGGGAAATGGCGCTGCTTGAACCCCAACGCGTGCAGAAGCGGTCTGCTGCTGCTGTTGTGTCGACTCCAGCAGGTTACTTGAAGCTGAGCCCAAAGTCTGTGGAGGCAGACTGGTTCCACCATATAGTGGCATACGAAAACCCTGTGGCACTCCAAAATGGCTCAGTGACTTGTTGCCACTGGTCGAACTGGTAACGGATGGCCTCAGCGGCAGTTGTTTGTCTAACTCAGCTAGAGGCTCATTCGTTCCGAAGCAAGCTTGTCGTACTTCAGCTGGTGCCATGTTTGCACTGGTGTCTGTGAGTTCATCCTGATCAACTGTTATTATGTGTGCTATGTGGCTGAAGTCACTCACTTGCCTCTTCCCAAGGAGAAAGACGACCAGTTTCATTGTCACGCCAGCTTCCAAAACAGTGGTCAGACGACCTGGGGTTACTTAAAGCCAGTGTGCCAAACTCGGATCCAAACGAACGGTCAGCATAAGCACCCCATGGTGAATTGCCAAAAACAGTTGACGATTTTACTGATTTTGGCAGTGCAGAAGGCGTCCTAGCTTGCTGTTTCAGCTGAGACTGAACATTGTTAATTTGCCAGCTCGGCTTTTGCCTCTGCCTTGTCTGGGTTCCTGTCACGACCCCGGCAAGGGAGGGTCGCGGGGGAGGTGTTGGCGACCTATCCTCGACCTTGATCGCTGTTTGCTGTTTTTTAACCCGCGGGGGTACATCTTTCTCGCGATTACGTCTAGTAGCGACATCTCGGTCAGGGCTCCAATGGGAGCTACCCCGAGACGGCCGCCGTGGAGATGCTATCCTCATGATTAGCTTCACATTAGCTTCACAAAGTCACATGAACGATGACTCTCTCTACACTTACGTTCAAAGTCAAATCGAAGTCCGTCACGTTTCCGCGATACCTCTTCCTCCCATTCGCGGCGTACCGTGTACTGCCAAGGATATTCGTTCCGGTCCTTGGTTCGGGGTGAAGAATAATGTGACTCTCGCCTGCCATCAGACATACTTTGGTGGTTAACTTGAACCGAAGATATTTGACTAAAATGCAGCGCCTTCTGTCTTTTGGACAATGACGAGGAAGATGACGCCTGGGTGCGGGAAGCCTGCGTCTTTTGCTCCTCGCGTTTGCCGTCATCCTCCAGAGAGGCATGCTTGCGTTTGTTGCGTGGTACAGTGGAAAATCGTTCAGAAATAAATGAACTGATGCGGACGTGCAACTCTCCAACAGCTGTGTTAAAGTTTATGGGAATAATCACAGACGCAGTAGCGACCGTGTTCCAAGCCTCCAGGGCCAGGTCACGGGTGCATCCAATCTCCCAAAGGAACTTGCACCACTTTTCCACGATAGCGGGCATTTCATGGGGAGGAAATGAATACGCTTTCTCCCAGAGCCAAGCAGTGTAAATAGAAAGGATGTTGCGGACCGTCTGCTTGTGCTGTGAGGCCCCGAGGCGCTTCTCCAGAGTGTCCTGCCTCATCTGGGCCAAGTCTCGAAGGTTGCGAAGACCATTGCAACCCATCTTGTCACGGGCATTAACAAGCAGGACGTCAAGGTGATCCATCTTGATCCAGATATGGAGTAAGCTGGATGGTTGGATGTAGAGGACAGTTTAATGTGATGGTTGAGAAGGATTGCCAACGCCAACAGGGAAAACTTCAGACGATTCCCATAGGCGGCAGATTAAAGGGGAGAAGCAGAACGCAAAAATTATACTGCTACAAACGCAACCGCAGGGTTAAGCAGACCTGGCATGCTGTCGTTCCTCCCTACTGCCAACTGCCAGCTGGCAAGTGGCGACAGCAGCTGGAGGCGAGCGTTTGCGATCAACCCAGGCCAAGAGCCAACTCTTTATCTACCCGAGCACCTACGTAGGCAGTTAGTTACCTACAAAGAGGATTTGCTTAAGTTTTTATTTGATAAATACTCATTCGCTGCACACAAAGAAAATGAACTCATCTAAAAATGCCTACATACAGCTTGTTGCATCATTCCCATACATTACAGCAACTTCCCTTTACCGTTTCTTTAGTGCCGCAAATCTCTGCTCTAGATCAGAAATGTCTGGTACTGAACCATCTGGTTCATTTTTCCTTGTCGAGCTGCTCCTTCTCCCGCTTGGCTTCAGCTCGACCGACCCCAGTGTGATCTTGGGATGCACATTATCTGTAGTCGGCCGCGGCGGCGTAACGGTCAGCGGACTCGTGGGATCTTCGAGTTCCGCCACTCTTCGTCTCGCTGGCGTCGTAATTTTGGCGTCTGCCGCAGACAGTGACTTTTGCTCCGCTATGAGCGGCTCCTCTAGTATCTTCTGAGCCTGCCCACCTGAGGGGCCATCATCATCGTCATCATCCTCAAACTCGGGCGGCGGCGACGGCTTCTCTCTCTTCGGCCAGTCGACGCCATATGCACGCGCAATCTCCTCGAGATAACCCTGCACGAGCTCCCTGCGTGGGGGCTCTACGCTCAGCTTCCTAACCACCTTTTCATTCACTTTGCCCTCTGCATTGTCCGTCGCTGCGAGCACAAACTCCTTGCCATACTTTTCTGCCAGCAGCTGCCGCACCGTCGCAAGCTCTTTGATCTCCGTCTTAGGCGCGGCGAAGATGAGGCTCTGAATCGCCTCCTCCAGACCCGCATCCACCTGTGGGCCGTCCATGAGACCTGAGCGGGCAAGGAGCAATTCGCAGTAGAGCTCAAGCATCTCGTGTAGCTCAGTAATGATATCGGAGCGGATGATATTCTCGACGCGGATCGTAGCGGAGTCGACTTTGCCGGACTCGAGCAGCTGCGCCATCGCACGACGCTGCGTCTTGCCGAGTTGCTCGTCGCGCTGCTGCACCATGCGCAGACGCGCAATGGACAGTTTGAGTTGGACTTTAATCCTAGTCTGCGTGGAAAAGCTGCATGTCAGCATGTTTCAGTTTTACAAAACTATCGTTGCTCTCGGAGGCATGTCCCCATCAGTGAGGATGCGATGCTTACCTGCCACGTAGCTCCGGGAGGCATGATTCTGAGCGGTTTCTGATCGAAGCAGGCCTTTGAGTAAGAAAAGGGACACCGAGCAGTTATGTTGCGAAAATAGATTCCAGAAATAGAGACGGGTGAATAGGCAGCAACATTGCAATGGAGGCGTAACAGGTTGGTACCTCAGTGATGCAACTGTAGCTCTCTGCGGGGCAGGTTACCCCACCACCAGACGTTCGTTCCACAACACAGCGCGGATGTGCCACCCAAACATCTTCAGTCAGCTTCAGGCAATCGAATCACGAGAGAGCCATTCATTCCAGTTGCTAATAAAAACAGGAAAGTGTCAAAAGTACAAGCAGACAGCGTCTTTTTGCATAGTCTACTTCTATATAAGAGCTATACTAAAATTATCTCGGCATATCAATCAAAATGCCAACTATTGTCGGAGTCATTCGTCCATATAAGCCTACAACATAAAATGCGTCACGGCGGCAGAAAAACAGCTCCAGAACATTTCCTGCGATCCTTCATAGCCAAATAACGCCATAGACCAATGCCAAATGCAGACAGAAAAAAAGAAAAAATAATTACAACTTGCTCACCGATTTTGCCCCGCTCAAGTTCTCGACTTCACAAGGGTAAGGTAAAAACAAAGTATACACAGCCTCGAAAAGAGTCGAGTCTTTACCTACTCCACCTCTGCGTCGGTTGCGGGCACAGGGACACCGTCTGTCGCCTCGCCGTTTAACACCTCGGCACCTTCATATGACACACGGCGCCAACCGCATGGCTCGGAGCTATCCTTGATCCACTCCATAGTTGGGAAGTAGTGGTCATTCTTCTTCATAGTAATGACCCAGGGCACACAGTCAAACGTGACAGCCTTTAGGCGAAAATCTAAGGGATGATTAGTACGTTATGTCCAATGTTCTGGAAGAAAGGCATCGCTTACATGTGTTGTCCGGAATCTTACGTGTCGCCGCGATGAACGCATCTAGATCAGGAGTTGGCTCGCCATTGACGTGCGTGATGAAGTTGGTAGGGGCCACGCCATACTGATACGCAGGGGACCCGCGAATCCGGCTAGAGACGTATACTTCGCTATGTAGCTTGCTAATCTGCTGGCGCACAGCCTGGTGAGGGCGATGTAGGATCGCACCACAGAACGAAACGGCATGATCTGTCTCCATGTCCTCTGCGGGAACAGTCGGCAACTGAAGGTGAATCTCCTCGTTCTCGCGCACAATGACGGCATCGAGAGCAGCCGTGGTATACATAATGTCAAAATCCGTGATGGTGGTGCAAATCTTGCCGTTTAGCGTCAGAATGATATCACCTTCGAGTAGCGATACTGGTAAGCTGCCGCGCTCGAATGTACGTTTGCTAACCATGAACAATTGGTGGTGCGACCGGTTCGCCTGTGTGACCTTTTTGATCCACTCATCAGAAACACCCATCACGGACGCCTGGGACATTTGTACAGAGCGGAGCTCGACCGACAAAAGCCGCAGCTTGGGCGTCTCGCCGTTCTGAATGGTAGAAATAACAGGCAGGAGTGTAGGAGTACCGAGACCGAGGTAGTATTCTTCATCACGCTGGCTGCAGGAAGATCTCTCCCCAAGGTACGACAGCCACAGGGCTTGAACGGTGCCGTCTGGGGCAACAAGGACACCGCTGTTGCATGACGACCCAAGATTACTGTCAATGGTAATGGCGTCAACATTGATAGCTCGGTAGCGTGGCGCAGCCGAGTTGGCGGGGATGGCGACGGCAGTGATCTCGGTAACTGTTGTTGAACCGTGTACGACTCGCCCAATTCTATTGTACCCCAAAAAGTACGTCTTGGCACCCTGTGAAAGAGGTTCGCTGCTGAGTCGGGCGCTCATGACAGGTGCATCCACAAGCGATGGGTCGTACTTGACAATAGTGTAGTTTTGAAGAGGGTGCAGGAATACAACCTTGCCCTCGACGATAATGGAATCGGCAATGGTGATTGTAATGTCACACAAGTCGTAAGGCACAACAGCTCGCGAGATGAGAACGAGGCCCTTTTCGGCGTCAATTACGAGGCCCATACCCCATCTGCGGTTCTTAGGGAAGCCATCAAGCTTGACTGGCATAGTGCAGTTAATATGTACGAAGCTGCGGATCAGGCTAGCGATGCCAGGGTCGGGCATGTGATCGAGCTCGATGAAGGATGCCGAACGTCGGACAGGTGCTACTGGCGGAAGCGGATCACCTAGGTCTGTAAAATCCCACAGTCCAGTGATGTCATTGCGGACAGCAAGCTTCATCTTTGCTGACCAGTGACGATCGACATAGATGACTGTGGTGTTGAGAGTGTGGAGGTCGCGAAGATGCTTGTACTGAACGACAACTCGTGCCTTATCTGGGATACCTCTCATGACCTCAATGAAGCTTTCGAGATCCGCAACCTTTTTATTATCAACAGACTGGACGATCCAGCCATTATCAGTATTGTCGAATCGGAAGGACCCAGCCGATTCACAAACGTAGACACCTTTGACAGCCACAGCATAAAGTCTAGCCTGGTGGTACGAAATGTCATGGAAACTTGCACCAGCGACGGAAACAAAGCGGTCCGGTGTAATTTTGTGCAAGTCGCCGACTTCAATCTCCACCTCGATATCCTCGCCTCCTCTCTGCAAGTGCAGCGCAATGGGCTTACTCACGTTGGAGTCGAGAATGTCGTCGAGTCGAAGGAACTGAGTGATGAGCTGACCATTAACTTTGATAAGAACGTCACCTTCCTCGACCTTGTGGTGAGAGGGACCATGGGGAAGTACAATCTCGGCCACGAGCATGTTGGTTTCGTTGGGGAACTCTTGCCGAATGGCAGCCTCCCATTGAGGGGTGAGACCAAGGCGTCGGCACTCATCGAACGGCTTTAGCAAGAACTGACACTGGATATCACCGCGAGTGACTGGCTTTCCTTGCTGAATGCACTGCAGAGCGCGCAGGGGGCGATCGAGCGGTAGGAAATAATCAGTCGAAGCACCATCGGATCTGCCACCAGCCTGGAGGGCAACGGCAGTACCATCCTTGCAGACGACGGGACTACCGGAAGAACCACCGCTGGCAGCAGCATTGGCCTGGTAGTAGCATGTATTGAAATCGCTGTATCCTTCTCCATATTCCGGCGCATTCCGGTCTAGACGGCTAATGACACCGGACAGAATACTGAGTTTCTCGCCCGCATCGTTTCCTACGACGCGAATCTCGACACCAACTGGGACCCAAGATTAGCAGCATGTCCGTGAACTACATTTAGCTGTGTTTCTCACCTTTTGCTTCTTGGGGAGTCAGATCTAGACCATCCACCTGCATGTACTTGATTGCCTTTGGGTCGTAGCGCAGAATGCCAAAATCGTGGACGGGGTCGCGGTAAACGGGGTAGCAGTCGACTTCCTCGTGGTTGTCAAAAACGCAGTGACCCCAGAAAGGTCCTGCACCGACGACGTGGCGGTTCGTCATGATGTACCTAACGGCGTTGGTCAGCACGCACTGGCGCGATGGTAGAGCAGTAAAGGCCGGATATTAGAGTTCATACCCTCTTTCTGAATCGACAACAAAACCAGTCGCTTCGCTCGTTAGCGCAGGGTCAGTGTCAAAGGAGCAAGTCTGACAGAAGCGAATAGCGACGACATTGCGCACAACCTTTTGGATGGTATCTTGCCACTCGCCAAGACTAACGGGAGTGCCAATGTACATTTCGGCGTCGTCGACGAGGTCGGACTCGCCATCATAGTGCATCAGGTCGGCATCGGGTGTATTTCCATCGTCGGAATAGTTGCCGTTGAGGGCTCTCTTTGCAGCAGGCGCGCGATCTGGGGAGCCCGAGGATTTCCTCTTGGCCCCTGCCGCGATATGGCCGTTCATGTTGGGTGGCGTCGTAGGTGGCTAGCTACAGCTACGAAGCGAGCCTAAGACTTTGCAGAATAATGTTATATGCTTTGTGAATTGCTTTCGCAAGTCTGGGGCTTCAGCGCGGTGGTAGTGGTGCTATAGGTATCCGTCGCTGTCGTCGAGCTTCTCCAGGACCTTTTTAGCTAAGGCGTCTGCTGTTGGGCGAAGAGATGGGGAGCCCCGTGGCGGAAGCTTGTTGTGAGGGAACACCGTTGGGGTTTGCTGCACACAATGATTAAATGGGTGACAGAAGAAAGACAGACGCGGCGCAAGGTTGCGAGTGTTAGACAAGGAGACGGGGGAGAGATTGTGGAATGCACGGACAGCCCATGTGATCTGGCCGGGTTGATGAGTCTGGGGATTAAAAAAAAGATGCAACTTTTGAGGCGCGAGAAGGTGGATCACCAGTCCACACCAGCCCAGGTTCTGCCTGCGTTAGCGTTTTTTTCTGGGGATCGAGTGCCTAATTACGACTGACTGCACCTAATAATTAGTTGCAGCAGCTGGATGGCCTGGACAAGGAACGCCGGCTAGTGCAAGTATGTAACTACTTACCTACCTAGGCAAGTAGTAAGCATCTAAAAGAAATCATCGAGTCGCTCTGTAATGAACGGCAGCAACCCACGGTTTGTACCTTGGCCTCAGCAGCCTTTCTTATCCATCCTTCATTCACACCACCTTTTCCTCTGTGGGCTCAGCCTCCCGCGATACGCCTCTGCAACTAACTCATGCACATGCACACCTGCATACCGCTTACCGACACAGGCCTATCTCGAGACCATGTCCCGGATGGATGCAAGCAACCATGCCAGTATCGATCCATTCCGCCACTTCTTATCGACAACGTAGACCAACAAGGTAGATGGGATGAGTAGTCGGATCCAGCTGCCCCCCCCCCCCCCCCCCCCNNCCCCCCCCCCCCCCCCTTTTTTTATGGCTGTTTCTTTCATAGAGCGCCTCCAAACTATCGTATGGTTTGCCAGAAGCCGTCGATAGAATGAGAACAACAGCACACGTAAAAGAGATGATGAACGGAACGCCCTAACCCTGACAATCAAAACTCGCCTGCCGGGCTAGCGCGACAAACCCGTGGCGCCACCACTTCGATGTCACTCCCTTCTGCATGGTACCCTGGTCCACGTGATGGAAATAACGACATGTGTGCTTCGTATGCATCTGTCTTTGCCTATAGTTACACTCTAGACCTGGATTTCATGAGGTGGGGGGTTTGGGGCAATGGTGTGTGCTTGCCACGCATTTAACTTGGTTCCCAGGTCTGTACTTGTAGCGGATCTGCTCCTCGGACCAAGACTACGGAAACAGGCATTCCAGCATGAAGTAGAGTCATACAAATTCATTGTACTGGATTCATAAACGAATTCAAAGGTAGTTTTTAATTCTCTGTGCATGATCGACACTGCTTGTAACTACCAGCGTGACTCATAAAAGTTGCTATCTTTCCGCGGCACAGCAGTTGAGAAAGCCCACACATGAGCAAGTAGTTTAAAAATTAGCTGCGAAAAAGGAAAAGCCGAAAGCGGTTGTACTGTTTTACTTGCTTTGGTCAAGACACAGGAATGAGAATGCTTTGCCCTTGCCCCTGCCCTTACAGCTATAGTGCAATCAATTTTCCCGATGGGATTTCTTCCTCGAAAGTAGTAGCGTATTTCCTAGATTGGTAAATTACCCTTTCTTCACGAAGTTGACTGATATTCTCTCTGCTTTCTTCTTTCCTTCGACCCAAGCCAATCATTACAATCTGTCTAAAGGCACGCCTTAAAACTAAGTAAGCCATTCCGTCTGCGTATCTTGTTGCTTCTCGTTTTCACAATGTCCGTCGTCCTTCTCTATTCCCGGTGATTGCCCTTTGTACCTTCAACTCAAAAAGTAAAGCAAGTTGTCATCTCCTACTCCTTCGTTGTTCCGATTTGCGAGAAGTTAATCTTCATCGTCATCGCTTGCGGGATCTTCGATTTTGGCAGGAGAGTTGTCTGGAGTGACTGTAGATGTGCTCTTCAGTTAGCTGGGGACAAACCGCTCTTTAAACAATTACAATAGTAAACGGGCTCTTACGAGTTCGCTGATGTTTCTTCTGTGGAGTTGTCTTCTGTGCCGGCGATCCATCATCCGTTGCCTTGCGTTTGGCAGCCGCTCCTCTTCCTGTCCAAAGAGGTCAGATAAACGAACGACATTTCAGAAAGTAAATCCTCAAATAGCATAAAATTTTGAGTACAGAGGCTTTAACGTATTGATTTGTGAATAAAATCGTACCTTTGGCTTTAGTAGGCGTGGCTGGCTGACCAGACGCCTTCTCCAACTCTGCCACGAGGGCCTTAATCTTGGCCCACTGATGCTGAAGGGACTTGGGAGTGCGACCGGGCATGTTAATCTCATTCCATTTGATGCTCTGTCCACTGCGCTGGAGCTGGGCCACGACACGGAGAAGAAATTGAAACTGTGAGAGGTGTTAGGTTCTCGAACAACATATTAATGGTCGGATTTGAAGTCGTATGGGACTATTTTACCCTAGCCTCGTCGGTCCAAGCATTCTTGGGATCGGGGGATGCCTCTGCCATTTCAATTGAATGGATTTTATGTAGTGGTGAGTAGAAATTGATTGAGTGTATGAGTTGAGTTGTGGGCGTTTGTTGATGGAAGGAAAAGGTGGTGTTGGGAGGTGATGGGAAGAGAGGCGGTGCGTCAGATGATGGTGGGCGAGGCGCATAACAAACGGATGGCTTAAATAATCGCTAGCAAGTGAAAAAAAGCTAGCAAACACGAATAATGAAAAGCACAAGCCTGGTAAGATAAGATAAACAAGGCAATGCAGACATGGAAGTGAGTCCAAAGTGAAGATCTGTGTGAGCCCGCACGAGCTCAACAACACTTGAAGGAGTGAAAACATGTCCATCAACAGCAAGTACACATCATTTGCAGAGTACGAGAATAGGTTATTGCCCTTTAAAAATAAAAGCACTTAAAAAAATAAGAGCTGCATTTAATTTCAAGTGCTAAGAGAGGCTATCTCCGTCGTGAATTGGTGCTAAACTCAGAACAGCCTTTTATAGCTGGCCTCCCATTCTGCTTCCTGCTGTCCTACAGCGCATGGGCCATAGTTGTTGCAATATCATTTAGCAAATAGAATAAACTGTTAAGAACGATAAATTTGCCGATTTGGCTTTTTCCTCAGACAACTGTCCTCCTCGTTTCGTAGTCTCTTCTAGATTTCATCGTCGCCCCCATATTGGTGCTCCTCTGTCTTGACGGTAGTATTCTTGCTCTTCTTCACAGAAGTAGTTCGGCCTGTATTGCGGTATTAGAATAAAACAGTCTCTTAAAGCCCTTAAATCAAGAATAGCCTGGAGTACCTTTCTTCCTAGGTGGAGTCTCGGGTTCTTCGTGGTTGTCGTCGCCATGTGCAACTGGCTTTCTCTTGGTAGCTATTTCCGAAGCCAGCAGTCAGCTTGCGAAATTCGAGACTAAATTCAAAATGGAAATTAATCTTACTATGTCCATTCTTTGGCGTGGTAATAGCAGAACCAGTGCCAGCGTCTAGGCCACCCAGCTCTGCTATGTCCTTGTTGATCTTGGTCCAGACGTTGGTCATGGACTTGGTGGTGCGGTCCTTCATCTTGATGCGATCCCAATTGATTGTTTTGTTTTGTTTGAGCTGGTGAATGATGCGGAGCAAAAGTTCGTACTAATAACGAGAGAAGAACGGCGTCAGAGAGGGGGATAAGTCGAGTTGCTGTACGCAACTCGGCTTTGTAGGCAACTCACCTTGGCCTCTTCAGTCCAAATACTAGCCTTGCCCTTGTTCGCAATCGACACGATGCCACTTTCACCAGTGACAAATGCGACGTTATTTTGTAGATGAGAAAAGAATGCAATAGTAATTGGCGTAGGCGAAATCGAAAGCCGATTGTGAAGTTAGAATTGGCAGTGGGCTTGAGAGTGTAAGTGAAGTTGGGCAGATGCAGAGTTGGCTCACAAAGCACGGTGGTCAGCTGCAGCTGATATTTAAATCCATTGCAGAGACTGCTCAGCACAGCGCGAGGTGAATTCAATATGAGCCACCCATGCTTTGAAGATGCATCAACTGTACGCAAAACACCAGCATAGCTAGTCACTGCCATGGCCAAATACAGAAGTATTAGCCGCTAAAAATCAATTCCTAAAAAAGAAGGAATTACAAATTAAGTGCAATGGCGCTAGTCTAAATCGTTTTCCCCTGCGAATCATTTCCAGTACGTTTTGACATTTTTGGCCCAAAAACTCCAGTGCTATTCTCATGCCGATAATTGCCGCCCTTTCACAGTCCCCTGCTGCCACAAAAGCTCCATCTATATATCCCCGTTCTGCCTGTCAAAAGAGAAATCTGCAAGAAAAGAAAAGGTTGATAGTAAAAAATGCTGAGCATGCACAAAATAATTTTAGATGCTGTTGCAAAACAGAAGAAAATAGATAAAGCTTGACTCTAACCCTGTACAAAACTTCGAAGGCATTTCATAAGTTTTCTTGCTTCATCTTGTTTCGAAACGCCATAAACTCTCTAAATCGCTCTTCATGACCCTCACAGGCCGCGTTCCATCGTCTACGCACATCATTGTCTTGCTGAACCCAGTTGATGTACTCCTGAATCTCGTTGGCGGAACGAGAACCAAGGAAAGCGTATCCCTTGGACTCCCTAATGCGCTTCACATGTGCGTTTCTCGTGGCAAAATGGTCGACGACCTGTGTATTGAACAGTTCCCACTCCTGCAAGTACATGCCGAAGTCGTCAAGGTACTTGTTCCAAGACGCGACGTTCGGGGCCATACCGTCAATAGCAACAGTAGGGGGCAAACGAGGTGCAGCTGGTGGCGTTGGAAAAACAAGTGTTTGGAACTTGCGTACATGCAACGGTACCTCACTAGACGCCTTAGATTCAAAGGGAAGATTGTCCTTCAGTTCCGCAAACGATGTCAGACCTGCTTTTTCTTGCGCAAAGGGGGCTACATTCTTTAAATCGGTAAAACTGGCTTTAAATTCTTCGCTGTCCTCAGAGCCCCCAACGGTTGCTGCTGATGTTGCTCCTAGGTTAGTCGTATATGCGGAGCTTTCGTTGGTAGATGGGGCTTGGTTCGAACGCCATTCGGGTCGCGTTGGCTCAACAAATATGGTACGGGCAGCGGCTGGTGGACGGGGCGGGACTGCTGGGGGAGTATCTATATCCATCGCCTGGGGAGTCTCTGCCGTCTGGTCTTGTGTCTGTCCTTTGCGTCCGGTCCAGTCATACAACTCTTCTTCGTCGCTATCAGTGATTACAATAGGATTATTAGCATTCGACTTAACAGGCCTGGCTTTTCTCGAATTCTGGCGCGATGCCCGAGTTGGTGACGTCGCGCTAGTTGGCGGCTGCTGAGGAACGAAAGTCTGGGGGCCAAACTTGTCAGTCCAACCACCAGGATTGAAAGCAGTATTGTATCCAGGCTTCTCAGCCGTACTGCCTCCTGTGTTTGCCTGAACGCTGGGAGATGCTGGATTAGAATCCTCATTCGCCGAGACTCCAGCAGTAAAGTTCCATGTACTGCTTGCGAACTCCTTGGAGAACTTGGTGTCGATACCATCCACGTTGCTCTTATCGAAAGTTGCTTGATATTCGGGATGTCGGGATGGTGAATTGCCGCTTTCTGAGTTGTTGAAGGCATCGTCGTCAACTTTAAAATTGAAGCTGTGATCACGAAGCATGTCAGTCGGTTCTTTCTTTAGTGTGTAGGATGTAGTTGGTGGATATGACGAATCAGGGTCATTTGCATCAATTAAGCGAGAAAGCAAATCTTGCAGCTGTTGCTCAAACTGTGGAGTTTCTTGCGGTGTCGAGAGGCACTTATGGTTTGGTTTAGGACTGTATACACTTGATATAGATTCATAAAAAGACGATGATATGATGGGTTTGCTTTTGGAGAGGTATGGTGGAGAAATCTTGTGCGGAGTAGTTCTGAGAGAATTGTCATACATTGAATCCGGGTCTGTTTGCGGCCGGGAACCCGGGTCTGTCTGGGTGCGGGTGTTGTCCACATCTAAAAGAAGGAGTTAGCCAGCGAGGGTTACGAGGAGTTTGTGAATCTAATACGTACTGCTGCCGTGTTTCGATCGCTGATTGAAAGAGGCCTTGGAGTACGCCCCAGCTGAGCCATTGTTTGGGTCGTCTCTGCGCGAGCGAGGCTGGCCATCGTCAACCGAATCCCTGCTGGTAGGGTTCCTGTGAATTCCCTCAAAAGGGTCAATCTTTTCTCCTCCTTGCGTAGCATACTGGGAGTTGTATCGAGCATCCGAGTTGGCTCCATTACCTCTGAACTGGCTGAGGGGATCTGGTACTGGCGGACGTGATTCTGAGCCGACGTCGTAGAACTGTGGCACTGGTTTTCGATGGATCGGTTCGCTCTCTTCCATAGGTGAGCGTGGGACTGGATTCGTCTTTCTTGTCCCAAACGAGGCCTCGGCGCGCTCTCTAGCAGATTGTGTGCGAGGTGGCGGTGGAGGCGGTTCTGTGTTTGCCTGCGGCTTCTTTGCTTGCGCCTTACGCATCGATTCGAAAGCCTTGGCGGCATTTTTCTTGGATTCGGAGTCTGCCGAGGTGTATTGTTTCGCCGTTGGCGGGACTCCGGCTGCAAACCTGGAGGACCATCGCTGCGCACCGCCGCCTGTTGATGCAGCTGGCTTTCCAGGTGCGGCGTTATTGCGGCGCGGTGGAGGAGGAAAATTCTGGGCTGCCTCCGACCAAGGGTTACCTTTACGGCCGGAAGGTGCAGGGTACCGACTGGTTCTGCCTCCGAACGATGCGTCGTACTTTGCCTTTTCTGTAGGATCTGCTAAAACCTCGTGTGCAGACTGAATAATCTGAAACTTCGCGTTGACTTCCTGCTCTCGTCCAGGGTTTCGGTCTGGGTGGTATTTTAAGGCTAATCCCGTGGGTTAGCATTATCTCAGACGGCTCCCGGCCAAGTGTAAGAGCTCCTACCAAGCTTCCGAAACTGCTTCTTAATCTCTTGCACATCTGCGGTTGGTGGTAGCTCCAAATCCGCATAGTAATCTCGATTCTCGCCCATCGCAATGCTACTCCGCGTTGGAGAGCAAAGGAAGAGGATCAGGGGGCTTGAGCCGGCGGCAGTATCGGCATCAGTACACTTTGAGTAAAGCTACGTGCTTGTGTTCGTCGGGGAGATCCGCTGAGGAATGATTCGCATGAGTGTGGTTCTCTAGACAATTGAAATGGGGCAGCGCAGCTAGAGCTTCGAGCTGCGCAAACGGTGCGCCAAGGGCCTTGGAAACAAGGCCGAGCGGAGAAGTGTACGAAACAGCTGCGTGTGCGGGATTACGGAGATACGTTGGAGTCTAGGTATCGTACGTATTATAGAGTGGAATGCAGATCAAGCTGCAAAACTTCATGCAAGCTCACTGTCTTTTGCGTTTGTGTTGGATGTATTTGCTCAAAGGCAGAGATGCACGTTGTGAGATAAGGCGTGGGGCTGTGGTCCCCGCGGTGACGCTGCGTGGGGCCGCTGTCAAGTGAGGCTCAGCAGTGGCTCAACACAGGGCGGGCGTCCTATATATATCTAGATGTATTCTGACAACCCGATGCGAGCAGGGCCGAGGAAAGAATAATTCAAACAGAAAGAGAGAAGCCCAGTAGAATGGCAATAGTTGAGCCGACGCGACAGAGCATGAGCAACTGTAATTTGACCATCCCCGTAGACGGAAAAGAGCGTCGCTGACTCGAGAGTAATTGCACATGGCAGGGTGATGGGAGGCCAAGACGTAGTTTTTAGTTTACCGTTGCTTTAACACGTAGTTGCAGTCTCGAGCAACTTCATTGCTATGCTGATTTCCGCCTACGCTGTTTCTTTTGTTCATGTTCTGCCCTGCCCTCAGGACGCGCTCAATCGTCAAACTGAACCGGAACACGCCTCAGTAACTAGAGCATACTCCATTGTTCAGGTTTCCCATGGTCCCGCTATAAACAGAAACAGAAAGATCAAATAAGGGTGGGACAGAGATACTTGTTCCTTTTTTTTCTTCTTGTCTAGGTTATTGAGTACCGGACGCTAGCTTTTCTGTCTCCATTTTGGCCTGCATCTTCTTGCGCGCCGCCAAAATCATTTCGTCTCGTCTGCGCTGCAGCGACTTCTGCCTCTCCTCGCGGTTGGTGCTCCAGCCTTTCCCCTTGGTATCGTCGTTGTGCTGCGCATCACCGTCAATCTTATCTTTCAGGTTGTATCGCGTAATTAGGTCGGGCTGCGAGTGCTTGTCGGCCGGCCGCGTCGAGGCGGCGATGGTGCTGTGAGCCGAGGCGCTCTGGCCAGGTGGAGGAGGCGGCTGGAAGGTGACGGGAGGCTAGGCACGCGGCGCAAAGATTGTTCAGTCACCAGGGAAACTCGTACATGATAATCACAAAGCTCGTAAATAGTCTTACCGTTTCTAGACGGCCAGCTAGAATCCGTTCCGTCGTGCCTTGAATGTTGCCACCGTTGCGCTGGAGATCCCAGAGGATGGTCCGCCGATCTGTCTGCGGGAACATTTGCTGTACCCGCTCAACAGCGGCCTCTCTCGATCGCAGGAAGGCTTCGGGCGATCGTGTTGTGGGCTGAGATGATGCGCCGGAGAAGAAGAGGTAGCGAATGACGAGGCCGGCGAAAACCAGCACTCCTACAAAGTAGGGCAGAGAGATTTGTTCGTTGGCCATGGCTGTGCTGTCCACCTGAAGTTCGGGGGAGGGATGAAATGCTTGACAAACGGGGCGGCTCTGGCGGTGGCGGAGTGCGAGGTAGCAAAATCCGAGATAGAATAAATCCGGTATTGGTCTTCAGGCTCTCGTGGTATCGGTCTGGTCTGTATTTCTGCTCCGGTTGTGTCGCTGCAACAGGCGGGCAGGTCAATTGTTAGGAGCTTGTGATGAATGGTTCGCCACAGCACGAGGGGATATCCGCGTCCCGCTTATTCGGTCGCGCACTGTCTTGATTATTAGGCGTCGACTATTTGGCCCTTCGGTGACCCACCTCTGTGCGCCGCGGCACTGGGGCAGCCATCTTGTCGCAGTTACGTCTAGCATTGGCTTCTGAGTAGTGTGGCTTGACATGAAATTCGCACATGCTTGAACAATTTACATAAGGATTGTGCAGTAGCTCTGATAGATGTCATCCGCCAGTTTCAGTTGCCCCTCTGGTCGTGCGCTCAGTGCTGGAGCCACGCCGTCAAATGTTGTCTCAGTAGTGAGCCTTTCAGGGCCAGTTCTTCGGGTAAATATACGGCCACGGGAATTAGTTCATGCATCACCATCATGCACCGGCACTTCCAAGTAATTTTAATTTAAAAAAATTAATTGGACTGGAAACTATCCTTGTCGCTCAGATACTTTGTCATCTCCAAGACTCTCATCCAAGCTCCTTACGAGCAAGTGTTTCTCAAAAGCATGCCATACACGAGCTGGAAGACCGTCAGCATATACTGGATGATGTAAAGGCTCCTGCTAACAGCCACCACCAGCCGATACCGTTACAAGACAACGCGTTGCCAAAGCACCCATCCGTTCAGAGCCTCCAAACCCTGTCCGGGGTGCCCCGGCTACCATGAAAAAACAAGTTGAAAGCAAGTCCGCAGCCAAGGTGGCTCAACGCCAAATGGCCATTATCGCAAGACCTTGCAGCCCCAAAAATTCCTTGTGACGAAGACTATTTGCATCTGTCAAGGAGGAGACGCCGGCCTCTAAGCACCAATTGCTCCAGAGTTTACTGCCGTCTCCAAATCACTGTAGTGAAGAGTAATCTCACGCTATAGTACAAGTCAGAACATATCAGATAGAGGCTCTGGCTGGTAGACATACCCTTTCCCTTTGCCAGTGGTTGGCGTCCCAGACGATGTAGTATCCTCGCTCGTGATTGGGACCTAGGATTTGTGGCGCCATTTGTTCGTCCTTTGTGAGCCAGATTTGCAGTTTCCGGTGCCAGCGCCAGTTGCGTGTATGCCTGAACAAGACCATTAGCAATCAATGTGGCGACTGTGGGAATTGATACTCAGCCTACAGTTCTTGCGCGGCCATCTGCTGCTTAATGTCGGCTGGACAGCTGTAAAATATCCAGAATAGCGTTTCTTCGTTGAAACTAGGCGTTTTTGTCTCGATGGGCTGCACGTTCGTTACATTGTAGCAATCAGGTAACCGAAATTTGCTACCTTTCACCGTCGGCTTTGGGAGGCTGTCGTCAAACAGGGAGTAAACTTGTGTCGAAATTGGTCTAACGCCATGTCAGTATGCTTATTCGTTGCTGAATAGTAGATCGACTCACTCTGGTGACTGCAAGTCGAGCCCCAATGAGTTCGGGTCCATGCCAACAACTAATGCGTGATAATCTGGGTAGTTGTTCATAAGTGTACGTAGTCCCTTCAATCCCCATTTATCGGCATCCGGCATTCCAGCGAGAGGATCCACGGGGCCATGCGTCTCATCGTCTTTGCTTTTCGCGACAAGACCATCTTGCAATGACAAACCCGGGGCTCTGCCACCATTGCCAATGTTCGCCAGTTGTTTATTTAAGCGGTCAGTCGCCTGTGAACGGTTCTCATCATCAGATCCCTGTGGTGTAGCAGCTGGAGGAGAAAGTCAGCCAATGATTTTGATTGAAACCATACAGCGAGATATAGATACCTGCTCCAATCACAGAAGATTGCGGTCTCGGTTCATTTGCTCGGTTATTTGCCGAGAGCGCATTCAACAAACCGTTCCCTCTGTTTCCTGACCCGCTTGAAGGCGATGTGGCTTGTGCACTGAGCCCTAGGGATGACATCAAACTGGCGCTTCTCTCCTCGCCATTGACTGTTCGGTTTAACGGTGGGAAGTCATCCACACTGCTAGGCGGAACTTGCTGTCCAATCGGGTTTCCAAAACGCAAGGATCCATGCGTCGCCGTAGATCTCGAGTTGGAGTTGAACAGCTCCTCCGACCCTGCATGTTGCGATGATACGGGGGTTGGTTGATTCCGTTGTACGGGAGCACTAACATTCCTTGAACCTACCGTTGACCACATGGACGCCTGGGAGGCGCCGCCAAGCTGGGAGTTATTCGATAAAGAGGGAAATTCCCTGAAGACATGGGTTAGTACTAGTTGATACGCAACATGGGCAGGATTCGAAATGTGATACGCAAGAGCAAGACGCCAAATTACCCTCTTTTGACCACATCAGCATAGGCCAGAACAGGATGCCGATCCGGCGAGGGACCATCTATCTTCATGATGATGTGCACAGCGCTGTGTAGCTTGGTCTTGAGGTCTTGGATCGCGATGCTCCGAACGTCATACGCCGGTGTCTCCACGGTCGCAGAATCATGTCGGTTCGGGAAGGAGAGTAGAAAGAACATACGACAAATCGAGGGGTCCTGATTGTTGGGATCCGCTTAGACTTTGGGCAAAGCTAACACCTCCACCTAATTGCCGCGTTTGGTTCGGGAAGCCAGCGTTGTTGCTGTTTCCCATTGGTAGTCCCCCACTAAAGGCCCAGCCTGAGTTGTTGTTTCCCAGCGCTGCAAATACGCGCAGTTAGTCATGGCAGCAGGCACCCAGGTCGTCTATATCTCCATACCTTGTTTCCCATTCGGTAATCGACTCGAAACAGCTCTGTTCTGCTGCTGCTGAGGCTGTTGTTGTTGGCCACCGAAGCCGCCGGGCATTCCTCTGAGTGTCTGTGGCACTGCACCTGTCGCTAGCATGTTAGAAAATGAGTGGTAGAAAAAATTGCACGAAGGCATCATCAAACTGCATCGAATAATATTTTCCTGCCGACCGGCCAAGCCCAGCATGTATGTCTGTTGATGTCGCATGGTTGGAATATGTTGGGGTGCCAGTCTCATATGTCCCACTAGCTCCAAGATGCACCAGTTCGCGTTTCGCGGCGCACACTGCGGCCAGCTGCATTACAGCACAAGTGCACTGATATATCAATGCTACTTCAGGGATTCTGCGAAATTATGGGTTCGATTGGACAGGTGGATGCGGTTGTGTCGCGAAAGTTCGAGCAAGGCTGGAGATGAAACCTACCTGGTCGGTTCATGGTCAACAAGGGCGCGAGGAGGGTATAGAGATGCTGTATCGCGGTCCCCAACTGTCACTTGAAATTGCGCAGTAGAATAAAGTTGTCCTTTGGGCAAAGGCTCGGTATCTGCAAAATCGGCAGAGATGTTTCGACTGCGTTTGCTTTGGCGCTTGTTAGGATGAGCCTTGAAGCATCGTCAGTGCTGTCCGGATTCATGTGGGTCCGACCCGATACGCAAAGTTGGACCAATCACGAGACTGCAGATGGGGGGCGCAAGAGTAATGCCTTTGGCCCAGATTACGCATCGAGATGCGCCAAGATCTTTATTTGGTTTTATGCAAAATTATGCTTCACACACTGCGCTAGTCTATCGGGTTTTGTTTCGACCAGATGCCAACAATAGCGGTTGCGCCTGTCAATTGACAACGCTCCTGAAGCTATGCTCAAAGTCAACGTCTGCCACGTGCCTACCAATAAAGACGATTTTTCCGGAAGTGGAAGCCGCGTCGGAGCTCGCAGGGGCATCAATAACCTCAAAAATTTCACGGACACCTTGCAACATCTTTACATCGCCATTATCAAATAGCAGTCGTCCTTTGGAACGGTGAATCTCAAAGTTTTGTACCTTGCCGTTGCCGGGTAACTCATTCTCCCAAAGCACTAGCCGGAGCCACTTGTCGACTTGCTCGAGTTGTGCTGGCTTAAGTTTATCCACTGGTATTGTGACAGTTGATATCATCTATAAATATGAGCCATTTTTAACAGTTACTGGCAGAAGGGAGACGTTAAACTTACGGGATCAAGATGGCTGTGCGCTTTGGTCTTCGGCTCCGGTTCATTGAATTGGTCATATGCGTGCAGGTCGAGTAGGAGGCCTTCCAGTTTTGGTACAACGCTTTTTTCCGTGACGTGAATATTGGCCAATCCGTTTATTGACTGTATTCTGTCCCTGACATCTTGGAGCTCCTCTTCCGTGACCAAGTCGGCCTTGTTGATAACTATGACATCAGCGTGCGAGATTTGCACATGGGCGGTCGTCATGACTGGTCCATGGCTGTCGTGGTCATAACCCTCAACCTTGCCGCTCGGATCCTCGAGGCTTCTAAGGATATTCTTTGCGTCAACAAGCGTGACAATTCCATCCAGGTAGATGGTGCTGCCTAGGCCGTCATCCACCCAGAAGAGAGGCGCAAGGTTGCCTGGGTCGGCCAGTCCAGTTGTCTCAAGTAAGATGTAGTCGAATGCGCCTTTCTTTGCCATGAGTGATTCGATGGCATTGACGCCAGTATCCCTGAGACGCTATTAGTACTGTTACTTTCCTGGCGAATTTTTACAGCCTTACTTGACTGAGCAGCAGATACATCCGTTCCCAACTTCCAGCCATTCCTCCACTTTTTCATCGCCCTTGTTAACGGTCAGAGACTTTTCAATATCCAAGGCTGTAAGGAATTAGCGCTCTCTTATATTGAAAACTTAACGGTTATCTCGTACAGTCACCAAATTCTAATACAGAAGAATTCAGTTAGTTAAATTCACAGTAACTTCTCTGTATGCGCTCTTGTACCATTCATAATAACGGCAATCTTCTTGCCATGTTGCGCGGTCAGAATATAGTTCAACAGGGTCGTCTTGCCGGCGCCGAGGTAGCCTATTTCATGTTAGAAAATAATTCTATGACTTGAGCATAAATCCTCCCAATACTATGCCGTACCGGTTACAATTGTGATTGGCACTTTAACCGTAACTTCGTCATCCTCGTCTGGTCCCGCAGTGCTCACGAGCTGTGGAGGGGCATCATCGTCAGACTCCATGGTGTGTTCCATGATGCGTCTTTGAGCTCCGATATTAAATTTAAAGTAGTCAAGTTTGCTCGCTCAGTTTCTAAAAAATGGTTCACTAATTAATATGTGAAAAGTAAGTAAAGGGGTAGACATGAATTTTCGCCTGCCAAAGTTAATGCAGTAGCCAGCAAAGTCCAGCTGCAAAGTACCCACCCGTGCCACCTGTGCAACCATGCAGCAGTTATGCATTTATCAAGCTTTACTAACCGCCAAAACATGCAACTACCGAATAGGTACCTAGCTGTCGAGCTCCCCGTACAATGAGGTGATGTTCAACTGTCACAACAGTATACCGGTGTACATACGATCCCTTGTGCGCACGCTTTCGAGAAAAATCTAGTTCAGTTTTGTCGAATGCGCTGCTAACCGAGCTGCGCAAATCACTCTCTCTTCAAAATGGCACTGGCACCCAGCTCGCCTAGGCTGCCTAGCCCTCCCCCAGCCGCCGAGATTCAGATCACGCCCAACTCACCGTCGGGTGGTCCAGCCGCTACCCTCGAAACCACACAGATGGAGCAGTCTCTTCTAGATGCGAACTCGAAACGGAGGATACATCCTGGGACGAAATCTGCTGATATGGCCGCTGGACCACCACTTGTGCCCTTGAGCGACGTAAGCGCAATTACCATGTTCGACGATGAGCATCACGGGGCATTATGGGCACGCTGACTGATTGCGATAACGTGATTCTAGCTCGAATCAGCATTTTCATTGCAGGAGCATCTCGCAGCACTACATTACAGTCACACAGAGCAAGGCACGCGAGCACTGACGCGGGCGACCGCTAACCAGATTGCGCACCCGCCAGCCGGCATCGATCGAACGCTCTGGCTTTACGAGCTCTGTCGGTTCCTCATTTCACAGTGCAACACACTCATCGTCGGGTTTCTGTTTGATTCTCCTCCTTGCAGCGCCAGCACCTGTCCTGAGATGCGTGCGTCAGAGTGGCAGTTCCTCTGCGCCGTGCACGAGCAGCCCAAGAGCTGCTGCGCCATCGACTACTGCTGCCATACACTCGACTGGGCCGCCAATGTGGTATCGGACCAAAATATATTCCCCAGCCGGTTCGTGATACTCAACGACTCGCAGAGTAAGAACGTCGGGCTCAAGAACCTGGTCAACGTCTTCCGCCGTCTGCACCGCATCTTTGCGCACGCATGGTTCCAGCATCGTAGTGTTTTCTGGGCCGTCGAGGGCCAGAGTGGACTGTACGTCTTCTTCAAGACTGTATGCGACCTATACGACTTACTACCGGCGGAGAATTACAAGCTGCCCCCCGAGGCAGAGGGCCTTGACGCGCCTGAGACGGAGTCAGAGACACCAGCCAAGTCATCCATTATACCGACAGTCCTGAAGGCAAAATCAGCACCCGAGCAAAGTGTTACTGATGCTGCAGATAACGACGAAAACCTGCAGCCCCATGGCCGTACAACGACGAGACGGCATGTTCGAAGTAGCCCTTCGACAGGCAGTGCTGTGACGACGGTGTTGGAAACGGAGGAAGAAGAGGTGGATGCTGTAGCGCGAGGCTTTAACAGCATGCACCTGATCGGCCACTTGCCAAATCTGTCTCAGTTTGCAGATGAGCCTGAGATTGCGGAGGTTCCCGTTGTTGTCAGACCGCCAGCAACACCCGTGGCAATAACGAAATTGCCAGAGACTGATAACGGTGTTGAGGCACCGAACGCTGAACAGGAGGGCAGTAGCACTGCAAATGCAGAATCGGCAGTTGATGGAAATGCCGCTAAAGGGACGGAGAATTCAACCGAGGAAACGTCCACATCAGCACCAGCTCCTGCGGCCCCAGATGCCCCTTTGGTTGCCTCAGCCTCTCCCACGGAGCCTTCTGCAGAATCGTCTGTCAAGGATATTGACCATAACGGATCATCGGCAGCCATCGCTAATGCTGCCTCATCGAGTGAGCATGGTGCCAAAGCTAGCATGGACGTTACCAGCGAGAGCCTAGAGCAGACTAAGGCTGCCTCCAAAACAACTACGGAGGAGGGCCAGGTATCAACGCTGCCCGAAGGCCCATTAACGGAAGAAGCCGCATAGGGGGGAAAACAAGTAATATATGTACAGTACACTAATAACATAGTTAGTCAAAGCTGACTTAATTTTCTTCACCCCACTACAAACGTAGCTCCAAGTACTGGTAAATAAAAATAAAAATAAAAACAAGGATAATTTCCCAGCCGACTCAATAAGCAAGCCACGGGAGGCGTCTTCTGACTCGGATTGGGTTGCATTTTTCAACTCCTGTGATTTTGAACGGGCTTTACCCACTCCCGCGGCCGACAGCCCGTGCAAATCTCCAAATATTTCAGTCTTCGAAATATCTCGTGGCGTGTGGGATAAGTGGTGGGAGAACCGTGATTCCGGCGCAGCGCCACTCACCAGTGAGTAAGACTAGCAAATAGGCGCAAAACAAAAAAGCCACGTTGTTTCGGGCTTTTAAGCCGTAAGTAGGTACGGAATTGAATGTCCGTGGTTAGCCACTAGTTAGGCCAACTAAGCTGTGTGGCAGCCAAACTGTCAAGCTGTCAAGGTAATTATTAACTTCGCAGGCACACCACGACGCGTTGGCCACCGGCAGCTTACGGCTACTAGCTAGGTAGGTAGGTCGGAGAGTGACCAATTAACTACCTACCAACTCACAAAGGCGATACAAAGTCGGTTGTTTGGCGACATACTGTAAAGGCATTCTCTAGGGCCGCCCACCCACCAATTAAGCTATTAGTAAACATGCAGGCCTATGTGTAACAAGGGAAAACCCTGCCACTCGCAATAGCAACACCAAGAGCTCCTTAGCGCTTTGTTAATTCCCTACTTGTCCGAATATCTTCGCACTTGATTAAAGCAAGCTTTCAGCTGTCTTATTCCACCATTCCTGGAGTTGGCCCATCCACTTGGTGAGAATGCAAATAGGCCGAATGTCCACATTTCTCAGCTAGCTAGCGGCGTCTTTGTCCAAAGTGGTCAACCGCAAAGGTAATAAATAGCCTAGTCAGTTCCGCTCACGGGTATTGGGCAGTGACGTGGGCGCGCGACAACTTCCCGATTTGGCTACAGGTTTACAGATCAATGGTGGGGGGTTAATTGCATTCATTCAATGGCTCTTCAACTCCTCTCGTAGTTGGCCAGCCATGCGCGGTCGGATGTCGACCGAGCTTTGTTATTGGGTTATTGGAACTAAAATTTATTCAACTATTTTATTTGTTGGTCTACTGGAGCCCAGTAGTTTCTCAACCAAAAGTTAAGGTTCAGTATTTGGTGTTAGGTCCAACTTGTCGAACAGCTTCACAGCGACTTGAAGGCGATCCAGTGCATGGACTGCTGCATGATGGCGCTCATCTGCAAAGTTGCGTATACTCTGCAGCATCGGACTGAACCCTCTGTTGTCGGGCAACCACCACTGTGCCGCGTTCTTGTCGTTGAACAGTTCCGCTAGTCTCGATCGTAGTGGAAGTGCTTGTATAGACCTATTGGTTTTGTGTCTCATGTTAGTGTTGGACTGAAAATAGTCTAGTCGACCGTTGTAGTTTCAAACAATTCTCGTACCCCATTGTTTCCAACACAGCGAGCTTTCGCCACAACCAGGCCCGATGTCGCTCATCCCGGGGTAGAAAAAGCGCGACAACTATTAGAGACAGCCTGAAGCCCAGAAGCGCCCCTTTTGGTTTCGATGGCCAGTATTCCATGGCCTCGAATAGCTGGCACACCGCGTAACTGTGGTGGCGCAAATCCAAAGCTAATTCTGCCCGCGCCGCTCTGGTCGTTGACTTGTGTAACACAACTAGCGTATGCCATTCCACAAGAACCATAGTAGAACTCAGAAGAGGTTGGTTGTAGAGTAGTCCTCGCTCGTACGGGTCGACAATATCGTCCGGGTCCGGAGGCTGCTGCCACGGGTAGTCACGAACAACGTATGTAGATGAGGTCAACATGGGATCCCATGTATCCCTCCAATTCATAAGCTGAATAGTAATTCGCTCGTGTTCCTGTGAAAAGTTCCTGTCCGAAAGCCCCCCATAAGCTGAACTTGACAGCAAGAGGGCCATATCGTGCCGGATAATGTGTAGCCGTGCGAGGCGTTCTTCAGCTCTCCATAGAATCTGGTTGGGCTCTTGATTGATTTTCTCTCGATAATAGAGTGCAGCATTTGTGAACCAATCACGGCAAAGTGTTGGCTGGGCCATTCCCAGAAAAGCGCCGCCAACGTCAAAACGCGAGTACCAGCAGAGGCAAATCTGGCCGATGCGGGTGTCCATGACAGTTTGCGGTGTAAACAGCTTGGTAAACAGTTCAAGAGCCGCTCTTTGGTGGCCCATTAAATTCAGCCAATCACCTAGGTATTCCTAGAGCCCGAAATGTCAAAGGTGTTCGTACATTTGTTTTGTAGTGTATAACCAACCTCTATTGTTGCCAGCTGCAAAATGCTCAAAAGCGTTGGGAGGTTGTGTGTTCCTTCCTGCTTGAGGCATGCCAGTAGTAACGTGATGCTGCGGTTATAGTAAAGTAGAAAATCTCCAAGATTTCCATCGGCATGCTCAATACTTCTCAGGTATGCAGAGAATGCGACAACAGTGTTGAGTAACAACTTGTTCCTTGAAGCTTCGACTATTAGGCCGCGAACGAAAAAGTTATCGGTATCGTTGGTGAGGCAGTAGTGATGGCAAGTGATATTGTGGTAAAGATAGTGCAAATGCATTTTATAGTCGCTCGGCAAGTGGTGAAGGTTTAAATCTTCCGTTGAATTCGACTGAGAGTCGGGGCTTTGCCTAGCCCAGACACTATGTTCTACAGGAATTGAGGTCGACGGAGACGGTGATACGCTGCTGGTATCACCCGAAATGTTGTCTGATATCTGAAGAACAAGTTTGTTTTTCAGGGGTTGCGTTAGCAGTCTTTTCTCGTCTTGGTCATCCGCTTCGTCATTGTCAAGGATGACCTCGAGAGTTGCTGAAGGTTTAGTATCGTCATATTCAGCATATTCAGAGTTAGAAGATCCTGGGCTTTGATTTGAGGTTGAATTCGATGCTGCTTCCTTGTGCCTCGAACTACCTTTAGATGTCGACGGATCAGGATAGACACAATCTCTGCCTCCCTTTCGGCAGCCTAGCAGGATGTCAGATTCAAGCAGAAATAGAGGCAGAGGAACACATACGTTCACAGATTGGACGGCCTTCGTCACACTACAGTCTCATCAACAACGGCATGGTCTCGTGCTCTAGTAGACAATGAGCTTACCTTAACTCTGCGGCCCCGACAAGTGAAACAGCCGGATCTGGTCCTGCGATGTTTAACTTGTTCAGCATCGGAAGTTGCTAAAGTAGCCGATTTTCGTCGGCCTTTGGACGCTGGTGGCTGGAAAGAGAATGAAGGGGCCGGAAAGCCGGAAAAATGCCCAAAGCTCCGGAAGCTAATGGGAGCTGTATTTGCAGGCAAGTGTGGCGCAACAAGAAAAGGATTATTGATCTCTTCAGGGCTCATCTCTGCGTGAGGCTCGCCCCCAGTCATCATGGATGACAGAAACTGCGGGTAGTTTTCTGCCATTGTATGTCTGCGGCAAACCAACGGCCATTCGTTTGTTATGTAAAATGCAGAAGACTTGGCAAGATGCAGGGCAGATAATTATAGAAACACCAACTTTGTAAAAAGCCGTCGAAACAATCCGGAACTGTCGCGCGAAAGCCGAATGCTGCATTGAGAAGTAAAGCATAGGCCGGAACTTGAGTTAACAGGTGTTGGGTTTGGTGTTCAACGAAACACAGGCTGCTGTTTGATGTTGCCAGAGAGCAAAATGCGCTTTTCTCGTCCACTCGGTGTCGGAGGCAGTGGTGGTTTTATGGAAAGGTCATGTAATAAGAGCTTGGTGGCCCGTGATTCCGAAATGGACCAGGGAGGGTGCTCGTGCTCTCGTTGACTTGGGAGGGTACATGCAGCGTCGCACCTTACGCAACAGCGTGCTGTAATGCGCCTCTTTGTTTTGTAGATCTTAACCCTAAGTCTATTCAACAGCTGCTCTCAGGCAGTTGTGCTGGAAGAAAAACACTGCTGGGTATGGTATTAGATGTTCGATCTGCAAGATATCATTTCATCAAGAAAGCTATATGTGTCAAAGTGAAGACGATGCCAGGCTGACATGAAAAAGGGAAAGGGAGGGGCCAATTGGTTTGGATTGGTGGGTAGAACAAGATGGCTCCGCCCGAGAAGCAGACGTTAACTAGATACATGAGAACGGAACCGTTTCTACAGCTAGCACACATAGCTACTTGACAGCCTCTTTTACGGGGATCTTACGCATGGGAGTGTGGAAACCTTGAGGCAATGGGGACCGCCAAAGCCGAGGAGTTATTAAGCAATTAGTGAGTCAACAATATTTCGTCTTGAGTGCTCGAAATATGCCTGCCCGCGGCAGGACCGATTTGAACAGCTGCAGCCGCGGAAGCGTGAGGCAATGGGGTAACTATGTAAGACATTCAAAATGGCACATGGTACTCTGAACTGCGCATAGCATGGCACTAACAGCCATTTGCCCTATGCGATTTGTACCAGAGACGAGGCCGATCCAGTACCCGCTAGCTACAGCCGGGAAGGTGGTGTCCTGGAGGGGGCTAGTTCAATGTGGGAGGAGACGTGTGAGAATGGCCGAGAAGTTAAGTGGCGGCCGGACAAGTGTCGCAATTTTGAAAGAACCCTGTCGAGCTACGCTATGGCGTGGGATGGGTAGTATGTAATTCCCTGGTTTGTCCAAACACAGAAAGAGGCTAATAAGGCAGACTAAATGGTAGCAAGGATAAAGGTTCAGATGCGCCACGAATGGATGGCAGAAGGGGAGAGACCCAGATTAAGCCCATTGTTGATCTTTCATAGCCCGGCAGAAGCCGGGCGTGTGAAAGTTGCACCGCAATACCTTCGATTACAGCTCGTCCTGCATAGTACAAGCAAGGCTAATGAGTCCTGGCTAGCTGGACGGCTATAACAACCCGTGTGGACTCTCTCGTTGGAAGAGGAGACGCGGCGGAGCCATGGCGGCAGACAATGGCATGACCGAAAGCCTCGCCACCGGCGCCCGACTTGTTATCTTACCAGACGTATTCTCTTCAGGCAACAATGCGGGAATCCGCTTTGTCTTTCGAAAACAGGGTTACTCGGACGAGAGCCTGGTGGTGGTGGCGTGCGTCTGGACCAGGACAACGGTTCCCAGCTATGTGGAGTTGTGTGGCAGCTGCCGTGTCGTGGCTCAACAAGGACAGGGGCGCGGCGTGGCTCAGAAAAGCCATCATCAGCCATTCCACAGCATCTTGAGACGGATAATCGCTGTCTTGTCACGCCTGTCTATTTGAGTGGAATTTCCAGTGGGGAAATAAGTGGTGTGGATGTGCACACTAATGGGCGATCTGGGACATTGTTAGTTTGCTACCGGCAACAAGGGCTCCGCAGCGGACATGAGGAGAGCAGTAACTACTGTGTACTCTTGTCGCTCAGCGCACCCAGTTGAGATGTCGAAAATACAAAGAGAGTCTGGGCTAGGGGTGCGCTAGGAGCGGCAAGTTCTCCCGCTCCTCCTGTCGGGCCTGAGACAAAGCTGGTGAAGGAGCTTTCATAGCATAGACGGAATATTTGACAACTCCACGGCAGATACTGCAATGATTAGCTGAGAAGGCCCAGAATATGCAACAAGAAAAGTAGCGTAGCTAAAAACTGTGTCAGATCAGCACGTCAAGCCACCCACAACTCTGGCAAGCACACGATGTGGGGGCCTTGGGTATGAGCCATCCGACGAACTACGGATGCACGCGCGCGCTCAAATCAACCATGACGCCCGGCTTTTGGCGTAGATCCGGGTTTGACAGGGCGCGGTGGGGGACGGACGTGGTACAGAGACCACTCGATTGATGCTATTAACTGTAGTTGGCAGGAAACTGTCGGTGCACTGCTCCGTAGACAGGGTTGTATGCTCTCTGCATCATCGTGACTCTCACCTTTGGTGGCTCACTCGTACGATTCCAAGCTCAGCTCCATTCGAGTGGTTTTTGCTGCAGTTTATCTCCTGCTGGAAAAAAAAAAGAATTACAGTGTAAAAGTCATGAGAAGTACCGGTAGTTTTTCTACCGCTTCATCCCACACTCATGCTACAACATCCACATGCAGCCCGAGGCGGTTACTCCGGTACCTCTTTTAGTAATTTGAGTGCCGTAGGAGCCGGTTTACTTCTGCAGCCTTCTGCGCCATGGTCCATTCCTTGCTTGTTTGCAGAGCTTGTTAATACGGCAGTTAGGCCACAGGCTTAACTAACTAGTTAGGACTTTCAGCCACGGAAGCCTTGCCATGTCTTATTACACTGAGCCAAGGTCGTACGACCCTGTCTAACTTGGAACCATGGTATCCAGATCAAATGTGGTTGTTACAATTCCAATAATCGGCCGAGTCTAATTTTGGCATGATATAGAGTTGTTGCAGATTTTCGTATTTGCGGTTTCGACTTGAATTCTCATCATCAGCCCCCCTGTCTTTTTTTTTCCGCCAGCAGCAGCCAGCCACTCGCACATAATTTGCCAAGAACTGACTTACCAAATATAGTCGTTGCGGCGTTTCTTGTGGCACAACTACGGATCACTGATTGATACGCACGGGACAGTGTTGTATCTGCCGTAGCCTCGAACAGTTTGTCCTCTTTCCCTACACTGCCATATTCGGATATTCCTATGAGCACTCAAAATCTAGCTGAGTGGCGCACTTTCTGATCAGCGCCGAGACATCTGCCAGGATTCAGGTCAGCTAGACTAGACGTCCTCTTGCTTTTGTTGCGTTTTGGCAGGGCTGCCCATTGCCACAGTCGTTCGATTCCCTTGTGTCAGTACCCACCGACAATAATAACCCTTGGTCGGACAGCGACCGATAGCAGGGCGTTGGCACAGCCGCAAGGCCAGAGAGAATGTCTCTTGGTCGGAGAGGATTGATAAACCCAGGCTCCGGACTCTTTCCAGAATAGATAGAAGGCTATCCTTCGAAATCTCCGAGGCATTTATTACGGCGCGCTACAATAGCATAGTAGGTAAACACCGACAAGTTGTTCGGGTGTTGATAATCAGATCTTGCTTCTCGAACCTAAAGAATTGCTCGGGGCCTAAATACCCCGGTATTCCTCCGATGCGTGCAAGAAGTAAAAATCTCGGCCCGAGGACCACAATTTTAAACCCTCAAACTGATGAAAATGCAATGGCAATAACAGTAATACAGTTTCGTAATTGGGCTACGTACTAACTAGTGCTGCTCTCCCCTTTGCCCCGAGCGTCCGCCCCCTCATGTACAGTATATTGAGACTAACTAGACATTTTGTTTACTAACTAACGTACCTAGTTTGCAGCCACATTGGCATATTGCTCGGAGAAGTGCCCTGGTTTCGAACGGACCAATACTCCGACGACAATAGCCTATTCATTAGCGGCGTACACGCTGCACCTCCAATAAGAGCACTTCTGTAATTCCGAGATCGCGAATGGCTGTGAATGGCGGCAAAAGACCAAGGCCTATTTCTCCCAGCGCTGCTAACACACAGCAAAACATCCTTTTCGAGCTCATTCGTTCGACAAGTACGCTACTTCTATTCAAGGGTTTGGCGAACATGCACTGAGCAGCAAATCCAGAGAATTGGTTCTAGCTTGCAGGTGTAGCCATTTCCATGCAAGAACATCGCCTCATACCCCTCAGTTTGTTTCGCATTATGCTGGCGCATATTTGCCACTCCTCTGTTGTGGTGTTTTGGTGTTTTGTGGTACTGAGAAAGCGTGGTCGGTTTTCTAGCTTGACGCCATTCGTCTTCCGTGGAATGATTGGTTTACAAGGGGAAAGCTTTCGAGTCATTGCACGTGGCGCTCTCCAGATGTTGTCATTTTATCGACCAGACGGGCCGTGCTGTGGGCAAGCCTCCAAAAGCAGTACCAAGAGGTGCACGCCAGCAAGGGCCACCGGCGATCCTTCCCGAAGAAGAAATTATCTAGTCCGCTACTACGCTCTGTCTCAATTAAATGAAATTTTGGTTAATAATGGAGAAGTGAGGCCTTTTCGCGCTGTCTGTTCCTTTTGATCTAGGCCTGGACAAGGGCAATGGTATCTTGTCTATCCGTACTCCGCAGTTTTATTCATGAGAAGAGCACCGTACTCAGCCCTACTTTCGGGAAGGGCGTTTGCGCCACGCAGTGTGCGTTCTATCTGACTTGCTGTGGTAGGTGAAGGCAGGAGGAGGTAATCTCCGTTTAGAGTGGGCTGACTTGATTGATGTCAGAAGACTGTGTCAGCTAACTATGCATACTGCATGGGGTTCGGTAGCTACTTGTTTATCGTCCTCAATAATTAAACCTTGACAAAAGTCTGGGGCTGAAGATAGTTGTCAACGGAAAACGTTGCGGGTTGCTCATCCAGGATATTGCTCCCAGCTAGGCGTTAGTATCGGAGCTCCAGATATTCGTAAATGAGCTGCTGTACTTGGACAATTTATAGTACGTTATTATACTCCGTACTATATCGCCCTTGGAGGTTGCGTAGGGGGCAGCCTGCTTCGCATTTGTTCCAAATCCAGAAACCAAACTGACCTAAGCATCCTGTCACGAGAACACGTAAGGGCTGTAGGGCCTCAATAGGCATGGATAAATCCTTCTATGCTATAGAGCAAAGTAATTAATAAAACGTCTTTCCCGTGCTCAATGAGTTTTTACTCGTTTGACATGCAGTTTCAAAAATAGGCTTGTTTTCCAGATGGGATCTCCGTCACCTGATTTCTGCAGGGTTTTTGAAGTAAAAAGACTGTAGATAATGCTCGATGCTGTCTGAGTTGTTTAGTGTGCGAAATTATACTGACGCAAATACTGTACTGTTGCTCTCTGGCCTTCGAGGTGGAGGATCAGAAAGCTAAAACTGTCTGTTCTGAATGACGGCTTGATCAGGGAAATTTGATCGACTTCATCACATAAAACCCTTCTTCTCGATTTAGACAGTCGTCAGCACAACATTGCCTATTCCGCATCAAAGCAGCTCAAAGCAGCCTTCGATGTTGTCTCTGTAGAACGCCCCTACCCTACAGCAAAATTTGGACCCGCGAGATTCTTTGGCTCCTTAGACGCAACTTGAAAAGAAATCGGCATGAATTATCCCATTTGCAACTGCCAAATATGCATATCTTTTCTAGTTATGATTGGAGCTTACTCTGTTGGTTCTGAGGTCTACGACTCTGCCTCCCAGAATTTATCAGGCGCGCAATAGTGTTGTGGGACCGGTTGCCCGGATAAGGCTCCAACACCGATGAGATATACAATGTTTGCGTCAAATTTTGTTCGGTTATAGATTTGTTCCAGTGCGCATACATTGTCATTTCTTTAAAGAGGGGCCTAGATTTCGCGAAACTCCATTTTCTCTTCACCTCCTTTCTGTTGTCAATCAAATTCAGTCACAGCGCCACGAAAGCAAACACAATGACCGTGTCGCTCGCCGAGATGGTGTCCCTGTTAAATGTGTCGTCGGTGTTCCTGTTCCTCATCACAGTCGCGGTCTTCTCCATTCCTGTATTCATCATATTTCCGCCCCTACCGGTTGAGAGATCCGATGCACTGCAGCAGACCCATTCCAAGGTTGGTGTCTCTGAGCGTGATAGCAATCTGCGTGACCAATGGACAATGCCAAAGGCCGCCAGCGGCCATGAGGGACCCCGACCAACATCACCACCCAAGATTCAGAGCCTGCACATCTACCCGCTCAAGTCGTGCCGTGGAATTGAGTTAACAGAGGCAACTGTGCTACCGACAGGACTCGAACATGATCGCATTTTCTGCCTCGCACAGCTCAAGACCAAGAAGGCATCTACCTCAGCTGTGCATCAGCCGATAGCCGCACCAGACAAGGCTATAGTAACCACTGTCGGTGTAGATTACTGGGAGGTGGTTACGCTCCGCCAAATTGCAGACATGGCTAAAATTTGTGTTGATCTATGGGTTCCAGATCCCAAAAAACAGAGCCGGCAGCTTGGTAGGATGACGGACAAGGGCGACGATGACATCTCTGGTTGCGGCAGCAGCGGAGAGAGTTTCCTGGTCGTGCGGTTCCCCTGGCGCGATGCTGGCATCAAGGGACTCGTACAGATGGTAGCCGCGAAGCTCAGTCGCGGCCTGTCTGCGACATCCCAGCGTGAATTCATGCTGCCCCTGAGCTACCCGTCGACGCACGACATCAAAGCCCAGAGCTACTCATATACCGAGGTAACACTCTTTCGCAACGTGATACCGGCACTCAATATGGCCACCGATTTACCTGATGAGCTCTCTCTCTACCTCGGCCGCGAGCCCGGCAAGCTGGCCCTCTTCCGTCTAGACCCAGCTCAGCGACGCCAGGTTTTCGACTGCGCGCCAACACAGGATGCTGTTGGTTATCAGCCAGAGATTGACTTTCAAGATGCCGTACGTGGAAACCCGTCAATTAAATCCCTTGCTCATTTAAGCCCCCGTTCTATTTTACCTCCTTTCTTTTGTTGCTCGGGACGCCGTTTATCCCCCCCCTCCCCCCCAAAATAAAAATTCTCCACGCTTGAACATTGGAAAAGGCTAAAATGTGTCCAATTTTGTCAGTACCCATTGCACATCCTTAACATTAGCAGCGTGCGGGCGCTGGAATCCAAAATAAAAAAAGACTCAGACATTGATAGACTTGATGTCCGACGCTTCAGACCTAATATAATTGGTATGTAATCGTTGTGTATCACCTAAAGCTCTTCTCCGAGGGCATAGCTGCATCACAGGCCGCAAAATGGCAGACACTAACCCGGCCTTCTTGGGTTGAACTCTAGTCACCGGTCTTACCGAATACGATGAAGATGATTGGCGAACTGTACAGTTTAAATCCACGGACAAGGAATCTGAAAATGGCATGTTTGACGTATGTTGTCGAACTGTGAGGTTAGTGTCCCCGTTGAAATGCATTGACTGAGCGAGGTGCATAAAACCAGAACCTGCGCAAAATCCCAAGAGTGGCCTGCTGATTATCATGATTCTACAATAGATGCAAATTACCTAACGTTGATCCTACTACGGGCATCCGCCACAAGGCGGAGCCAGACTATGCGCTTCGTCATTACAGGGAAATCGACGCGGGTGCCCCCAAAAAGGGCTGCATGGGAATGCAGATGTGCCCTATGTTCTCCTCAGCTGCCCCGCCACATCGTCCCCAATTGACGATTCGAGTCGGCATGGAAATTGCAGTTCTCAAGCGAGGCTCTCACCATGCCATGTAATCAGAGACATATATTTGCGAAAGCAGAAGTGCCGCTTTAAGTAGGCTGTTCAAAATAGTTGTGATACGTATTAAAAACATTGAGAATTGAAAAAAAAAGAACAAAACAAAAAAATCTCAGAATTCTCCATGCTCCCAGTGCTTCCCAGTCCCATATACTGCAGATCATAAACAACATGAATAATAATAGAAATGATAATGGAGGCTTCGTCGTCAGAAAATACCTGTACGAAACAGCAGCTGCCGTCAACCCCATTGTAAACAGATGAATTTTAAAAACTACAATCAACCATCTCTTTACTTTAGATCTGCTGGCGTCAAGGCTTGTACCATGCTGGTGCCTTCGCTGAAGCGTGTTCGGAAGATTCGGTTGGCATTTTGGAACATGCCATCCTTCAGACTAACAACAATAAACTGTGAGCCTTTGAAGCGCGTCTTGATTAGGCGACCGATATTTTGTGTATGTGACAAATCGAGCGCAGCGTCGACCTCATCAAGAATATACATTGGCGCAGGTTTAAACTGCAGAAGCGCCATGATCAGGGATAATGCAACCAGTGATCTATCATAGTAGAGTTAGTACCGTACCATCTGGCTATCCGGGTATCAGGATTTCTTCTTCGCGACGTACCGTTGACCACCACTTAGTTCTGTTAGGCTCTGCTTCCACACTTTACCTAGACACACCTTGACTTCGAGGCCATCACCAATTGTCTTGCCCTCGGGAGGATCAAGTTTCGCAAAGCTGCCACCAGGAAGGAGTTCTGAGAATATCTGGCCGAAGTCGCCATTTACCTTCTCCCAGGTTTCTTGCAGAGCCTTAGTTTTGTACTCGTCAAGACTGAAAATGGTCTCCTCAATCTTCCTCTTGTCGCGAATAACCGTCTTGATCATGTTCTTGAGAGAAACTTCTTTCTTCTCCACACTGTCAATCATGTTCATGACTTTAGGGTTGATCTTCTTCTTCATGCCTTGTGAGCGTTCAGTCAAGTTTCGCAGGGTAGACTTGCACTCGGCGATATTTTGGCCGTTGAAATCGTATGGAGTTCCACTGCGGCCAAATTTGTCATGCTCGTCGTGGATCCAGTCGTGATCACCTTCCAACCGTGACACATTTTCCGCTGCAGCGTGCTGCTCCTTGTTAAACTTTTCGATTTGATGTCCAAGTTTCTGCATCTCTAAGCCTTCCTCGGCTATGCGCCCGTTCTTTGAGCGAGTAGCCTCGTCAAGGGCCCGCAGCTCATCGTCGAACTGATTAAGTTTGGCGCGTTCATCCTCCAGGTCGGCCTGCATGGAGTCGTGCGTTTTTGTCATTTCCGTTTGCTGTTTGGCTACTTCCTTCATGTCATTTTCTTGCGTTTTAATGTTTAAGGCCACCTCCTGGACTTGGTCGCGAGCAGCTGTAAGATCAGTGCTAACTTGCTCCAAGTCAAGCTGCGCGCCTTGCGAACGTTTCTGCAAAGCCTTGAAGGAGCCTGTGTTCTTTTGCAGATTAGCACGAAGTTTATCTACCGTCTTCTGAAGCTCAATCAGTTTTCCATCTTTGTTGCTGTCAAAGTCCTTCATATCCTTTTCGATACGTTTAATATCAGCAGCGGCTTCGGTTTGCCGCGTCTTTGCTTCAGCAATGCTCTGCTGAAGCTCAGTGATAGTAGCCTTCATGTTTTCAACCTCTTGGATGATGGATGAGGATGCGTTGCCGCTGATTTGCTCCTCGCCCAGTTTGATCTCGTGATTCTTCAAGTCGAGGTCTTGCTTGATGCGGCGAGCCTGGTCAAGCTTAGATTTTTCTTTGGCCATGTTGGCTTTCAGACGCTTGAGGGACTCTTCTGCCTCCTGTAGCTCACGATTCAAGCTATTGAGTTGCTGGAGTGTAACCAGGACGCCGCTGGATGTTGGGGCACTGCCACCGGAGAGAGTTCCGGATGGGTCATAAGAGTCCCCTTCGAGAGTGATACTTCGCATCTTGACATTCGGATCAAACGTCACCCGCTTAGCAGTCTCTGCATCCTCACAGACAAGAGTATTTCCAAACACATATTCCATGGCGGACGAAACTTCTTCCTCGTATCCAACCAAAGACAGTGCCAGATCCACCTTGCCGGGGGCAATGTTTTGGGCTGTTGCAATAGTTTGCGCCGATGCCTTGAAGGCGGAAATCTTGTTCAAGGGAATGATGGTCACACGCTTCCTGAGCTTGCCTTTCTGGAGCAGTTGCGTGCCAGTCACTTCTGAATCAACAACCACATTGTACAGACGGCCTCCAGCGCATATCTCTAGGGCTGTTCCGGCTTTTGTGTGGTTCTGGTCGAGAGTAAATAACTGAGCAACTAGGCCCTTGACCTTTGATCGATCAAAGCCTGGTGCTGGATCTGCATAATTGAAGTCGATGTTGGCTACTTTTCTTTTCAGTTTGTCCGACTCTTGGCGAAGACCGCGAATGGTTTGCTGTAGAGCAGATTCTTGTTTATACATTTCCTCCTCTTGGCCCGGCTCGAACCCTAATTTGGAAAGCTCCTTTTCGAGCTTTTGAGCCTGGGCCTTGAGCTCATCAATCTCGCGCAATAACCCGGCATTCTGCTCCTTGGCCTTTTTAGCACGAGGCTCCTCCTCCTTTACTCTGTTCTGCAGATGCGCAATTTTGATCTTAGCTTGTTCTTGAGCCGTCGCCGCCGCATTGACTCGATTCTTGGCGTCCTGGAGTTGGCCCTGATACCCATTTTCTTGGCCTTCCTTTGAAGCCACACCGGTCTGCAGTGTCTGGAGTAGTTCTTCTTTAGATTCAACCTCTTCTGCCTGCTTGGCGAGATCCTCTTTCTCTGCATCGCATTTGGCTTTGGCGGCATCAAAGGTTGCCGACTTTTCCTCCAATGCTGCTTCAAGCTCAGTGACAGACTTTCCCAATGCCAGCTTCTTTTCCTTCTCTTCCGTCAGGCTGGAGGTCTTCAAGTCTATGATGGTCGCCAGTCGGACAAGTTCATTGGCGTGCTTCTTGACCTTTTCTTCAAGAGCTTGAGCCTTGCTACCCT
Organism: Zarea fungicola; assembly: GCA_900169235.1. Taxonomy (NCBI): domain Eukaryota; kingdom Fungi; phylum Ascomycota; class Sordariomycetes; order Hypocreales; family Cordycipitaceae; genus Zarea; species Zarea fungicola. The sequence goes on from FWCC01000069.1 coordinate 38,544, forward strand.
TCTTGATCTCCTTTTCCCGCTGGGCTTGAATTCTTTTCATATCTTCTTCCAGATGGGAGAGTTCGCTCCGGAGCCGCGTTGTGGATTCCTCGAGTTCGGTATGATGCTGCTTCTTGCCCTCTAAATCAGCCGCGCTCTGACGAAGCTTTTCTTGGCATTTGACATAGTCGTAGGCGACAACTACTCTTGTTAAGCGCTCAAGATCGTTCTGTGTCTGCTGGTAGTCGAGAAACGCTCTCTTTTCAGTGCGCAGTTTGTCGAGCTTAGGTTCGATTTCATCCTTGAGAAGCTCTCGGAGCTCTTGCAGCTTAACCTCCTTCTTTGCCATCGTTTTCAAAGCTTTATCCCGGCGGTCTTCAAACATCCGAGTTCCGGCCGCCTCTTCAATCATGGCCAGAATCTCAACAGCTTTCATGTTGAGGACCTTTGTGATTCGCCCTTGCATGATCAGAAAATTGGGGTTATTGATGTTGAGCTGGACCGATTGAAACAGGTTCTGAACAGTTTGTTGCTGTGCTCGGTGACCATTGATGAGGTACTTGGACGTACCACCCAAGACAATCTGGCGTGTAACGCTGATTGATGCATACTCTTCGAATCCGATTGGTGATTTCTTCGTGTCTCTGTTGTCGAAAACAATAGTCACGCTAGCTTTTGTGACGCCAGCCTGGCCACGCTTGTATATGAGGTCCTTAGGACAGAGTGAGCCACTGCATATTGTCTGTTCCAATATTTCGCGATGCATACCTGGAGATTTTGCGCGCGCACTGTCGTCATGTTCGTAATGCCAAGAACAAAACAGATGGCATCCAAAATGTTGGATTTTCCACTGCCATTAAGACCAGTGATAGAGTTAAAGCTTTCATCCCTAAATAGCGGTTAGCACTGAGTTGTGCCCTCTCGAGGAAACGTAACCAACCATCCTGAGATTACTGTGCGCACCGCATACGACTTGAAGCCCTAAAGAAACGGTTAGTACGGAAACTGGCGCAATTTACGCGACCCTTACGTCGATGACCACTTCTATCACCCTCATGATGCCGTAGCTAAGCTTGCTTAGATGTCGTTGTTGAAGCTTCTACTGTTGTCTCATGGATTGGACAGCACCAGTGGGGGGTATCGCGACCCAAAGTAAACAATCACTTGTTTGGTTTCTGATAAGTCTATCACCACGTGATGGGCATCAATCTGAACTCAAAAATACACCTTGGACGCGCCGATTGTGGTTCGGGCCACGACCATTATGCGCTAACCCAATTTGGCTGGAATCAAAACATTGATCTGGAACGGGCTGGCGCCTCCACTGGCTTGCTCAGACAGACCACAACTTTGCATGTCTGCTCTCCGAAGCTCTGCTTAATCTCCTCACAGCTCATCCTTTGCGCTGTTCATGTTTCTCTACCACACAAAATCCGCTCTATAAAATCAACGATACATCGTCGAATATCCTGCGAGACTGCCCAACGACGCTTGCGGCATTGGCTCCCTCCCCATCATGCCTGCCATGCGTGGACCTCGTCTTCAGGTCGGATCTATACCATGGATCGCGGAGGAACGGTCATCAGCACTCCAGATAGTCCAGTCAGAAGTGGAAGAGTTTTCTTTTTCCGCGCGGAATGAAATGGAATGGCTGAACGAGCATATGGCTGGCATCTTTGATGAAAATGAGACGTGAGCTCTCCAGTTCAAAACCGATTCGCTCTGCTAATGTTGCGTTAGGAACTTTGCCGATGTCTTCAAAACACCAGGCAAGCTGCGTGGCAAGACGCCGCGGACAGCGCGAAAAGCCGTTGTGCTGGCTGACACTCGAGTGGTATGTCATCCTGGATTGACGCACTCACACTATTATTAACAATCATTAGCCGCTTTCCGATGTGTTCACTACGACTCCCAATGGTGCACCTCCACAACAGCTCAGCAAACTGCTCTCTCCGAAACAAATTGGTCGATCGTCGAAACCCCTAGTTGCCATATCAAAGCCAATGCCGCAATCACAATCAACGCAAGACTCCGGGTATTATGGAAGCCAGGATATTGATATCGCTCCTGCGTCTATATATAACGACTTGGAGAGCAGCTCGCAAAAACTACATGCAGTTCATCACATGGCTATTGGTACCAAGCAAAGTCCATCTCAAATACGCTTCACAGACGTCTCCGACAAGGCCTTTCAGCCAGCCAAAGGGGAACAATTGCGCCAAATTACAAAGCATGCCGTCTTTTCTGATGTTGAATCGTCGCCTATGCGCCACAACATCACTAAACCACTTCAGTCCTCGTCTCCCCTGAAGCATGTACCGTTGAAGTCCCCGATTCTTCACTCTGACCTGACCGATATTGCCGATGCCAACGAAGCTGGACCCGAGTCACCATCAGAAGCCTCTAGTCCCATTCGCCAAGTCGTGCGAAAGAGCAGCTTAAACTTTGCTTCACTTCCCGCTCGAGAACCCCTGGCTGCAGGGAAGAGTGTTGGTAGAGTCTCACGTGTCAGCCACCTAGAGAAGCCAATCGCTGCTAAAAGTCTGGGCCACATTGCCAAGGCAATTGCTGTCGAGGACGAAAACTATAGCGACATGGATGTGGATGATGACGAGGAATTGCCTCCGAAGACAACAACAGGAGAGGCCGTTCGTAACTCGAAGACATACACACAACGGCTCCAGGACCAAATTAATCAGCTTGGCAAATCCAATTCAGCGGGCGTGCCACAATCTCGGTCTTACGCGACTATACCCGCTGCCAAACAGAATACTGTACCGGTATCTCACTCAGACCCAAGCCTCACAGGGTCCCCAACGCGCAAGCATAGCATTAGCAAGGTTCTTCAAACAACGCCTGGCGCCTTTCCTGAAGATGAAGACGATGATGACTGGATAGAGCCGCCAAGTGCTGCTCCTATGACTGAGGCGCGCCCAGCACTCCCTAAGAGTCACTCGGCTGATGTCATGCAAGGTATACAGGGCAAAAGCACCATTGGCCAGCCTGAGTTCGCTGACCAAAACGACGAGCATGCCATTCGTTTGCAGACTCACAGCAAGTCTGCGTCTGTGCCAATGCTACCTAGCATGAAGCTTGACTCGAATGGCGATTTAACCCTGGTTAACACAGCACCAGTCTCCAATGGGCTGAGCACTGTAGTAGAGTCTCAGAGCCTCGAGACGCCATACCGCTCACCGTCTCGCTTGTTCCGGGACAGTCCCTTGAAGCAGATGAAGAGCAAGTTGTCATCCATTTTGAAAGGCTCGAAAAGCCTTCTGGCTAGTAGTGCTGCGATAAGTGCAGAGGGAAAATCATTGCTCCTTACGCCTTCTACTGCCTATCTGGGAATGCACCCATCGCCTTCCTCTACCTCACTAGCTCTGAAACCTAGAATCGCTTCTGATGCGTCGCTGAAGACTGTCGCTTCTATGAGTCCCCTCAAAACTCGGCGAACCAGAGCCTCCGCAGAACGTGAGCGAGAGGACAAGCGCCGCGAGAAAGAAGCAAAGCTTATGGCGGAGCAGATGGACAGATTGGATAAGGCACGCGAGAGGGAACGTGAGAAGGCCCGGGTTTTCAGCAAAGAACAAGAGCGCATTGCCGCCATGGAGAGAGAAATTGCCGTAAAGAAGCAAGAGGAGCAGATGCACGCAAAACAAACGCCAAAGGTACCCCGTGCCAGCCCTCGCAAGATGAGATCTGATGATGAGCCCGGTTCAGAAGATGTGGAAATGACGGATGAGATACAAGTCGCACCGCCGTCCGCCGCTCGGCCAACAGGTACTACACACTCGCTCCGAAACAGAGATGTGAAGAGACCCGTCAAGCCGACGAAAGAAGACTCTAAAGCAAAACAGGCTCCAACTGTCATCCGCGTTAAGCCTGGTTCACAGCATTCACAAATTCACCAGGCTGGTAGACCATCCGCGAACCCGCAAGATCATGCCAGCACCTCCGGCTTACAGCCCCAGTTGAGTACTAAAGCGAGTAAAGCATCCCTGCATAGCAAGGTGTCCACGCAGAGTCTTAAGTCGAGCAATAGTACGCGCCCTAAGGCACCGGATGCTGCAATCAAGAAGAAGGAAGCAGAAGAGCGCGAGGCGCAAAAGCGTCGTGATGCAAAAGCCGAGAATGAGCGCAAGCGGGCAGCTTCCCAGGAAGAGCAGCGCCGTCAGGAGCAGCAGCGACGAGCAGATGCCGAACGCCTCAAAAAGGAGAGAGATCTGAGCGAAGAGAGAAAGACCGCGCAGCGGCAGGCCGTGTTGGAAAAAGCCAAACAAACCAAGGCGCCACCCCCTGCTACACGATGCCAGCCAACCGGGCTTCCGGACTTTGCGATTGGCCAACAACCGCCAGCGCAGAAAATGGAAAACCAAGGCAACCGACCACCATCTCGTATGATGACTGGCCCTCAGCGACAACCGACGGAATCAAACTCAGGGAAGGCTGGAACAAAGCGACCGGTTGGTCAAGACAGCAGCCAAGAGGCGCAGGATCGCCGACATCCGACCCGTGCAGGGCCAACATATCAGGCCAAGGATGCCAAACGGCGCCGCACCAGTGAGGTTATGCAAGCAGAATCCGATGCAGGGAATCAGCACATCAAAGGGCCACCTGTGCGACCATCACCTGGTTTCAAGAAGGACATGCCGCCAAAGTCACTTTTCCAGAATGGGTACTCAAATGTGCCGCCAAGTGCAACTCATGATTTGTTCAAAGCTTCGGTGGCCTCACAGCAACTGCAGAATAAAGCTGTGCGCCCTGTCGATATGGCCCAAATATCGAAGGGCAACATTCCATTTGCCCCCAACAGCAACGGAGGTGGCCCTACCTTCAAAACGCCGGCACGACCTGGTCCTTTCCTCGGAGCCAAGTCAGCTGCGAAATCTGCGGCTCGTTCGTCACCACAGTTCCCAAATGGAGAGGCGATTGACTTGCCTGACATCGACACGGATGACGATGATGAGGAGGAAGAAACAGGGATGAACAACATTGCAGGCTGGGCAGCCTCCCCAGATCTACGCGCTGCACTGATGCGACAAGAAACAATGGACCCGTCACAGATCTTCGGACCTCCGGCACCGCTCAACATGGAAGAAGTATTTAGCAAAAGCAAGGACCGATGGCACAAGTTCCGTGCCAGGACTTCTAGTGCGAACTGGAGTGGGCCGGACGGATTGACGGAAGATGACATTCGAAAAGATATGGCGGCACGCGAGAAGCTTCGGCGGGAAGGAGGCTGGTCCTATGAAATGAGTAAGGATGTATTGTAAGGGTAGGGCTCTTTGAGTTGGAAGGGAAATTAATGTTGGATAAGCAAAGTATTCTACATCAACGCATAGGCGCATAAGGGAAAGAAACTGCAGAGGCATTGGCGTTTTTCGTTTTTGGTTAATAGGGCATTGGCGTCTCAGTTCAATTTTATTGAGGTTATTATTTTCGCTACGGTATGCATACTAGCAACTTTTATTGGTTTTCGGGAAAGGTCAACGCACTATGGATGATGAGCGAAACTTTTGTAGTCTCAATAGTCATTAACTAAGTGATCAATGCGAATCTCTAATTGCCCATTGAGGTAACAAAACAAATGAGTCCAGCAAGTATCGCAAAAAGTGGGACAGACCGCTGTGGCGGAACTCGGCCGGCGCAAATAGGGGAAAAAAAGTTGAAGTCTCTGCCCCTTCACACGCTACTAGTGCGAAGCGTTGTTTCCTTCCACCACTCAGTACCTTCTTTTTTTTTTTTTTTTTTTGCTCGCCGCTCTGCCCTCTTTTTAAACTGTTTCTGATAGCGCCTCTACGGATAAAGAGAATTGCGATCAGCAGATAATGTTTCGTCAAGGACTCAGAAGCTCTGCGAGCTTTGCCCGTCGGGTTCTACCGCAAGCCAACCTCGCGCTCGGAAGACAACGTCTAATTGCGCCAACAGTTTGCCCAGCTACACCCGCAAGCCAGTCATGGAAGTCTATTTCCCAGGCTGTGCGAATGTACAGCAATGAGGCTGTCGCGGAGACCGCTATTGAGAATAAGGGTGCTGCCCGCAGTAATGAGCCTGTTACCGAGTTTGCTTCGCTACAGAATGTTGGCGTTGACCAAACGTTGCTCCGTGCTATTGTCGACGACATGGGCTACAAGAGCATGACCCCCGTGCAAGCTAAAACGATTAACCCGGCTCTTAAGGGAACTGACATGTGAGTAACAACCCGCGGCCATGCATGGCACCTAGCAACTGACAGATACACGCAAAGCGTTGCCCAAGCCAAAACTGGAACCGGCAAGACCCTCGCCTTTCTTTTACCACTCATGCAGCGCATGATCGCCGATGATCCCTCACTTGCAACAAAATCTGCAAAATACGTGGCTCGATCGAATGATATCCGTGGCATTGTCTTGTCGCCCACCCGAGAACTTGCCGAGCAGATTGCAGACGAGGCACGCCGCCTGGCTCGCCATACCGGATTGGTAATTCAGTCTGCTGTTGGTGGCACCCAGAAATCCATGATGCTGCGCAATACGCGACGATATGGATGTCATCTCCTGGTGGCTACACCGGGTCGTTTACATGACCTGCTCAGCGACACATCGTCTGGTATCGATGCCCCAAACCTGTCCGCGCTAGTTCTCGATGAGGCAGACAGAATGCTCGATGTTGGATTCGAGCGTGAGCTGAATAATATTATCGAGCTGCTGCCCAGGCCGAACGAAAAAGTGCGCCAAACGATCCTCGTCTCCGCCACAATCCCGGACAAGGTCATTCGCCTGACTCGTAACATGGTTCGCCACGACGATTTTGAATTTGTTCAGACAATTGCCGAGTCCGACACATTGACGCATGAGCACATTCCTCAAAAGGTCGTTGCTGTTTCACATATGCATAACATCTTCCCAGCTCTGTTTGAGCTTATTAATAAGGGCATGGCGGAGGCTGCCGCAAACCCCGACAAAAAGCCGTTCAAGGCCATTGTGTACTTCAACACAACAGCCATGGTGCAAATTGCTGGTGAGATGGCTTTCGAGAGAAAACGCAATGACCGCGGAGCGATACGAAACTATGCCATTCACTCTGGCCTGACCCAGAGCGCCCGAACACGCGCCGCTGAGAGTTTTCGCAAATCAAACTCTGCGGTACTGTTTTCGTCTGATGTGACTGCTCGAGGCATGGATTTCCCAGATGTAACCCACGTCATTCAGGTTGACTGCCCTCGAGATCGAGAGACATATATCCATCGTCTTGGTCGCACTGGCCGACAGGAGAAGGATGGAGAGGGATGGCTGCTTCTGCCGACAATCAATCGCCGTGTTACTCGCAATCTTCTTCATGGAATGCCGATGAAGCCCGACAATTCTCTGGAGTGTGCCTCATATGACTTGGAGTCCGGTGATATAAAGCCGGAAATCATGACGGCTACAAATGAGCTCTATGCCCGCATACCAAGGGCTCAGCTCGAGGCTGCTTATCGCACCATATTCAACGCTGAGAAAAGCACCCGCGAGGACTATGTCGATCAAATGAACGCGTGGGCCACTAAAGGCTGGGGCTGGAGTGCACCTCCCAAGGTATCCAAAAGTTTGGCTTTCAAGAGCGGTCTCGGCCGGGCTGACCTGAACTTTGGCTCTTCTGATGAAGTTGAGTCTGGCGACCGCGACTACGGCCGATTTGGCCGTGACAGCAATGACCGTGATCGTCGTCGCAACGGCAGCGACCCATTTGATAGAATGGGCGAGGAGATCCGTCGGGACAATGGTGCCCGATCCTCCAGGGGCGGATTCCGCCGGGGCGGCTCCTCCAGAGGTGGTAACTCTCGTCGAGATAACTCCAATGATCGCTGGGACTCACCGTGGTAAACGGTAAATTATTGCAACTTGAAAAAGAAGGACAGCACAATAGCAACGAAAACCGTGATCGCAGTCATGCGGCGAGCTAAATCACACACCTGTACAACACTTTTCAGTTCCACACCTTTCTTGTCAAACTTTTGACTTGTTTTATTTATTTTACCGAGATCTGAACATTACAAGCGGATTTCGCGTTGGACTCATGAATGGACCATCGTTGAAAAGAATCTGCTTCTTTTTTATAATATATCTGTGGAAGCGAGCCTGAACGTTTTTGTTTGTGAGTGGTAGGACGGGAGAAAATGGAGAAGCACAAGACACGACCACAGTCTGGACATTTGTAGAAAAAACTGGGCAACAAACGCTAAACTAGATGGGCAAGAAAATTACCGGCGCATAATTGGACAATACACCTCTCATTTGAATGGATAGTCAACTAAATCGCCTCCCATTTCTCGAAGAGTAGCAAGAGGCCAGTCACGTCTCTTGCTATGCATGCGCCTTGACAACTGGCAGGAAATAACAACCGTATCTATAAAAAGAGACCAACGGCCGTGGATGCTATAAACGCCCAAAAACGCCGTATCCTTTCCACAGATAATGAGCCGAGCCGAGCCGAGCCATAGCAGCTTCCTACCCGTTCTACCCGTTCCCATATGTATATAAATGTGTTCAGTAAGGCATAACGGCCTCACATAAAACGTCAACATCTACCGTCGTCCCATGAGCATGTTGGCGTCCCAGAGCAGAACTCTCTCATCCCATCCAGCAGATGCAACCCAGCCACCAGCGCCAAACAAGCACCAGTCCAGGCCCCAGATGAACTCTGTATGGCGATTCATGATACCCATCTGCTGCCCAGCGCGCGCGCCGCCACCCGGCCCTGCGACGGGCCCTTGCATCGATGCGTCGTTCCATAGCCGCACAGTCATATCGTAGCTCGCGCTGATGAGGATATCACTGGCGTGGGGACTCCATGCGACCTTGCGCACGGCGTATCCGTGACCCTCCATTATGGACAGTGGCCCGGCGTTGGGGCTGCGAATGTCAAAGGTGCGAATGACACGGTCGACGCCGGCCGTCGCGACGACGGTGTCGTTGTACTTGTTCCAGTCGTGGGTAAGAATCTCGGATGGCGGGCTGCCGCCGCCCCCAGCCAGTCCGGGGGTCGAGGGGCCCGCGTGGACAGGGATGGTGGCGACGAGGTGGTATTTGGCCGACGAGGGCGTGCGCAGGTCGAATAGGCGCAGGAAAGAGTCAGAGGAGACGGCGGATATCAGGGCCGGGTTTGAGGGGCAGAAGGACGTGCTGTATGTACAATCGCCGATGGGTAATGATTTTATGGAAAAGTTTCTGGTTGGCGACCACTATATTAGAAACGAATTCACTCGGGTCAGTAAACATCCGCCTCTGGAATCTTGATGCGCGGTCGGTGTGGTCGACGTACGATTTTGACGGTACCGTCCCAGGAGCTGGAGACGAATGTGTCCTTGGTGACGGGATTCCAGCACACGGAAAGGGCCTCGCGCTTGTGTTCATGGAAGTTCATGACAGGGAACTCATTAACATTTAGATCAAAGAGCTTCAGCGAGCCATCACCGCATGCCGTAATTAGTTGATTCTCGTTGATTTCCGACCAGGCGAGGTCGTAGAGAGCATCATTCGTATCGAAGCTGCAATTAAACAGAGGAAGACCCCACGATCGTTAGGAACACGGCGCCCTCAATGACGAGAATAAAGTGTGGCCTATCTGCTTGGGAGAGGAGATTTACATACGTCTTCTCTACCTGGATGCCTTGCGCCGTGAGACAGAGCGAGTATAGGCGTCCGTTTCCGACAATTCCAAAGTTGGCAGCCGATGCTACAGCAATGCGCGAATCGTAGTAGGGGGAGTACTTGACAGCATGGGGGTTGAACCCCTGCGTACGAAACTCTAGCATGGCGGCCATGGAGTCTGTGGCTGGGCTCGCGATGAGGGGGTGATTGGGGAAGTTAGTGCAGGGTGCCGGCGTATGCGACGGGCCCTAAAGTAATGATTTTCTGGCGAAGTGAATTGATACAAGGATGAGACTTTCCAGTTTGTGGAATGCGAATTGGATCTTGAAATTATTGGACGACCAGCTGCTGAGAGACGAGGGAAAAGGCATGGAGGTCGAATCCAGTTCATTGAAGCTTTGCCACTAGTATGTGCCTCGGTTACAGGGAACCACAGCACGAGCTTCTCCAGTGAGACGTCACAGACCAAAAGAAAAGCCATTTCGACATATCATGCACTAGTTATTGTACATACTAGCAATTCAATCCGCATTTCTGTACACTAGTTCTGCAACAGATAATACTAAAAATTCTATCACGAAAGCGTACTAGAAGCAGCAGAGAGATATTGCGATATAGGCTTATGTATTATATTAAGTCGGCGCCATAAACATATACTGATACTCATTAAATGCGCTTCTTCGGATCCCGTGGTCTAGTTGGTTATGGCATCTCGTTAACACCGAGAAGGTCCCCGGTTCAAGCCCGGGCGGGATCACACTTTTTGGCTCATGTTTACTTCCTTGTACAGTCGTTATAAATATTTGCAGCTTTTTTTTTTTTGGCACCACGTTGTCTGCTGGCAAAAGTAGGTGGTGGTACAGTGCAATTCTATGCTGGCTTTGCGAGAAAACAACTGTGGTAACTTCACGGATAAATGCGCATCACATGACTTCGCGTGCCCGCCCCGTCAGCCAGCGGCGCGGTTTCAGATGCGGGCCAGCTGAATCCAGCGCGCCTTTCGTCGGTCCACATCGCCACTAGTCGTTGCTTTATAAGTCAGACAAATTATCGCTTGGAGCAAAGCTCTGGCCATGCACCCTTCAACATCCGTCACAGTTGCGCCTATCAATCCGCAAATAATTAATTACTGCCTATGTTTTACGGAATGACCTTTTGAGGGATGAAAGCCTTTCTCACTGGTAGCCGCAAACGCAAATCAACCGACGAAGAACACCGACAAGACGTCGATGATGACGAGCCGACGGAGGTCAAGCTGGCCATGCTCTCTTCGCTCCATCCGCAGGCTCAGCAGGATACTTTGATCGATGTTCTTCTGGCTCATAATGGGTCAGTCAAGGACGCTTCTGCCTCACTGCGCAATTTCCGCCCGGAGCAGCCTAAGTCTGGTGTAATTGGTTACCAGCAATCGCTCAAGCAGTATAAGCTCTCTGAAGAGGCCCCAGACCCGACATCACCGCAGAAGAAAAAAATGAAGTCGAAAAGAGGTACCACTCTCCGTCTCTTTGACCCCGACGACATTGCCGAGCAAACACCTTGCACCATTATACATAATTTTCTGCCGCCCGACGTCGCCAATGATTTGCTCAGAGAACTACTGGCTGAATCAGAAAGCTTCGAGCGTATCACCTTTAAGCTATTTGACAATGTCGTTTCTAGTCCCCATACCTCTAGTTTCTACGTTGAAAGTTACGAAAACATCATGTCGCAAAAGTCAGAATACTACTACAATGGCTCTCAGCTTACGGTGCGTTACTCGATTAATAATGCGTATATCAGTCATTTCTAACCAACCAGGTATAGGATGTGCGCCGCATTACGCCGCAACTCTCCAAAGTAAAGCCCATTGTGCAAGAAACTGTGAACAAGGAGATACGGCATCGCATTAAAACACGCTATCCGGGTGGCCAAAAGCTCAAATACCAGTCCCCAAGCGCATGGACTCCCAACGCTGCCTTTGTTAACTGCTACGATGGCGCGCAGCAAAATGTAGGCTACCACAGCGACCAGCTCACGTATCTCGGCCCCCGCGCTGTCATCGGCTCCCTCTCCCTCGGTGTCGCTCGCGAGTTTCGTGTGCGCCGCGTGCTACCCAAGGACCCCGACACGCGGGCGGCTGAGGACTCGGATGCCGAGGGCCAGATATCGATCCACCTACCGCATAACTCGCTCCTAGTCATGCACGCCGAGATGCAAGAGGAGTGGAAGCACAGCATCGCACCGGCGCTGTCGATAGACCCGCACCCAATTGCGGGCAATCGACGTATTAATGTGACTTATCGGGACTATCGGGCCCGGATGCACCCGTCACAGACCCCAAGATGCGTGTGTAAGATTCCGTGCATTTTGCGTGTGGTGCAGAGGAAGCGCGAAAATTTTGGCAAGTACTTCTGGATGTGCTATGCCGGCAACGTGCCGGACAAGAGTGGCTGTTCCTTTTTCCAATGGGCAGAGTTTGATGATGATGGGAATCCAATGTTTAACAAAAAGTTGGCGAAGCCGCCATAAAATTGTATAGCTTGTAAAATAATGGTCCAAATACACACAATTATCGAGCCCAAGATACAGTGTTGGTCATAACCGTAAGCGGCTAGACGTCATGTTTGGACGAAGGGCCGGCCCACAGCTGATTACAGGTTGCACCAACGAAGACCTCACTTCTAGAACCTGCATAGTGTTGTGAAACCTAACGTGTTCGGCAAAAAATCGCTTTCGAGTACTTCTACTGCTCTGCTATATTTGCATTCACAAGCAGAAAAAGAAATAGAATCAAAAGACAATCCATAATGGCGGAGGGGCTCACTTTCGCTGCCGAGTCGGCGGCTCTCCTTGAACCTCACCTCCCAAGTGCCTCAACGGAGACGCAGACATCTGCAAAGGACCCAAGCATATTTGTGACGCTCACATTCGCCACATCGCTCGACTCTTCACTTTCCCTCGCTCCGGGCGTGCGCACCCACCTCTCGGGACCCGCGTCCAAAGCCATGACACACTACCTCCGCTCCCGCCACGCCGCCATCCTCGTCGGCGTCTCGACGGTGCTTGCGGATGACCCGGCGCTCAACTGCCGTATTACTGGCGCGCGCAACGCCCAGCCACGGCCAATTGTCATCGATCCGCACCTCCGCTGGACCCCTCAGCCCACGGACAAAGTCTTTCAGACGTGCCGAAGTGGCGCGGGCCTCGCGCCGTATGTTGTCACCGCTGAAGCGGAGGCTGATGTCCCTGACGCATCGCGGCGCGTGCTGCAGGATCACGGAGGCAAGTACATCCACGTCAATTCGGTACGCCGGGAGCCCGAGGGAAGGATGCGGTTCGATTGGAAGGACGTGTTTGCTGCTCTGCGGGGAGAGGAAGGCTTGCGAAGTGTCATGGTAGAAGGCGGAGGTCGGATCATTAACTCGCTACTTGATCCAAAGTACCACGATCTTGTGGACTCGGTCATTGTGACGATTGCACCGACCTGGCTCGGTCAGGGCGGCGTGGTAGTGTCACCGGAGCGCGTGCACGATGAATCTGGGACGCCGGCCGCGGCTGCGCGGCTGTGCAATGTTTCATGGCTTCCATTCGGGGAAGACGTTGTTTTGTGCGGCAATCTACAAAAAAAGGCAGTAAAATAGAGTTATCCTGCGCATAAAATTACGGTTACAACTTTACCAATGTAGCTACTCGGATGGAGAAAACAGGGAGTGGTTGGATCCTCCATCAATGCCCGACTCGGCCAAACACTACGCAAAACAACTATATAAGAATGGCGGTATATCGGTTGCATCACCAATCAGTTGGATACATGGGCATATAAGTGAAATGATCTCTTGAGTAGAGTTGGTCGCCTTGGGCCGCTCACTTGTGCCCGTCTATCGTATCGTGTATGAGCAAGTGTGATGGATCAATCTGGCGTGTGCTACATGATTCGAATTATCTTCACGATCAATATATCAATATATCAATATATAATGATTATTACCGTTTTATTCGCAGCTTCTACCTACATGGAGCACGCACGCCTACTCTCGGAGCTTGCAGCACTGGTTCAGCGGCGCACATCTCAAAAGTCTGATAGGTCCACACTGAGAAAGTGGGCAAAAGTAGTTTGCTGTTCATTGAATTCCAGATGGTGCTGCATGGTGTATTGGAATAGTTTCATTGCTTCTCTCTCCTACCAAGTAAATTCAGTCTACGTTCGTTCATCACGGAGCGCGCCGACTACCGCCAAAATCTTGGACGCCATCTGCAGCGCCACCGGCGTGGTTCAATTGTTGACTTGAACACCTTCGCTGAAGAGAAAATCCAAAAGCTGCGAAGCACCTTCTTAAATAATTAAATTTAATTTTCGAGCTTAATTGATAAACTGAAATCTTCCTCAACACCAATTTTCCTTTTCAATTGCTTCATCATACTGGTACTACTTCATGGAGATGGTTACCTACATAACCACTAGTACAGTGGGACTAGGCAAGCATTGGACCAAGTTCACGAAGATAATGCTGCAGTCCTCCTTTTTCAAGGAGATCTGCGTACGCTAATACCTAATACAAAAAGCCCTTTGACGCCGTAAGGCATAGGTCAACACAGGGACTCATAGAACGACCCCGCACACCACACAGAATTCTCGTGTGTTTTGGTGTCTTAGAAGTGTCGTTCTCTATGCATTTGCACCGTATTCCTCGACAAAGTCAGGACTATTCGCACTGTATACAAAGACACACGAAAAAGGCAGCCAACACTCGTACGAGCGTCTTTTGCCTTAATAGTAGGAATTAAATAGACGTAAATAATAAAACCAAACCAAACCAAACCAACACTAGTACAGTGTCCTGCAAGTGCGCTTGATATGACTCGGCCCCGACCGCCCACAAAAGCCGTCGTTCCCGAAGCCTAAAAAACCGAGCAAAAGGTAGTCTGTCTGGGTAAATGGAGGGGCAGCATCCAAACACGGAATGCATAGCCTATTTCCTTCTAGAAACGTCAAGAGAGTGTGGGGGCTCCTCGAAGAAGTAAAGCTTCCGCCAAAACATCAACAAACGTAATTTATACCATTCTCTACTCTTTTGCTGGAAACTATTGTCGCCGAATATCGCACTAAATTAGAGTTGCGCACAATTGAGCTCTGAGTAGCCTTTCAACGAAAAGAAAACCGTCCAACTCCTCATTTGTCTTTAAGGAGACTTCAGTCAATCCAGTTCCTTGTCGCAACTCATATCCTTCTAATCTCCAATCACAAAACCAACCATGGCCGCCACCCTCCCGCGCATCGTCGTCCTCGGCTCCCTAAACATAGATCTCGTCTCTTACGTCCCTCACCATCCCTTGCCGGGCGAAACCCTCACCGCCAGCCACTTCACCACGTCCCCCGGTGGTAAAGGCGCCAACCAAGCCGTCGCCTGCGGCAAGCTCTCCCGCAATGCTGGAGACCTCGCCAACCCGACGGCGCATGTCTCCATGATTGGCGCCGTCGGTGCTGATACCTATGGCGTGCAGCTCCGCGACAGCCTCGCTTCCTTTGGCGTCGACACCGCGGCCGTCCAGGTCCTCGACGGCGCCAAGACGGGCATCGCGCTCATCGTCGTCGACGAGCCCTCCGGCCAGAACCGCATCATCCTCTCCCCCGAGGCCAACCACACGCTGCTGCCGGAGCACTTTGCCACCATTCCCGGCCCCAAGCCGGACCTGCTCATACTGCAGCTCGAGATTCCGTTCCCGACGGTCATGCAGGCCCTCAAAGCGGCCCGGGAGGCGGGCATTCCCGTCCTGCTCAACCCCGCGCCAGCAAAGGAGCTGCCCGCCGAAGCGTATACGGACCTGGCGCATCTCGTCGTCAACGAGACGGAGGCGGCCATCCTGTCCGGCTGCAGGGAGTCTGAGCTGGATGACGAGGCCGGGCTGGAGCGCGTGGCCGCCATCTTCATCGAGAGGGGCGTGCGCAATATCATTATCACTCTCGGCGGCCGCGGCGTCTACTATGCAACTCGGGATGGAAAGAGTGCTTTGGTCAACGCACTCAAGGCCAATGTCGTTGATACCACAGCCGCTGGTGATACCTTTGTTGGCTCATACGCTCTCGCTGCCGTCAGCTCAGCAGGCGCATTCGACATTGATGCCGCCATCCGTGCCTCCAATAGAGCTTCTGCCATCACCGTTGCGAGAAGGGGAGCCCAAGTATCTATTCCCTGGAAGGACGAGCTGCAGTAAAATATCCGCATATAATAGAACATAACAACACACAATGCAAAAGAAAAAAAGAAAAAAAGAAAACACACAAACACACACACACAAATGATAAATTAAACACAAATTCAGCTTACTTTAAACTACTTCCTAACTGCTATAATACAACTCTAAAACCAGGAATTCCAGTTCCAAGCGCCTGGCGGGACCAAGTTCGCCGCTCCATCGGCACCATTTCCCGGTAAGTTGACTGAAGGTGTAAGAGTCCTCCATATGCCTGCTACAAAGGACTTCTTTTTTCTCAATGACCCGCTCGTACATGTAGTTCCGCTAGTATTGCGACTCGAAGACCGTCTGCCATGTAAAACTACTGTAGGTTGGTCTTGCATTGCACCAAGTTTCATGCCTCCCCCGCTACGTACAATGGTAGGATTCTGCGGTTCTGATATGTTATTCTCGATATTAGCTTGGCAAATCTGCTCCATGGACAAGGTTGGCCGCCTGGCCGGTGCTTGAGGCCGCAAAGGTCGTGTCGGCGTTGTTAAACAGGCCTGGTGCTCGTTTACTTCCCGGACCACTCCATTACGACGACATTCAATTTTCTCTAGCCACTCTGTAACCACATCGTCTTTCCAGTAGCGTTTCAAAAGATACTTGAGGCTGTTCGTCGAATAGGTTGGACGTGGTGACCATGCAGAGCTACCATTGTGCTGCTTGAGAGTAGCCAGTACTGTCGTCTCGAGCCTGGTGCATCGCTGCGAAACCCCGACTAATATCTCATGACCGAAATAGTCCGAAAATGCAGAGTGACTATAAGCTATTCTTACTTTCATATAAGCCATTTGTGAATCCCCCAGCTGGTTTTCGAGATCTGCCATCAGCTCGTCCGAGTTCTGTCGCCGGTGTCTGCCACTCACGGCTCTTGGTACCATATTTGAGTTGATGCGTATCTGGGCAAGAAGAAGTATCTTTGAGCCAGCATAGATAATCCTGCACAATTAGCGCTCTGAAGTTATGTGGCGTCAGAACTACTCACGTCGGAAACGATTGCTGGTGAAAAACTTGTACGACTGTTGTGTTCTCCACAGACAAGATTTCAACGTTAAGATCATGCAAGCACCCGTGCTTGAAGAATAAATCTGAAATAGTTAGATTGAGTGATTCGGGGGATCTTGGCATACACACCCAGATGGTGTTCCTGCTCTTTGGGCTGCGCTGGCTTGCTTCCGGAACCATCGGCCGAGTACGCGTGGGACAGGATTCCAGACACTTCAATCGCAGCCCATATGTAGTCCTGGCCAAAATATCTATAATGGCTATCTGTATGAATCGAGACATGCGGGGATAGCACATGCGGCAAGATGCTGTCCATGGTTAAAACACAGCTTGGGCTATCTGTCGACGATGAAACATTTCGAGCAATGCTTGCACTCGACTCTGTTCCTGCTCCAGAAGATTTTCGCAAACTAGACCTCCTGGATAAAAACGAGTTCCAAGAGTTGGAGCTTTCCGAGGCTCCTGAGTAGGTACGGCTTGCTTCTCGTAAGATCTCCTCTGCTTCCTCCGCAGTACGTGGGCCGGTCTTGTTGTCCTTATCATTATAGAATTCCGCAGATGCTTTAGCTACGGCCGTAGTAGGACCGACAGAAAAAGGGCGAGACGGAAATTTGAGCCGTTGTTCGTTTTCCGCAACTGGCGATGCCTGGGTTGCCAAAGCCCACATACTGCGTCGCTTGATGATGTTGAGCCGGCTGCCACTCTCATTTTGCAGTAGAGGCCTAGCGTTTTGTAATGGAGAAGGTGAAGGATCCTGGTACCGCTTTTCTGCCGAAATTTGAGGCAACCTACGGTGTTTATTGATACGCAGCGGACTCGGTCGGTCGTTTTCGATACGGCGACTCGACCAGGCATCTTGCGGTGAGGAAGTAACGTATGGTGAGAGTCCGAGAGGCATGGAGTGTAGCTTGGAAATAAACTAAATCTTAAACGTATGGTCCAGAGTTTGCTTGTAATAGTATAAGTTTCAGGCAGTAAAATATTATGCTCTGATGATGATGACAATCGGAAGTACTGCAATAACGAAAAATATTCTATTCTATCGGCAAGGGGGTATCTTTTGCTTTACAACGCTGCAAGTATATGTCGTAATAAGTGTGCAGGTGGCTGGAATGCTCCTTCCAGACGGCTCATGTTAGTATCCAAAGGCGCCATGACGGGGACGAGGCAGGCGCCTTGCTACACCGCTGTGCCAAGAGTGCGAAGCAAGTTGTCTTTGATTGACTCTGTCTCTGTTTCGTCCATAGCAAGGAAACGAATCTTGTGACAAGCGAGAAAGATGAAACAATATTAGAACCCTGCAGACTAGTCAAGCAAGTGTTAAAAGAAAATGTGGAAAACTTACGAGTTCATCGTTGACGGTTGCGCCTCCGTAGAGAACGGGCTCAGACAGGCTTGCGTTCACACCTTTCTTTACTCTGTCCTCCCAAACACCATCCCAATTCCACTCGCCAGGTTTTCGCGGCGTAGCCTGACTTGCAGGCTTCTTCTCTGCCGTCGCTAGCTTCCTGGGACTTGGCATCACAGCCGCTCCGTCACGGCCTTGCGGTTGCCCATCCTCAGCCTGCTTCGTTTGCTGCTTCCGGCGGTGTGTCCGCCACGCATGCCACGCACCGGGATTACCAGCAGCGTCCAAAGGGACAGAATCCAGGGCATTCGCATTGTCGAATGTGCTTTTTATATATTTGAGGACCTGATACATTGACACCGTAGCCGACCTGTTGGCAAGCATGTAGAACGGCGCGCCGTCTCCCGCAGCCCCTGACTCCGGACTTGCCAACATGGGCGCCTGCTCTGCAATGGGACTCGCCGGCGTCGAGAGGCTAGCTTCAGCAGTGCGCCGCACCCTACCAAACCATTCCGGAAATCCGTGCCGCAGGCTGAATCCACCCGGTGGCAGCCGCTCGTCGTCTGTGGCGCTCACCGTTCCGTTATCTTGTATATCAGTAGTGTACATATACGTCGTAAGAGGCGTGATTAGGGGATGGAAGATGTCCGTCGCAAATATAATCATAGGAGCCCGTCGGGGGTAAGAATCAGGGAACATGATTTGGAATCGTAGAATGGCGGGAGAGTAAGGCCCTGATGGAGAATAACATTCAGCTGATTTAAGCCTCTCAAAATTACCGACAAGGATTAAATTATAGGTGCTTACCATCCCGAATAAACATGACTGCAGACCAAATAGTCGAGTCACCCGGTGTCAGCGTTACAAAAACGCCTGAGGGACATGCTTGCTTCAATCCAGTACTAGTGACGGTACAGTTAGCATTACTTCCTAGTGCACGTCTGTCCAGGGCCAGCTGGGCTTCTTTACAACTCAGACAGTAGCTGCTGCTTCCGCAGTGCCGGTAAAGTGGCTAGCATTAAGGATGACATGTTTTCAAGCACTGTTGATCAGAAGCTTGTAACTCCTGCCCTTGGTAGCTTGGCAAGCTTGTGGAGAGTGATGTTGTACCTACCAGGCAGTACGGGCGGTGAGATAACCGCTGGCGTGTTCTGCCGGATCCTGGCGCGTTGCGGGGTTCTTATTATGATGGAGGGGTAGCTCGTCTTGTCAGAGGCGAATGTGGCGGCGATTGTCGTAAACCGATGCTGAAATTTTCATGTCAGCTGCCAGTTTCGTAATTGCGTCTATTTCGATAAGTTTTTAGGTTACCTATAAGAAGTATCTATATAACAGCTTTTTCTTTAAAATCCCATTACAGTCATAAACTTCCTACCAAAGACTAAGGACCGGGACGAGACACAATTTCGAATACTCCATCAAGCACCCAGGCGTCTCTCAATCTTACTCTTTTCGACATCTTTGATATCTCGAATGTCGTCCCTCGTAGCGTTGTAAGCAGCTGTAGCCTGGTTGAAAGGGTTCTCAGGACTCTTGTCAAATTCCTTTCGGATGCGCTGCTTGCGTTGCTCCAGGCGCAGACCCATCCCGCTGCCGTCGGCCTTCATCTCGTTGAGCCGGCGCTCCTCGTACGCGCGGTAGGCGGCCGCAAAACGTTTCTCGGGGTGTGTGTCTATTTTGCTGTCGCTACCGGCCGTCAGGTCTAATGCATCGAGGGCATTGTCGATGCCGCTGGCATTTAGGGTACTAGGGCCATCATCAAGCAGCGCAAGATCAAGGCCACGAGACTTCTTCACAGGTGCCTTGGACTTCTTGGCCTCCGCGCGGCCACCGATTGCCTCCTCCTCTTCCTTCATCAGAGCATCCTTCTCGGCCTTCTTTTTCGCAGCTTCGGCTCGCTTCGCCTCCTCGGCTTCCCTGGGGTGGAAATTTCGATTAGCTCACGTGCATCACCGGATGCAAAAAAAAAAAAAAAANNGAGAGAGAGAGAGAGAGAGAGTCACTCTGGCAAAATAAAGCATGGGACTTACTTCTTGGCGTTGCTTTTCGATCCCTTTGCCCACTTCTCATCTTCTGCGGCTTCACGCTGGACATCCTCGGCCGCACCTTTCTTTGCCGCAGCTTCGGCCTTGCGCGCGTTGCCAGCCACCTTTTTTGAGTTCTCTCCCTTTTTGCCGGCCATTTTCTTCCCTCTTGACGTTACTTGTCACGCACGACACAACCTTTCCTTGGCACCTTTTATTTTGGGGCGGGGGTCCCTTTCGTGCGCCGGGTAACGGTCCGGTTGTGCGTGGCGGGGTTGAACTGGAACAAGAAAATGACAAAATATTCGCCCGTATAGTCGTACCAATGCAAGAAAACGGTGATTAAAACTAATATTGGCTGCTTCAGGTGCCTAGTTATGTGCAAATTGACTGTAAAAGCTCAGATGCAGCTTCTTGGTGTGACTGTGACTGTGACTAACTTGTCTAGTTGCCAGCGATGGGCTTAAAATTTACGGGCCATACCCGGCTTGGCGTGCATTACGTCAGGTGGGAAAGAAGTTAAAGTCGGATTGATCAAGATACACCTGGCAAGAGTAAAGGCATATTTGTCATTTCAGGTGAAGATGGGTTTCTGCTCTCATCTTTTGCTATTCAAATTTTGCTCTTGTCCAGGACAGCTCCAATAAACTGCTGTGTCGGGGTTTGAGCGGCGTTTTTGGCTGTATGGGATCAGACGAGCGTAGGACCATACCCAATAAACAGCTGCCAGAACGGTCGGAGGCTCTTGGGGCGTACTGAAACGAGCCATAACTTATAGTTTCTTGATATGATCTATTGGTGCTAGCTTCTTGCGGTGTAAAGCAGCAGAGAGTGTTACGGCACGCCTGTTCTACGACAATGTCACCGTCGCGGCTGCATTATTGGGCGTGCATGCCCGGCTTGTCGCATCGAACAATTTATAATATACGAGGCAACTAATAAAAGGGCTTGCCTTATTATAGAGCGTAATTTACACGCCATGTTTGGCCAACATAGTTTTCTCACTGCCTACCCCATTTGCAAGCCTTGTCTGCAGCCTTACCTGGCAGCTTACTAGTCAAATATTACCCAGGATAGAATGAACGTGCGACAACGACTAACAAGGGTCACCGCAGCATAGCAGGTGCCAAGGAACTCCCAGCCTACGCCATGGTTGCGATGCCCCGCTGTCCACTGCACTATTTTGCGTGAAAGGTGGAAAATATTTATTTCGAGACGTTGGAAAACGCGATGTGCATGTCTCAGCTGATAGAAATACCATGGTGACCATTCAACTAGTACTGAATAGTGACTAGCCGACTGCACAGGGTCATGCTCCTAGCCATGGATTAGACTGCAATCTTCAGACGCTTCTCGACATTTGCAATTAAGCAATCTGTTTGCAGGCAAGAAACCGGTGCGCCTTTCTTCATGATAGCTTACGCGGTCGCGTTCAGATGTCGTCCTGGAACAAAACAGCCAGCGAGAAGAAGTGCAAATCATTCGCATCCACAATCAACATGACCCATCCGGACGGCCTTTCCGGCCACTCCCATCACTCTTTTGACGACAACCTTGCAAGTTGCCGAGCAGTTCCGTCGCGTCCAGCTGGGCAGGGAAAGGGTACCAGGGAGTGAAGGCCTAACCACACCCTGGGCAGTCGCCCATGACGCCATTGCCATGCAGTGAGCGGCTCGTTTTTTTTCTTCTCAATTGATGAGCCGGACTGTTTGTTTGCTTTGTGTCTACTTCGGGACATATATCACCAGATCAATTGCTTGTTTGTTTCCCGTCTGCAAGCTGCGTGCAGACTCGCGTCTTGCATGATATTGACCATGGCGTCCAATGCAGTGTAGCAACGGCTGACAGAGAGATGTGCTAATATGAATCCTTGTCACGCATCAATTTGCAGCAAGGGGAGTGAAATAGATGTGATGGCCGTGGGGGCCGGATTTCCCAAGGCCAGGGGGCGGCCGGAGGCAGAATTACTGTACCGACAGGAGCCTGGTCAGGGTAGGCTGTTGCACCATATTTCAGGCGTGAACGGCGCACGAGCTTTGGCGTCCGTATTATTATCATTCGGCACAGCCGTCGTCGCTTTCTTATTAGTCGCCAGCGGTCTCGAGCCGGTGTGAGACTGTTCCCTGTGATGCAATGCTAGCAAAAATGTAAAGTGTTTGTCCGTGATCCGCCACTTTTAGTGGCTAGGTATTAAAGTTCGACACGGTAGGAGATGATGCCAAGCGGCCTAGGCCTTGAGCGTGTTTTTCGTGCCAGTTGACATGTTGAATGGCCCGATTTTGGGAGTGGGAAGAATATCGTGACTCTACGGTCGACCTTCTTTTAGTATGGGCTCCAGCTTTTTGGCCCAGGTATGGTTTCGAAGAGGCGGCTACGGCGACCACGCTGCGACGCAGTCTAGCCAGGCCAGTTTCCAAGCCTAGCTCGGACCGTCGCATTCTTGGGCACCAGGAAGCAGGTGCCAAATATCCCGATCCTTGCCGTGCCTCCTAGCAATCCCATCAATGCAATTCTTCGTGTATTAGTCAAGACGACATTGCCCTCGCGCCGGAGACGGATGACAGAGTCAATCGTGCTGCGCTTGCCCTTTTAGATGGCTACTTCATCCCTACCAGTACTTGGCCTCGTTGAGCAGGAAGCCTTGGTAAAATTTTCTTTACCAGGCGAGGATCCCCCTGATTATTAGGCAATTGATTACTCCGTCCTATGACAGCATTTCATTCCTTATCAAGTAGCAAAGAATACCAGGTGCCCCAAACGCAAATAGAATAAATTGGGTATCAGTTTCATCCATAGTATTTTGCTTTCGCAGGCAGGGGTAGCTTTTTAGATTACAGTAATGACGGCCTCTCCAAATACTCGCTCTGAGTACCAGGTAAGCGGTACTGAGTACTAGTACAGCCCTGGTACCACAGAATATGTGGGATGTGGCACGAAATAAGGGGCCATGGTGTGGCACTGATGTCAATAAGTCGCTATCATTCGCCCCGGCCCTTTGGCCTTTACTTCCGCGGCGCGTTCAAGATGGTGCAGGCACAGAAACCACCGTTACAGTTTTTGGCCGCCACGCGACTAAGATTGGACGCCCAGAATTGACGGGGGTGGGGGAAGTGATTGCTTGTCCGGTCTCTGGGGAATTAGACGAGGAACCATGGAGTACATTTCCGCCACTGCGATCACCACCAACAGCTCGACTTTCTGCCCGTCATGGCAACGGCAGTAATCCCCGAGCTTTCTTACATTAAACACGTATATAGCTCTTTACTGGCAGTCGGCAGCGTTAGCAGGGACTTATATATATATACATAAATTTTATCAGGATCGAGCAGCCCACAGTGATCTAGGATTGAGTAGCTGAGAATTGCGAGCAAGGGTGACTTGTTGTTGGCGTCCGAAATAGCAAGGGCTGTTCTTCTAGTCCGCATGCAATTCTCGTCAGGTGATTCAACGTGGTCAGATTATTTGTCCACCAAAGCACAAAAGGGCCAAATCAAGAGCAAAAGAGGCAACAGACGCGAATTAACCAGGGTGACCAATCCCTGGGTTGTTGCAGGGAACTGGGTTGCTTCCAATTACGTGGGGGAGCAGACTCCACGAATGATGCTAGGGTGCTGGCATACGAAGCTTGTCAGTTTTGCAACAGGGGCGTTTGTATCTGGCTCAACTTGATCATCTTCGCTGTATTTGGAAATAAGCTGAGGGTCATGGCGGCGGCGCATTCAGCAGTCTGGATTCCAGAGCTAGCATGGTGGTTCAGCCGACGTTAGTGTCTGTAAGTGCCTCTTCAATAGTACTGCCCGGTAATAAGAGCAATGCTATCATTCTGTCTTCTTAACAAGACAATTGAGCTTCCCATGTCTCGGGAAAATGGTGCAAGAAAACTCGGCATTGGAGACGCAATTCGCCACTATTGATTTGGTACCCCAGCAGGGAGGCGTTCTAGAGCCAGGGAGCAGGTAATACGGACCAACTCGTGGTAGTTAATTTAAAATCTTCGGCATTGGAAAGCAAGCCTCGTGGACCGCATGGCGTGTGTTTTCTGGAGAGTGCCCCATTGCATTGTGGTCCCGGAAGTTGAGCCGATATCCCGTTTTCCAAGGTAGCCCCTTCTGGAACCTGGCTTTCGGG
This sequence comes from Zarea fungicola, assembly GCA_900169235.1. Lineage (NCBI taxonomy): Eukaryota > Fungi > Ascomycota > Sordariomycetes > Hypocreales > Cordycipitaceae > Zarea > Zarea fungicola. The sequence continues at coordinate 62,858 of FWCC01000069.1, forward strand.
TTGAAAAATGGTCATCTCTGGATATCCATTGGCCAGCCACGCTGAAAACTGGCGCTTGCTTATTTTATGACGATGCACTTGACTGGCCCTTCGGCCCAAACACCTTCCAAACCTTCCCCCCCTTTTCGTCATACTGTCGAGGGGCAGCGAGGGGCAAGCGAACAGTGAACGATGTCTTCCCCGTTTTACTAGCATTCCATGAGTTGATATGCACAGGCTAAAAGCAGTACGATTGGGCCGTAATCCCCCCGCCTAATTCTGTAGGAGGGGTACAGCGTGATCACGAGGCGATGTAGCGGTGAGGTCGAGGGGGACTGTGAGGAAGCCTCGGCTACTGAGCTGGGAATCTGTAACCGTTTTAACTTTGCGGTCAACATATGTGTGTGTACTATCGGCTACTCCGGCCCCTTTGGGAAGCAAGGTCTTCTCAGGCTTCCAGACGACCCAGTGCAAATTTGCAATGGCACGCTGGTTGGAAGCAGCGGAGAAAGAAGCGTGGCAACAGAATCGTGGCGCCCCCCTTATTACATAAAACAATGTTAAAACAATGGGAGATCAAGAAGAAAACGCCTAGACCGTAAAACAAGAAAAAGATCGGATCGCCGCCAATGCAACTGGTCATGCTAGCTGCGACCAGACCCTCGGGTTGGGTAAACTCCAGGGGTGTCTAATGTCAGGCCACGCCGCAACAACAACGCTATCTGCAGCATTGCGTGCATGTGCATGCAGGGCTGCTGCATGACATTGCAGATAGCCGTTTCCAGAAGGCCACGTTAATAACTAATTTTACCCGGGCATTTTCCAACGGCTGTGTTCTACTAGTGACATAGAATCAGCAACGGATTTGTTCTACATCGTATTAGAGGAGAAAGCAGTGCAAAGCCTAGCAAGGCGTCCAACAGGCGCTCGTCCCCCATGCAATTTACGAGAGGTTTTGCGCGGGGCTCTTCAGTTATTATCATCATTTTTTTTTATTAAATTAAATGCCCTTGGCCGGACTGTCGTATTTGAATATCGTAACTAGGCTGTCATCCCCTTTTTTTCGGGCGGGAAATGAAGCCTCCCGAAAATCGGGTCACAGAAGCCGTCGCAGGCGCAACCAGCCTCTGCCGAATGCGTGCGGCAGACGGGGCCGATGCCTATCAGGACTGTGGATAATTGTGGGTGGCGCCTCAATATTGCAGGAAAAACTGACTACATGGATAAATCAGAGGCCGTTGCTAGCGAGACCTCAAAGGCCAGAGCTGAAACTGTGGTCGGCCGCTGTAGCCAGACATATATAGAACATGACAGGGAACAAGGGCCGGCGAACGAGCCTTGTTTTCTAGAGTCAATAGGCTTAGGCAGGGTATCATTCCCCGACTCCGTGGGTAACAAAACGAGTGAGGCAGAACCTATAGTAAGAAAACAACGGGTGGCACCTATCAAGAACATTTAGCATGGCACAGGTATCAAATATGTAGAACGATGGCGCATTCGTGGATGTTCGAGACAATGTTTGCATGTAATAATGAAACATTTGAGTCGTGATAGTGTGTTGTACGAAGCGAGCAAGACTGGAGCAGATATTTTTTACATTGAAATGGCAACCGATTGTAGAGTCAAATAACCAGGGCCTGGCCTGGCCAATCCACCGGATGTCTCATCCAGACGGCTTATTATCTGTAATTCATAAAACACTTGACGGCAAGTGCTATTGCCACCCACAGATGAGATGACCCTCATGCAAACCAGAACATACTGGTCCGTGGAGTCGCAATTGTGGATAACAACCTTTGTCGTCCAGCTGGCTGGGCCTGGGCACACTACCGGAGCCCTCAGTGTGTGGATCTCAACGTTGGCAGATGTCCCGCCATTTTTGTATTAGCACCTAGCAAGGCTTCCTGCCGCCTTGGGGACTCGCACGCGGCTGGCTGCTTGGACCGCGCGCTCACGTTGTCATTTGGTTGTTTTGTTGGCGTGTTATTTGCCCTGTCCTCCGTAACACTGTTCAGCTCGTGGATGACCGGGGGAGCCGGAGAGTGCACTGAGACTTTTGGCAGAGTGCGTGTTCATCGCCACCAAGGGGGCGCCAGGTCCCAACCCGCCTGTAAGATGTGAGTGCATGCATGTTATTAAAAAAAGAATTAAGTGTGCCAATAGGCAGCCAAATCTGCCTTGGTTAAGATATATGTCGGTGTGTTGGGCCTGCCAGAGTTCCCAGGCATATCTGCATCGCCTCACCACAATGGTTGCCATGGTTTTTTCTTGGCGCATCCGGCGGTTGCTAAGAAATGTTGAAAGCGGTGCTATTTTCTGGCTTACAGGCTTGCCACCTTACCATCTAGGGATGTTCTTACAGTAATGGGTAGACGGGGATGTTAAGCAGAAGGCATGGATCACCCGTGTCGTACAAAAGCTAACTTGCTGGGTTGAATACCCGGAAAGAATTCATGACAGTGTCAGTTTGCACTCTGTCGATAAGTCTTGCAGTGTACCGGACAGGGGTTCACATCGCGGCTTCGTACCTGGTGTCCAAGGAACCTGGTTGGTCGCTGCGAGGAAAATACTTATATTAGTAGGGGCTAATTAATTAGCCTCAACCCAAAGATACACGCACCAGCCGGAGGCGACACGGAAATATGTTTGTGGATTCATTATTATTAGTGTATATATGGGTGAGTGGTTGAAGGAGGCGTATCTGTACATAACAGAGGCGAAGCCTTGCCCAGGAATTTCGAGCCGAACTTCCGTGAGGCTCCGACCCGTGAAGACTAGTTAACTACAGACGCTACTACCGTAGGATTGTTTGAACACTAAACTGCCTAAGTTTGTTGTTAGGTAACAACTGGCTAAGTTAGTTAATTGTCACTGGTTGTTTGCTTGTTACGCTAAGAACGAGGCCAACCCAACAGACATGCAGTGAATGCAAGACGCTTATAATTAGGGCTGTTCACCGCCACGTCGGTCCGGCCCTTGAAACGAAAGCAGTTTTTTCTTATATATTTTGTTCACGGAACGGGGCCCAAGTCCCATAAACGGGCTGGGTCACTTGCGTCGCATGATCGGGCGCAGAAGCCACACGCCATGGTCAGCCTATGCCCTTGTCTCGTTGTGCATGATGGCTGTTAGACAACATCTTTAGCTACGTCACAAGGCTGATGGTTGCATCAGGAGGGATATGCCAGAAAGAGTGAGCCATCCTGTTATGTCATGGTGCAGGGCAGAATTTCCATGTGGATGTGAAGATAATCAGAAAATTGAAACTCTGTACACGTAGCGAGCTCCAGAAGTGGCACAATTCCATGGTGATTGCCATGGCCGTTGACTCATACGCTGGCTACTTCTAATGTGTATTATTCCGGCCCTTTTCAATCTGGTCCGCCAAGCGGAGAACCTGTGGTAGTCTCAGGATTAGTCGCTCTTTGACAGGCTGTTTCCTTTCTCTTTATTGTGTTTGTGAGGCATAGGTGATGTCCATGCCTAGCTGGGAAGATTGGGTTCCTTTTGTTTGGTGGTGTGAATTTCGTCACTTTTTTTTTCAACATTGTCAAGATACCATGCAGAGCACCGCATGACGCGCGGTCGGGGAGGCACCTGGAGGCTCCCCGGTCAAGTTGGGGGTCAGTCAGCTCACGGATAAATGAGTTTTTTGTTCGGCTTTGTACTACGAGGTCAAGACCAAAGAAAAAAGGAGTCCATGCCGTATTACAGAGTTAAGGGAAAAAAAGAAAAGCCACCGAGGGATGGGGGTGCAGAAAATTGTCAGTTCCAGCACAAAAACGCTGCCTTGACCGTATATGGTTTTGGATACCGCGTGCTCAAAGTCGCATGCGGGTGAGCTGTGTCGAATCGATGATTTTTCTTTTCTTTTTCCTATTTCGCTTCCTTTTATTAACAATATTCCTTTTGATATAAATTCTGGTTTTCGACAGTGCAGCCAGTTCCAACCGGAAGATTGATTTGCTTTTTTGCGTCTGCGTGAGTACCCTCCCGCTAGTGGCTCACAGGACCTCGTTACAAGGCGCAACACTGTTAATATCGATATCAGTCCCGAATAGATAGGTAAAGTTACTAGTAGGTATCGGCTCTTCAGTAAACATTCGAAGCAGCCTTCACTGGGCCACTCCGGTTACCTCCAGGAGACTGTTTGGCTGTTTGCCCTTGTGGCAAGGCGTGTCTGGTAGGGTCCCGTCCAGCCACGAACACTATGGATTGATAAAGTAATCCATACTTATTAAAGAGCTTTGCTACTACAGGAAATATGCTGTTCGGGAAAATGAATAAAAAGAAAAATACAACTGCTTGTAACAGGAACAAGAGCAAAAAGAGGCCAAACCACCCAGTACGTGCACTAGTTACATGTTAGCCCACAGTGGGCCAAGAGCCAGCTTGCTCTGTCACCGCCCATCTGGCTTCTCATTGGATCTCTAGCCCCTGACGCTACCACCCACTTCGCTTCTGCCCGGTGTCCAGTGGACGCTGTCGAACGACCACAGACAGACTTTGAGAAGGCTATTGCGGAGAAGATAGCCACTACCACTGGCCCGGATAGGCCGTCAAGGAGCCGGAATGGGGCACCCTCGTCCCCGAATTAGCTTCGGTGGGGAGCAAGTCGCTGTAACTCTACCTTGGCGCCGCTGTAGTGATACTTCGAGTCTCTACAGCGGGAAATACAGGGTGGCCGCCCCTGTAGGCTTCCTTGAAATGTCCTGTAACCTGTCGCTCGTACCTGCCGCCCCCCCGCCTAACCTTCTGCTCAAAGCGGTGCCAGCCATAATCACCACATTTGTTAAGCCTCACTACAAAACTGTTCAACCTACACACCACATGTCTCATCGCCACACCCTCCCCTGGTTGCGCATCCCATTCGCGGCTCGCAGACATCCCCTGTCGCCCGGGCGCCTTTTTTTTTTCTGGGCTCTGCCAAATGGGCCGCTTCACATTGCTGGCTTGCTTCCCCGGGCACATGGACCAAGTCAAAACTGGATTTGTCCTTTTTTTTTCTTTTTCTCTTTCGTCTTGTCGTACCCGACTACCTGGGCTCATGCCACCGCCTGTCCCAATTTGGCTCTCACACCCTCCACCATGAGGTCTCTAGCCTGACTAGCTTTCCTCCCGCTCTTCAGTCAACTATGACCTAAGTTGCAAAACTAGCTGACCCCTGGTCGCTCAACGAATTCCCCATTATAGTCCCACGCTGCTTTGACCTTGACTTTTTTTTTTTTTTTGCTCTTTGTCTTTGTCTTTTGGCCTGGGAGCCAGTTACTCGTTTCTTCTTGAATCCATAGTTAGGCCAGCCCTGTTTATTCTTATATCTTGCCGCATCCACCCCGAGGCAACCGTTGTCATCCCACACCAACCACATCCTCTCCTGTTGCAACCTTTGCTTGTCTCATTTAACCAGCTTCTGCGTTCAATTCAGATCCAGATCCTTCTTCTCTTTGTTGGACTTTACATTGGCACACGCCTTCTCGAGTACTCTTTAGCAACACATCAGACCACTCACCCAGCTCAGCCCGCCTAACGGCACTTGCCTGCATCACGACGGCTTACACCCCTCACACCCCACGTCACACAAATACTCCATGTCGTGGCCGTACTGCAGTTAAAAAGTTCCTCTCATGCGATCTTGACGGCAAATTATCTTTCTCGCTGGTTTATTCTTCTCGGGTTCGCTTTTGCCGGAAGCCTTTTTTGCTTCTGCACGATCCAACTTGTTTCTTTGCAAGGCCGACTTACACAGAACCAACGGCGTTTGACCGCGAGACCAAGCCGCTACAATGCGATCCTCATCTCCCGATGCTACTTCTCGGCGTATTCGACGCTCGAGCAGGAAGAGAAGAGAGCCTCCGCCCTTTCCAACACAGCAGATGTTCGTTTTAGGTATGTCAAAATCCTCACGCCCGAAGAAATAAAACTTGCGCCTCCTGTCGGCCCTTATGGCCGCGCAAAGCTGACTTGCCATCTGTGACGCAGCATGTTGCAGAATATGCGAGCCAATTGCATTTATGTCGATTTTCCCCTACATATATTACATGGTTCAAGATTTTAACATCACGGATGACCCCAGCAAAATCTCCGTGTATGCTGGCATGGTCACTTCCGCCTTTACCCTTGCTGAATTTGCCACTGGTGTCTTATGGGGACGCCTTAGTGACAGAATCGGTCGCAAGCCTGTACTTCTAAGTGGCCTGGCTGGAACTGCTCTCAGTGTTCTCATTTTTGGATTTGCGCCCAACCTACCAGTTGCGCTCTTTGCTCGAGCTCTTGGAGGCCTGCTCAATGGGTAAGCGTGATCAACATGCAACTTAGCATCACTGATGGTGGCTTACATATCCATTCCTAGCAACATTGGTGTACTTCAAACCACAGTGGCCGAGCTCGTCACTGTGAAAGAACAACAGCGTAAGTTTATGCAGCTCGTCTCAACTGCAGCGTACACTAACCGCAACTGTAGCTCGCGCCTACACGATTATGCCCATGGTATGGTGCATTGGGTATGTTATTCAGCTTCCAACTGGACATAAGGAAAGACTAACAGCGAAAGGTCCATCGTCGGTCCCATGATCGGCGGCGCACTGGCTCGACCATGCATCAGTTACCCGACCATTTTTGCCAAGGGCACGATCTGGGATCACTACCCTTACCTGTTACCTAATCTATTCAGCGCCTGTACGGTCCTCTTTGGTGTGATTATTGGGTTGCTTTTCCTCGATGAGACTCACGCCAAGAAAAAGCTACAGCGTGACCGATGCCGGGAAGTTGGAGATAAGATCACAGCCTTCGTCATCGGAGCGTCAAACTGTAAACGCCGCGCTCCCGAAAAAAGGAGTCTGCTACACTATGAGACACATTTTGGATATAGCACCATGTCATCTCGAGCGCGCTCTGTCATGTCTGAGGATGACGAGCCTCTTCCAACTTATATGAGCCAAGAAAGCTCACCAAGGCTTTCCCCAGCAAAGACCCCTGGATCACCAACTTTTACCAGAGTGGAAACTGCAACCGAGAAAACAAGGATCTTCACGCGGCCAGTCATCATGAACATCATGTCTTACGGAATCCTCGCATTGTAAGATTTGGTGCCATATAATAATAATCATTAGGATTGTGGCTAACGGACACAGTCATACTATGACGTTTGACCAGCTTTTCCCTATATTTCTCAGCACTGCGTCGCCTGATAATCCGGTCCAAAAGCTGCCATTCAAATTTGTCGATGGCTTTGGTCTCGATACAAAGACGATTGGCGTCATCATGTCTGCGCAAGGTCTCTATTCACTCTTCTCCAACTATCTTGTTGTTGCTCCTGTCACCCGACGATTAGGATCTCTTCGTCTATTCCGTCTCATCGCATTTTCGTACTTTTCGCTCTACCTGGTTACACCATACCTCGTTTTGCTGCCCGAGACCATGAGGATGCCAGCCATTTACCTGCTTGTTATATGGAAATGCACTTTTGCCACCATGGCATATCCCAGCAACGCCATTCTACTGGCCAACTCGGCCCCATCCAAGGAAGTACTCGGCACCATCAACGGCGTCGCTGCCTCGACTGCCAGTCTCTGTAGAGCGCTTGGCCCCACGGTCTCGGGATTTCTCTATGCTCTTGGCCTACAGACTGGCTACTCGGGACTGGCTTGGTGGTTCAGTGGTGCGACTACCCTGGTCGGGGCCTACCTAAGCTCCCAGATCACCGAAGGTGGTTACAAATCCGCCGCCACTGGGGAAGAGGAGCAGCTTCTCAACTCCATCATGGACGATGAATACGACGAGGAGGTCGTTTAGGCCAAGGCGATGCTTCCGACGCGCTATCTTCACTTCTTTAGTTCTTCCACGGACTACTTAACCCACCTTTACCTTTACGACTCTTTTACACCACTCCATGCATAATGTTGTTTTTCGACTGGGAATTTACCGGTGCATATTTTCTATACTTACAATACCCCCGTTTTGAGATGGAAAATGGCGTTTTAAAACTCACTCTACTTTCCATTGTTGATGCATTTGTTTTTATTCTATTCTTATTCTATTTTATTCATTTTATTTGGCATAGACATAGGCGAAGTTGAAATAGGCATCTTTGGGAAATCTGATAGAATATTTGTTAGGCGGAGGATATATATATGATGACCAAATGTGCGAAGAGAATTATTTTTATTTACGAACCTCCTCAGATACAGAACAATATGAAAATGAGAGGGATACAATTATAGGCCCAGGCCTGGAATAATTGCCGGCAATGATATGAACTTTTCTTCCTTTATTTTTTTACGCTTCTGCACTTCTTGCACAGTGACAAGGACGCTTCTCTTTGTTTTCTCTTTATGGCCCGGCTGAGTGTAATTCAATAGTAACGCTCTCAGCTAGGAGTGTGTAAAACAAGACTTTCACGATTACGGAATAAATATTTCATCTCTAGTCGGCCCATATTCGTTCCATAATCTTCGGCTGCAACTTTGTTCACAGCTATCTGGCGAGGGGCCGATCTTATTTCACCAGTTTCAGTTAAGGTCTAGCTTTAACGCCACTACCCGTCGGTGAGCACAGCGATGAGCCAGCGGTGCATTCACAGCTGTGTGATAGCTACGTGGTTACTGCTATCACATAGCCTATATATGTACCATAGATCTCCAGGGCTCCTTGGAGTAGATAGATCATCCATCAATTGAGTACTTTACCGGAAACATCTGTTTGAAGGGCAAACCATCGATGTGCTCTTGTGGCACCACTCGAAAGCTAGTATATACCTTTTTATACTAACCATGAAGAATATCAAGTATGTAAAGTATAAAGCGGTTGAAACCTCACTTAGCTGAGTTTTGTTCAAGGTTTTCCCATGGGTATATGTGATGTCAATGCACACTGTTTGCTTTCATGCCGGCCCGTTTCAATCTAGAGCCACCAAAGCGAATGTACATTATTACATCTAGAATTGGGGACATCGCGTCTTAACGTTTCCTTTATTCCCTTGACTTGTCCTTTTGATTTGTTCTGTATCTCTCTCTCTCTGGCTTCCTTCTGCTAATGGCATATATTTAGCCAGCCAAACGTCGCTGGCCAAAAACCGTCAGTCTCGTAGACGTACCTTGGCTAATTGAACAAAAGCGTGGCAGTATTGCGGTGGCTCACGCGATGGGTAGAAGCGGCCGCGCCGCAATGCCCACGCCTGAGTCCCGTAGAGGAGCGATGGAGAGTGTCCTAACAGGCGATGAATGAAGAGCTGCAGCTCTGACGGTCTCCGCGGTAGTTGGCTGAAGAGGATTGACGGAGCCTTCCCCAGCCTTTAAGACATGGTCATACAGTATTCCATTTTAATTTGATGCTAGTGGCTCCGTTGATCCAGGCTTTGATTTCCAAGAGATCTGCGGCATTTCATTACTGTATATATGCTCTTTGGATGATACATTACACCCAGAATTGAATGAACTCTGGGCCTGACTCTGAGCAAGACGTAAAACTTATATATAAAACCTCATAGTTTTCACAGAAGAGACTTTACTCTTCATATTTTGAATCTTCTTTCGAACTTTCTGTAAATTAATGTCATCGGCCCTCAAGAAGCTGCCTGGAACCAACACAAGCCCTTCCACAAGCAGTATCAAATGCTATATTTCCCGCTTGTTACCCCTGACTGTCTTCAAATTTCTATATCGCGAGAATTTAAACACCTTAGGGAAAATACATCCGAAGATATTGGTCTTGGGTGGTGCAAGTTGACGACGCCGTTTCGAGTCTGAAGTATTGAATTTGTTTCGGGAACACTTCGAATCTGGTGAACGCTGGCCATTGCACGTCAAGTCTTGCCTCGCATTGGAAAGGGCGGAGGATTTTGCGACGTTTTCGATCCGATTATTCGGCAGAAAATTTAATGAAGTGCTGAGTCTACACGGAATGAGTTTGGATATATATAATTGCAGCCAAGGTTCTAATGCATGATATGTGAAAAGTCACACCGTAACACTTTTGTAGGAATTATTGCATTGCTACACTTACGATGTAATCAAAAATCAAGAAAGAAATGAAGGCCCAATTCAATTCCCCTAACGGCGATTACAAGATGCAAATAAGCAATGTTGAAAATGTCCGACACCTCCGTCCTCTTCATGAGTCTACCTACAGCGTTGGTGTCCGGCGTTGCAGACCAGATCGATTGCGGGGGATACCTGGATTGTGTAGCGTGGATTATATGCCATATTGTACTTCAATGCATAAATAGCTGACTTGTCTACTGACATCCCCACATCACATGCTTGACAAATTTTCTCACATTCGGGGCGCAACTCGCTAAACTACTGGGGCGCGTTCCCTTTGCGGAGGAGCAGTGACATGCACATCAGCTTCTAGAACATCTCGCGTGCTAATCGTTACCTAAAAAACCCGGTCCTGTGGTGTTAGTTAGAGCCGACTTGTGGCTGCCAGTTTGTCATGGATCTGTCCACAATGCGGAGAACGCCACAAGGATTGGTTGGTGTTGCAAGTTGCACCGCAGCCATGCGAAGAATCGAATAATTTCCGTATTCTAAAGAGCGCTTTCTGCGTTTGGGTAATGTAATTTGGGAACAATGGCGGTCAAATTTCTCAAGGAAGGGATCAAGGTTGTGTGGCCATTGTTGACTTGCTACTCCGGTTTTGGCTGTTGATTTTTCGTGTGGAAAGGGATAGTTTGCCGGGCTGAAAGTAGTGGCTACTACAGACGTGTTACGTATTCTAATCGAGTCAACATGGTCTGCCTCTCCTAATTCAGACCGCGGCAGGCTATCACAGCGGATGTTGTCGGAAGCGTCGAGTTGCAGGAATTACGGCTGATTGTGACGGCATCAACTCAATTTCGAGCGATTATTGTATTCCAGAGCCAACCTGAATTTGATTCCAATCGTGATTTTGTAGTTGGGATCTCGTTCTGTCCCGGTATTAGTGCTGCAGCTCCTATTGCAATGATGCCTGTCTGGCTGACTCGCTGGCAGCTGGCAACAATCTGAAGAAAGGAGCTGTCGGGCTTCATAACATATACTTTATTACGTCCTTTTTGCATCTCCTCTACGTTTTTATCAATCTCGCCACCGCCAATAACAGCCAGTACATTCATTCAGTCATTGGCTCCAATTCGCGAAGTTTTTCCGGGTCCCGCGGACCCTCCAAAGGTGAACATTGGCGTGGCTACGCAAACGTACACTAAGGTATAGACGACAAAGACCCTAACGGGCAGACGGCTGGGGCACTAGCCTTGCTCTGAGCTGGGGCATTTCGGGGCTGTTGGAATACTTTGGGGCAACCTTAGTACTTCCGCGGGGAGCAGCACCCAAGGCTGGACAGTGGTTCGACGGCATTCTTCAGGCAGTTGACCGAGCTGCTAACTACAGGTCTAAAGGTAATTACACAGAGTCCAGCTCCGCTCCTCTCCATCAGCATTTTGCCCCGATCCATTCATACCTACCTAGTATTAGGACCCAAACCAGTACCGGCTTTCTGCCACATCCCACCAACGTACCTCTTCTCGCTGTCTTCATCACTCCCAGAAAAAGCTTCGATTTTCCCCTTGTCCATCGCCAGATCGCTGCTCTCGTTATCACGGCCAAGAATCTAGCAACGGTGCTGGTGCTCGATCTATCCCTCATTGACCCAGGGCCGAGACTCACCAATTCTTGCTAATAGGCAGCTTCTCCGAATTCTGCAGCTTCTAGCGTCGTCGCTGCCGCACTGTCTTGGCGCTCCCTGTCGCGCTCACTCTGTTGCGCGCGCTGCGTTTTTGCCCGCTTTATCTTCGATACCTGAACTGCGTCTGGTCTCTTTTAAACCACGACAGCGGCCAGCACTTGGTCCTTGGAGAATGGGACGCGGCTCTGTCCACCAGACGACGCCATTTTATCAGCAACTGCAGGCCTCGGTGCTGAAGAGTTGTAGTTGTACTTGCCAGCCCGTACGCCATTTGAGAGCCTCAAATTCTAACTGCTGTCGATTTTACGCTCACCACGCTGCCGACTGAATCCGATAGCGTCCTGCGATAGGCTCGTTATCTCTCCGCCATTATGCCCGCACATGTGGCACCGTCTCCCAGTGCGCCGCCGAGCAGCAAGCGCCAACGGAAGATATCATCCGATACCGGTTCGCCGAGAAACCAAGCCAGCCCTGAAGCAGTGGCAGAAATAAGCAATGCGATAAGTGGCCCTCTCGCCGGTGGTAAACCATCGCAAAGCAGCAATTTTCGCAATGTAAGCGCCTGCAATCGATGCCGGCTGCGGAAAAATCGATGCGACCAAAAGCTTCCCAGTTGCGCCAGTTGTGCCAAAGCCGGTGTCGCATGCGTTGGCTACGACCCGATTACGAAGAAAGAAATTCCTCGGAGGTATGTCTCGGTCATCCTGTTATGTCTGCTAACAATTAACATATGCTAATTGCTGCGCCAGTTACGTTTTTTACTTGGAGACTCGCGTAGAACAACTCGAAAAACTGCTCTCATCCAACAGTATCCCATACCCACCAGCGGAAAACTTGGAACTTTGTTCTCGCCCTAGCGCAGAGGCAGCTCCGCGAGATTCTGGCTCTTTTCAGGCAGCCGCGGCTGATCAGACACTGAACAATGCACGCAACGAATCTATGGCCTCGAAGAAAGATGGACAAAGCCCGGCGATGATGAATCTTGTCGGTAGCTCGAAGCCTAAATCCCTTGCGTCAGCCTCGGGTGTCTCATTCGCCAGGGTCGTTTTCGCCGCGGTTCAATATTCTGTCTCTGACCAACAAGGTCCGATTGAAAGACCGCCGGGCGGCGGTGTAACCTCCATGCGCGATTCTTTCTTTGGACTTCACGCACGACCGACGATTCAACCCGCTCCCTTTCCGGATCGAGATATTGGCATCAGGCTCGTGACCCTTTACTTTGAGCACGCAAATCCTCAAATCCCGATCCTCCACCGTGGGGAGTTCATGCATATGTTTGAGCAAGCATATGTAAACTCACCTGAATCCCTTACTTCTAGAGAACTCTACATGCTAAACATGGTGTTTGCCATTGGTTGCGGTGTCATTGTTGGAGAGCCGGTCAAAACAGAGGCGTCAGGTGGCGCCAAATTAGGCGCCAAAGGGAAGGGGCAGTGCGAGCCAGAGGAATACCATGCTAGCGCTATCGTTCATCTCGAATCGTGCTTGAGCTTCAGTGGAGGGGGGCTGGAGGTTTTACAAGCTGTTCTGCTGCTCGCAAATTTTGCCCTCCTCCGCCCTGTTCCTCCTGGTTTATGGTATGTTTCCTGTTATCGCACTTCCCCGGCTAATGCTAACTACGAAAAAGGTACATTACAGGTGTAGCTGTGCGTCTTGCTGTTGACCTCGGGCTGCATTACGAAGAGGGTGGAGAGGCCGTGAATACCGGCCCTGACGAGCCAGTTGACGAACAAGATTCAAGCGCCAAGGGACGAGGGCGCCAGCAGTACGTACGAGACATGAGACGACGTCTGTGGTGGTGCACGTATTCTTTTGACCGACTGGTGAGCACCTGCGTTGGAAGACCATTTGGAGTCAGTGACCAGGTCATTACAACCGAGCTTCCATCTGTTCTGGACGACGACTATGTCACGCCGACAGGGTTTGTCGATCCTCCAGTAGACGACGAGCGACCGAGTTACAAACATGTTGCACACCACTACTTTCGACTGCGACTACTTCAATCTGAAATTCTGCAAGTTTTGCAATACAATCAGGCTCAGATAGCTCGACAAGGAAACCAGGTGCCGTGCTATCCTGAGATGAGGAATCATATTCCATCGCCTTTTCTTGTTAAATTTGACTCATTCCGATCATGGAGGAGTGACATCGACAAGCGCCTCTATCACTGGAAGTCATCTGCGCCGACGAGGCAAGAAACTGGCGTTGCATTCTCCACTGAGTTTCTCGAGCTCAACTACTGGCAAGCAATCATCATGCTGTATAGACAGAGTCTAAGCGTCCCGGCAATGTTCGAGGGCGAATACAACACGTCGAATGAGGTGAACAGCCCAACGGCATTTACCGCTGAACTTCGAGAGGACGAAGACCGCATATATCTGAAGGTGGCAGAAGCAGGCCAGAAAATCCTCCGCATTTACAGACAACTACACTTAAGCGGACTAGTCAGCTATACATATCTATCCACTCACCATCTATTTATGGCAGGCATCTCTTACCTATACGCGATTTGGCACTCGCCTTTGGTGAGGAGCCGCTTATCACTGGATGAAGTGGATTTCACGGTACTAGCGGCCAAGTCTGTCTTTACCGACATGATCGACAAGTGCCCACCGGCTGAGACATGCCGAGACGCATTCGACCGAACGGCCAAGACGACGATTAAAATGGCAAGCTCGAGCGGCGGCTTTGGAACGACAAATCCCAGACCCCGTCGACAGCGAAGAGAAACGACGACGTGGATCAGCGCCCCAGTACCCGATATATCAGCCATGAAGCCGACTCCACGGCACCGGTCTCAGGCCTCAGATAGCCAAGGCTACCAGTTTGATCTCTCTACAGCAGATAATCTGTCTTCGCCAGGTCTTTCTGTCACTGGAGACGGCTCAACCCAAACTACGCCACCTCTGGGGAAATCTAAAACCTTTGACAGCGATACATTACTCTCGGAGCCGCGAACGCGTGGCGGTCTCAGTCCTGCTGATGGTTCCCTTAGCCAAGAAGGCAGTCTGCTTGATCCATTGGCCAACTCACCGCCCCTGACGCGGCGAGTGACAACGCAAGGAGGCGGCAACACTTTCATGGGCCAGCAGTTTGGGCTTCAAGGGCCGATGGACTATCCGGACAGTCAGACAATGGAGTTTCTGCAGACGCTGGGGGCGACGCCTAATGGAGACTTTCCGGCCGTGGATCAGTCGCAGCTGGATCTAGGATTTGGGATGAACTGGGACAGCATGCACAATGATTTTGGCGAGGGCGGGCAACATATCAACCCCTTTGACACATTCTTCTTTGGAGGGCAGCCAAACCCAGGTAATAACAATGGCGGCAGTGGTAACAATGGGAATGGGAATGGAGGCGGCATGTCCATGTGAATAATAAGACCCTTTACGAATCGAAAAGTTGTAAAACACTCTGTGAGATTGGGTCGCCCTATGGAAGAGGCAAAATATTGTATTTATGATTAAATTACTGGACACTATCGCTATTTTATTCATATCGACGAAAATAATTCAACGATTTACGTTTCGCGAATTGCCAGCAAATTCACCGGTCTTGCTTTTGTTGTGATTCCACGCCTCTACAATATCGATTTTAGACAATATCAAACACAAAGCCAGATTCATAATCCTGGAAATGGAGCAAAGGATCTGTAATACAGCTGTGGAAATACAAGGGCGAGGTATAGTGTCGTGGCTCTACTAACTTTGTCCTACTTTAGCCGAATGCGGCACCTGACTTCCTCCGCCAACATTGCACTGCGTCAATATGTGCGACAAAGTTGATACTGTAACGCTTCCTTTAGACAATTGTATTAACAGTTTTTTCAGGAACAATACGTAAATTGCTCAATTTTGGATAGCCAATGTACAAAGCGTGGAGCCTATGTCCTACCTGGGCACATCTCCCCGCCAGCCCTGACGAAGCCCATTACGAAATTACGGCATTGTTCTGCAACAAATAGAACCCTAAACAAAACATCAAAACGACAACCCCAAAAAGACTCGAGGCCGAGGCAGGAATATTAAAGACATAAAAGGGGAATCGACGATGGCGATAAGAGACGGCAAAAACCAAACCTCTGACATAGTAAAGGCCGCGGTAGATATAATCCAGCCAAAATTATAGTAAAATAAACGAACAAAACTTCTCTAGGTCAATCAGCTATACCGCCTGCTTGCACGTCTCGAATCATGGCTCCTCCGTCCGCCCGAGCTCCTATGTGAGGACTTGTGCCGGGGCGGCGAGTGCTCCTCAATCACAACAACCTCGTCCTCTGTCGTGTCGCTCGTCGTAACATCGTCGCGCATCACCCTCGGCGCGCCACGCGTCGTAGTCGTCGTTTGCGACACCCGGACGCCGGGCATCATGGGCGGCGGCGGCTGCGCGGCAGCAGCAGCAACGGGAACGTGATGGACCGGCACCGCCCGCGCCGCGGTGCGCACTTCAAACATTTCCTCGTCGAAGCTGCCGCGGCGCCGGGGACGGTGGCTGTGTCGGTGGGAATGCCTCTTTGACTTGCGCTTCGCGTGCCTGCTGCCCGTGCGGCGGCGCTCCTCCTCGACGTACACGGTGCGCTCCTCGACGGCGGCAACGCGGGCGGCGGAGCGCCAGGGGACAAAGACGGGGCGCCAGCCGCTGCAGGAGTAGAGGAGGGCTATGAGGAGCATGAAGCCGCCGACGGAACCGAGGACGATGCCGACGACGATGCCCGGCGCTGGCGAGGAGGACTGCGCTGAGTAGGTGGTCGGGATGGCGACGAAGCCGCCGCTGGAAGCCGGTGCGCGGACATGGAGGACAGCGTCGCCGGTGGTGGGCGATTTGATTATTTTCGGTGAATTTGTGGCTGTGGCAACGGCGTCGGAGGGTGGTTGTTGTAGATATGATTGCGTTTCCGTTAGGACTGGGGCGAATTGTGACGATACCAGCCCGGCATCGCGAGGTAGTAGTGCAGGCATAGCCGAGGCCTATGTCTGGCCGCGCCGTGGAAGAATATATAGAGATGATAGGGTTTTCAAGCGGTGTGTGAGAATACCATGCGCTGTGCGCGACAGAGCGGCGTCGTTCAAGTCTGTGCTGCCGCCGTACCGAGTGATGATGTAATTGGAGATGCTCTCTTGTATCAACCCCTGCAGTGTCGTACCAAGGCAGTTCGGGGCAAATGATGGGAAATTCTGATTCGCCTCTTTCCAGTGGTAAATTAAATGGGTAAATGAACCAAGACTACTCATTTCTGTGCAATTCAATGGTATAGGGAATGAGATATCGCAGTTGGCGCAAAGCTCATGGTAGCGTCGCTATTGTTGGTGGTGGGGAGGGCTTGCAGTGTCGTGATATCTACAGCAGTATGAATTGGTAAGGGCTTCCGGCTTGTAAGGATGGAATTCTTGCAACCAGTAGAAATTGTTTACCGGGTTTTTTGTTGTTCTTTTTTTTAAAAAAAAAAAAAAAAAAATCCGAATAGCGTCGTCCATTACATTGATGCAAAAGAGATGAAGGGTTGGTAGTTGTGTCGCATCAACGACTTTGCCCCTCCCTCTTCTGGGCGGCTTCCCGAGCCCCCAGCCACACTGTTTTGTTCAATAGATTCGTTCTATCCTACGTGACAAAAATTCCCAGCCACCACGTGCGCGATTAACTTTTCGCCATCAAAACAGGAGGTGGAATTTCAAAACAGTTGCTCTATGGATATAAGCTTGGCTTCAAATCTACGAAAAAGAAAATACAACTTGGAGCAGGTCGCAATGCATCAATCGGCTAACATTGCATTGCGGGCAGGCACCTGGCAGCGCCGCTGCATGTCTCGCTCGTATGAGCGCATGTGCAGATGAGCTGCATAAGAGATTGCGCCACTGCAATCATGGCTGCATGCATGCGTTCAGGCAGTTAGTTAGTTATAATAAGTTAGTGATGTGCTAGTGGACTGCCGTCTCAGGGGTGAATCTAACAGATGAAATCTCGACATCCTGCCTCAAGCACGCAGAGTACTCCATACATTATGAAGATATCCTTCGCCCAAGTTTGAATCAGGCCAAATTATGGCCCACATGGTGCAGAACAGGTCATGTAATTTATTCAATCTTTGTTTCGTACATCTTGTGATGGTGGCTTAATATGGAAGTTGCACGTCATACTGTCACATCAGTCCACAAACTCACGGAGCGGCCGTGACACCGCGCTTCTCCGTGCCCGACACCAAAAACAGCTCACCGGTAGCATCACTCGTCATAAACAGCCTCTGCTTCTTATCCAACGTCAGACCGACGGGCCGGAAGCAGTGCTTCTGGCAGTCTGAGTTGTCGGCGTTCCACATTAGCATCTCCTCGGCGTCGTTTTCATGCGAGCGCTTGATCGGGTTGCCATTGGCAAATGAGACGCGGCTGAGGCGGTAACCATTGGGCGGTTGGCGGTTCCTTTTTATCATTTTGCATTTCGAATTAGCTTGGGATTGCCCTCCTTGTCATAGTGGACTTCTGAGGGGCAAGGGGAAGGGGGTTGGGACACTCACCAGCTTCCGTGGAAAGAAATCAACGCGGCACTGCCATCAGGCAGAAACTTGATATCCAGCGGCGCCAGATGTGAACCAAATGTGATGCGTGGCGGTGTCGCATGGCGGCGACACCATCCGTCGTCATACTGCGGCAAGTGGTCGCCTGCCATCTGTGCGCCAACGACGGGCATCCGTGTTCCGTTGAAGTAGTCCTTGATATTGGACGTGTCAAAGATGGATACACAGCCCGGATAACCAAAGTTGCGGCCGTGGTGGTAGCCCGATGTATCGTTCGGGCGGCCGTGAAAGTTGAGCTCCTCGCCCGGGTTGCTGTTGTGAATGTCGTCCCCGAAGCGGTGCATCTGGTCAATTGAATTCTCAACAGACCACTGATACTGTTATTAGCCGCTGTTGTATTTGTTTTCGGCACACAACCCCTCGAGATGGCATGTCAAAAGAACAATTGCATTCTGATATCGGTAGTAAAACCACTCACAATGTTTCCAGTTGTAGGATCCTGCGTTACGCCCACGCTGTTCCTCAGTCCCCATCCGAGCACATCGCCTTTAGTGTAGTCAACCGCTTGGTTCGCATCGATCAATTCTTGCACCTTGAAAATGCGAATCTGACTGCGTCCGGAGCCAATCTCGGCTGTGCCGTTGTCAATGTTGTCGTTGGAGCCACGCGAGACGAGCAAAAGATCCGGGTTCGTAGGTGGGATGTACAGCGTTCGCGTAACATGGTCCGTCTGAGCCATGCCCGTGATGACGTTGCGCGCCGGTCCCGCGGTACCCGTCTCGGCGTCGTAGGTGTAGACAAAGACATCATTGACCGACGACGCAAAAATCGTTTTGCCATCAGCAGTAAGGGCGACGCCGTGGTTTAGCTGGTTTGTCAGGGTTAAAAGCATTAGTACTGAGTCATTAACCGAGTACATGTCCCTCCAAAAAAAGTTGCTGTTAAAACTGGGAGAAAAAATCGGCTGGGGAATTCACCGTGGCGTCTGAGACCAACTGCTTGCTAGACTTGATGCATAGATCCATGCCCTCGGCATCATTGAACTCGACACGCGTGAGGCCTTTGCCCTCGGCCATAATAATATTGCCCAGTCTATCCTGGATGATGCCGCGTGGTCGAGAGAGATTGTTCGCAAGGACTTTCCAAGAGACACCGTCCGCTGTGCGAGGACTCGAGTTGGGTGCAGGTCCGGGACAGGCCATGTCTGCCGCCACGGCAGCTGCCGCGAAGAGGACGGCAAGAGTTCGTGATACCGACATTGAGAGTAGCCAATTCTTGGTTTTCGTTCGTCCTTCGATTAATGATGGCCTTTATAAGGTAGACCCTTTCCAGCGTGTTGGAACTAGAAAGGACAAAGTAGAGGGAGCAACAAAGAAACAATAAAAGCTGCACTACGAGGTTTATAGAAGAGCATAAACCAACTAAATTTCCGGGTCAGACAGGAGCAGGAACCTTGCATTATACATTCCATACAAGCCGTCATTTTCTCCGATTGCAACGCTGCGTACAACCTATCACAATTGCGGAAAGCAGCACCGACTCAGTGAAAACCTGGTACAAGATCGCCGTCCAATTGACAAGCATGTTTTAATCTATGGCCATAGTCCCTGTCTAAAATTCTAGCTCCCCGCACCTTAATTCTCTCAATATTGAATTTATTCTAGATTGATGTTCCATTGCAGGACCGAAATAGGCAAGTCACAATACTCCTTAGTTGTAGTAGTGTAAGCCTCCTCGATGCTACTGCACTTGAGCGGGGATGGATGCTTATGCTTATTGCCAACCAGTATAGGGGGAAACAATTTCATCAACCCCAAAGGATAACGTTACTCCCCGTTTTGAAACTTATTATGATTAGTCCTACTGCTTTTTGATTAACCCCTCTCCTGCCTCATTCCCGTCGGCTCTCCCGCTCCCCCCCCGCACTGCTAAGACCCATAACAGCAATCCAGTTAAATTTGTTGTGAGACACTGACGGAAAAAAACTGCCCTTGTATGTAAGCAACCTCAATTCACAATCCGAGTCTCCTTTCAACAGGCAACCAGGCCTGTCTCGTTCTGCTCAACTTTTGATTCCCAAGCCGGATTAACGTAATGCAGAAATGTTTCTGTTAGTGGATGCTTGAATCCCAGGACAAGCCTACCCAGCTTCATGCATCATCAGACTAATCAGTTAACGTACTCTTTTCAGTAAATATGCCGATAGTCCCCCTCCCTAGGTGCCAAATCCGCGCACTTATTATTATTGGCTCCAACAGGCATATGCACATCCTTTCCACTTCTTGAAAGGTAGCCAATTCTGAGTGTAACCCTCTGAAATGACAAAAATATGACAAAGCATCCACAAAACACAAAGCTCCATCCAAGGCCGCACGGGTCCTTGGCTCTCGGTGATGTCCTCCTATTCGGTCCTACTGACCAGCCAAGCAGTGCATGGACGGGCAGCTCCCCGCTGCTCTCATTGCATGGACATGCATGCAGAGTAAAATCGCGTTACTTCGCCGCAGATTCCCGAGGTTCCTTTCCAATGGATATTGAGCACTAATATGTGCAGGCACGCAGTAGTCACAGTCAATGGTAGCGTTTTTTGACCAAGTATGTATTCAAAAATCTGTCTGTCCTCTACAATGCGTCTATCCAGGATGCCCCCCTCACGCAAGTTGCTCTTGAGGCGACTCTCTCCCGAAACAAGAATAAAATACAACTAGTATGTTACAGCACCGAAATCTAACTGCAATTGGTCATAGCATCTCATTCCACTACCCCAGAACACGCTGGGATACGACGTCATTAACTGGTAAAGATAGGAAAGTATTGTGACTGGTTCATGCCATCGAGGCGAGGCAAACAGAAGAAAAGTATTTGACGTTTCGTCAGTGGTCGTAGTCGCATCTTGAAACAGCCAAGTTGGTTGTATAGCTCGTTTCCATATATACTGATGCCCGCACCAGAATACAACTCTACTTCAGGGCTCGTAGTAATGATTAGAATAATAAAACATCATTTTCGAATGGAAGGATTTGTACATGTGGGATCAAATGGTATTCAACAATTACCATCACACCTGCAAGATGCAATGTGCGGAAGTGGAGGAAGATCACGCAAGGGCGGAGGTGCCGGCGGGGGCATCATCTGCGGTAAGCTTCGACGGTTCATCACGGCCCTCTGCTTGTCCGTCATTGGCGTGGGCACATCACCCGGTAAAGATGGTAGCGGCCCCGAAGGCGGTGGCGGCATCGGCGGCAAGACCAACTCTGGCCGTTTCTCGTCTGAAGACGAGTGGCGACGGTGGGTATAACGAATAAGCCCTGCGCTCAGGCTTGCTCTCCGGTTCACTCCATGCGGTAACAGAGGTTCTTCACAAACTGGGCCTATTATTGAGCGCCGTCGTGATTTATCATCGGTCCAAGTAAAAACTGGTGTGCTTGACGCCGCCTGTGGAATTGTAGACAAACGCTGTGAAGTTCGAAGAGCACGAAGATCAGACCTGGGGCTTCCTATAGGCACGCCTGTGATTGATAATCTACCACCACGGGGGCTAGTTCTCTGGCTATGACCAGGAGATAAAATGTCTTCGCCACCAGAGACGCTCAAACGAGGAGAAAGGATGTCATCGGTAGAGCCCCGTGGGCTGTGTCGTCTCGAGCAAGGGCGGCGCTCTTTGACGGGAGACAGTCCCTGACGGCTTGTACCGTCAGCTGTGGGTGGGCGGGAGATAATTTCGGTCCTGGGCAAATGCGCATCGGCAACCATTGAAAGTGGCCGCGACGATCGAAGAATAAGCTGTGGCTTGGACCGGAGACATCGCGATGCATACGTGGTGTTATTTGGCGAAGTGGGTGGCTGTGACGCCGAAGAATGGAGGCGAACATGCGAAAATCTTCTGCTTGAACACTTTGGTACACTAAAGTTCAGCGCGATAGGGCCTGTTGGGGACCCGAGTGGTTCAGCTACTTTGGTTGAAAGAAATGGGTCTTGGGCGTGTTGCAATCTCCGTGTTTCCGAGCTGACATCAATGTATAGGCCGGCATTTTGCAGCGTTGGACGTCGGCTAGCAATGATGGGCGGGTTGGATCGAGGCTTTCCATCCATATTCTCTTTCGTGGATTCTCCATAATCACAACTGTCGGCAGAGATACGAGGGAAATTTTCTGCTATGGGGGACGGCGCCGGAGATGAAGCAGCTGAAGTTATCGCAGTCCTCCTATCCGATGAGACAAAGGAAAGCCGGTTCCCGTTGCTGTCCCGTAGGCTATCGAGCTGCCTGCCATCTTGAGATACGACGCTGTTGGTAGTAGACAAGTCATCCAGGCTCTGCTGCCGACTGTGTTGGAAGTTATTTGTATTGCTAGGAGAGTCTCCATCGTCATAGCTCTCTCTCGGGTCACTAGAACTTCTGGACCAATTTTGGGGGAAATGTCTCGAGTTGCGCAATGGCGTGGTTCTTGACCCTCCATGGGATATCAACTGCCGTTGGGGGGCACCAGTTTCCGATGTTTTGGGCTTGCCTCCAAGCTTCTCAATCTCACTTCGGAGTGTGATCATCCAGCTGTCTAAGTCGTCGGGGTTCTCAAATACCATCAGCATGTTTGCAGTTTCACGCTTGTCAGCAGTCAGCAAAGCGAGCTTGGAGAGAAGAGACTTGGGTTCATTGGTGGCCGTCACAGCCTCTTGCTCAGTGGTGGCTGAGACTTGAAGCACCCAGTGCTTGCCAGGGATTGAGTCGGTGACAAAGGCCGCGGAAGCCTGGCTCAGCTTAAGAACCTTTTCTGGAAGTCGGTCATAGTTACCCAAACCAGAATATTGCAGCAAGTAGCCAGACGTAACTAAAAGGTAGATTTTAGTTGTCCACTGCAGATTAGACAAGGATGGGTTCTTTGCGTGTTTTCTTCTTGACTTTTCCTTAGTGTTGCTGCTTTCCAAAATGAGAGATTCAGCTGCCGCAGAAACGCTCTTCTCGTGCAGTCGCAGGACCATCTCTGTATGCATAGTTACAGCAGGAAGAGTGGCTTGCCGAACAGTCTGAGGGAAAGCTTTGAAGAGTTGCGGCATCTCCCAAGCGGCGAGCGACTCGTGGGACATGCTATACTGCAGAGAACCTTTGCGGCCAGGCATCGCGGTCGGGAGAGCTGGGAGAGCATGGCTTTGACGACGTAGGGAGCGAGATCTAGGGACCGACGATGCTCTCGGCGTAGGCAGAGGAATATTCTCTGTTGGCTCTGGCGGTAGAGGCAAGTGGGCAGCGGAAGTGCTTCGTTTCTCTACAGTGGCAACCTGCGTGGGGGGCACAACGTGTTGATGGCTAGACTGTGATGTGGTTGCAGGCCGTCCATGAGTTTCTGATTTGTCTTTGCTGAGTTTAGAACGACTAAATATGTGCCTGAGGCTACGTTTGGATGGCTTAAGAACGATAGCTTGCTGCGGATGCTGTAGAAGCTGTTCCTGAGTCGGCTGCTGTCGTGGCAGAGGCGGCTCCTCATGCTGTGATGTTTTGGCAGCCTCGGCAAGCTGGCGGTTCGAGCGGCGGGATCTCAGAGAGAAAGACAGGTAATGCGATGGCGCACGGCTTTCGGTGCCGGCAACGGCCTCATCGGCAGGCATTTCTATATTTTGCACTGTATGTCCGGTTGTAGCCTTTGTTGGATGTTGATGTAAAGGAGCGAAAGAGGAAACAAACAATGGAGCCGGGGCTAATGACAACAATGAGGGAGAGAACTGTTAACCGTTACGACCATGGCAAGGCAAAGTAGGCGAAGCCTGGGTCTGTCTTGAGGCGAGGGGCAATGGGGCCAGGTCTAAGACAATGACTCAAATGAGGGATGACTGGATGACAACAAAACAATGGGAATCAATGTCACGATTCGGTGAATTGTGCAGTGAGGAAGGTAGGAGGGCCAGAAAACTAGATTGATTTGACAGAAAGCAGCACGAAGGGAAGGTAGGATTCAGATGATGGTGGTGATGGCAGACACGAATGGGCAAAGAATATTGACTATACATAAGCAGAAGAGGCTAGCAAGAGAAAGAGAGAAGGGTCCAAACAATGGCCACGGTGTGGTAGATAAAATTCCAGACAAGAAGGGCAGGGCCATATGGAGAATGCCGCCCGTAACGGGGTCGCATCCAATGGGCAAACGAGCGGATACATATGCAAGGGCAAAATGCGCGTAACAATTGAGAATAGCCTGCCAAGGGGGTGACAAAAAA
>FWCC01000350.1:409-65858 GCA_900169235.1 Zarea fungicola
CCGTAAGGGGGTGGTGGGCGTTAATACATAAATAATCTACGGCAAAAGAAAGCCAAAAATTCAAGCGGCTACATCCGTGCCCATGATTCGCGGGCAGTCAGTTCCAACAGACTAGTGGTGCCGTCACGAGAACCCGTCCCGTACCGCCACATTCTTGCGCTGGAACTAGCCTCCCGTGGTGAGTGGTCGATGGTTACCTCGAAAGTTGCCTAGCTGTACATCGATTCAACAAAGTCAGACACTGCGAGTCAGTGGCATATTTACAGCCCGATACTAGTAGACAGTGGCACGGCATACGAGTGCAGGTTGTGGTGCTACATGCCGCCATCACTGCCCTCACTCACCGTGCGTCAAAATCTCACCAAGTACGATCCCATCAGGTATGCAGAGCTCTAGAAATCTGTCGTCTAAAATTAAATAACATATTTTGACTGTAATGCAGCGCGCGTCAAAGTACAAGGGTTGGCTGTCCCTAATCAACCGATCGACAGACAAGATGGCCTTCGAGGCAGCGTAGCGACTTGGAAATCGAGCTTACCAGGCGACACTTACACCGTCTTAGGCCCTAATTGACCAGAAGCACGGCAATCTTCTATTCGTGCACTCACCAATCTACCTGCCAGATCCGCAAGCATCGGAGCCTTTGACCCTCGTCTTGTCTCCGGCGCTAGCTCGTTTTATCTCTCTATCTAACAGTCAAGCACAGTTTCAGTGCTTTTCGGTTGTCTCTAACTGTGTGTCTTCTTGGTGTATTCCTCCAAGTAGTGGTTGCCTATTACTACGTCAGTGATGGACATGCGAGTAGTCGCGTAGAGACGTGTCGTTCAGTCACCCTCGCAAAACAAAAAAAAAGAAAGGAAGGAAGGAAGGAAAACAATATGTGGTAATTTTGCTTATTGAATTTTGATTCTATTTAATTTTGGAATAGCGAATTAGAAAGCAGGCCATCGGACATTGGACAACATCATCCGAGCAGGACGGGCCTCGGGCATCTTCGTCTGTGCCGCTGGAGCCCAAATACATGGGACCCGTCGACCTTGATGACAATTTTGCATTGAGCAAGACTTCAGCAATGGAGGGACTTTAGTTTTTGCAATTTTTGCGCATGAAGCTGCAAGGCGTGCAAGACGGAATTAGGGCGCATGAAGGCAGCTGAAACACCGAATTGCAAAGGCGACAGTTTCATCGTGAGCGCGGGGCGGTTTCATAGTTTCGTTGACGGGTATAATTTCTCTTTCTTATTCATGTACCTTTTTTTTTGGGCGCTATGTAAGAAGCTTAATTCGCTTATTAAGGAATTGGTTTAAAATAGTGTTGTCTGACAGACTGCTAGCCTCTTGTTGCACCTATCAAGTCGTTGGCGCATTCTAATTAAAGAGCAGGCGTGGAAATAAACCCTTTCTTTACAAATAAGCTTGGTGTATTAAACTTACTAATACCTTGTAAAGTCCTTGGTCTCTGTCGTCTGAAAGATTTGGAGTATTGCATCTTGACGACCAAGACGTCGACTAGAGTTCAACCGCAGTCGGCGCTTCGATTGACCAACACCGGGAAACGACGCAATTTTTGGCACAGAAGCAAGGCTTTTAATCACCATCATAAACACAGTAGGCAGAAAGTCCTCTCCATTGGAATTCCCCATGCCTATTGGTTCATCGGCAATTTCCCATTGAAGATGCAAGGGGAAGAGTCCAGAAAGGGTAGTCTCTCTGTGGATCGGCAACCGTAGCCTAAGCCACTTTGCGACACTGAAGCACCATAGCCTACGTGTAACACTCCAAGGGACAAGTGCTGACATTGGGTTAATTCAAATATCGTGTTGTATGGAAATGATGGAGAGGCACAGAGAGGGGAAGCGCAGATAGTAGACCAAGTCTACATTTCTCTATCTGCCGTTCCTGTCTCTTGATTGTTTCTTTCCCACTTTCCATTCTTCAATCCGTATAAGCCCAACACAGATCTACATCATATATTCGTCACTTCTTTACATCCACATCGTGTGGCCGTCCAATCCATTTCTCTATTCGACATGCTACCCCCCATGCGGCCAGCATTGGGGCTGCTGGCGCTGCTCGTGGCCGCGACAGCCCGCGCCGCAGACACGGCGAAATGCTACAGGCTAGACGGTCAAGTAGACGACCAAATGATGCCATGCGACCCGAACGCCCAAGCCAGCACCTGCTGTCGAAAAACAGACTTTTGTCTTTCCAACGGACTGTGTCTTGGTGGCGGCAACACCACCAATGCCTTTTCACAACAAGGTTGCACGAACAAGGATTGGAGCTCCCCTTGTCATGCATACTGTCCAGAAGAAAAAGGTAAGTTGCTGTATTTCTAAGTATTTACTTAAGCCGGGGGGGCCGTTTTTTTTTTCTTGTTCAGTGTGGCTAATCTTACACTTTTTTTTGGCTCTACTCAAGTCGTCTTTGACGATGGCTTTCTATACATGGCCCAATGCAGCGGCTTCGACTTGACACAGGCCGGGTTTTGCTGCGGCGGCGACTTTAACTGCTGCACCAACAGCACCGGCCTGCTGAAAAACATACCAAAGTTCACTGCCTTGTCGCATCCGCCAGCGCCGACATCGACGTCTACGGCTGTTGGTGGTGGCAGTGCTGCGACGACGACGACGACAACACCCGCCACAACTCCGGCCGCAGCCACTGGCACAAATGGTGCCGGTGCCGGCGCCAAGAGCAGCAGCAACAGCAGCAACAGCTCCAAGGCGACGGTCGTTGGCGTCAGCGTCGGTGTCTCGCTCGGTGTCGCACTGTTGGGCGTCGTCGGCGTGCTGGTGTGGCAGCAGAGGCGCAAGCACAAGACGACGACGATGAATAAAACGTACAACGAGATGATTACGCCGCGGCCATCCTCGCCGTTTACGGTGTACTCGGGGCAGCAGCCAAAGGACATGGTTGTGGAGCTACAGTCAAAGAGTCCCGTGGAGCTGCAGTCGACTGGTCCCGTGGAGTTGCCGGCGACGAGACATTCATGACCACGGCGGTAGCTCTGGGCAAGCACATACAGAGCTGCAAACAGTGGCGTTCCACGTGGGTATTTAATGTAGAATAAATGAGTAAAAATAATGCATAGCTAAAGCGAGGTAACCATGGTGGAACAAGGCCCAGGCGAGGCGAGGTGTAATTTAATAAAGCGACTTGTTCGCCATGGGAAAAGCAGAGCCTCATACGAGAATTTTCGCAAGTTTGTTCAATTTACAGATTATAGGACTTCAATTGGCATTGTTCATTAATTATCGTCCCACGCCACCTGTGTCAGGTAGAATACGCGTGCATTTAATCATAATAAGCGCGTACCAATCAACTCTGATATATGGCACAGACTTTTGCAGCCCTGCGCCACACAGCTGCGAAACACAAACCTCGCCTTGACTAAAATAGTGCCGGGCATCAAGAGGCCGAGCTTAGCCGGGTTTAACTTGACATTGCCGTCCCTTCTATTACATATTTTGGGTACAGAACTCTTTGGGTGATGATCTACACCAGCAGAATAGCCACTACAGAAACAATCCTGGCCGAAGCCGCGAACGCTTGTTGACCAACTGCAAGAAATTTTTTGGCCGACGAATTGGCATGTACACTGTGGCTATCAACAATTATGCAATTACTCAATTTCTACTGGCTGGTCTGGATTCTGGCTTCTTTCTCTAGGGTAGTCGTATATGCGAATATATCAAGGTGGCAGTAACCGTAGGAAGTCTGAAACATAGCAATTTATAAAATATTTGAAGTAATATTTCGAGTGAAAAATGATTGGGTGTAGATTTTACAAGTTCATTGAGCAAGGAACCTACCTTCTTCTGTAACGACGCCGATGGCAGATCAACATCGTCCACCAAAATTATGACGACAAGCGAATGTAGAGATCTTCCCCCGAAGAGTCCAGTGACACAATTCAACGCCGTTAAATGCAAAATAACCGAAATGAATTAAGATGGCTAATTTTAAATACTTCATCCCACCTTTGCGGTATCGCGGCGAACAAGGACAAATATTCTGGAATCCTCCCTAGTAGTGATGCGAGCAGGAGCCAACAGACAGCAGGCCAGGACACCTGCCTCATCTCTTGCGCCTGCAGTTTCGTGACGATACAATAACGGCAAGAACTTGCATAGTTGCCTCTACCTCTCAAGCTCCCGTCCCATTCAGACCATCTGTCACTTCTCTTCCACATGCAACTCTGGCCAGGTTTTGACATTGCCCATCTTTTGACTCGCTGTATTCTTTTTATCAATAAATCCAGTTACGCTCGTTCAGAATTCTCTGCCCACTTCGCCTCCATCATGTTCCAGCACACCATGACACCCGCAGAAGCAGTGGCCGAAAAGGCCAAGCACGCCTCGTGCGGCCGAGCCACCAGAGTCGTCCTCTCTGCCTGCACCGCCCTCTACAGCGTCGTCCATCTCGGCCTCTTCATCCTCTCCGCAGTGGCGTGGCGTCAAGCAGATCACACTACCAAGCTTGACGATGAATGCCTCGCCCAGCCGCAGCTCTGCAACCCAACTCGTGGCGCGCTGCATGCCTTTATCATGATGGCATCCCTGGTCTGCTTCCTGACGACGGGCCTCATGGCCACTCGACTGATTTTCCATCGACAATCAAGTCCCACGGATTCGGTCTGGATCTTTCGCGGCATCTTGTTCACGCTCGTCCTGCTCGTGCCCCTGCTCTTTGTTGGCTGGTCTACGGCGGAGCAATCCAGGCTGCCATCCGTTGTCATCAATAATTACGGCGATTTCCTTGATGTAAGCTCTCTCCTTCCTCGACAGGAGACGGGCAACAATTCGCCTATCTGGGACCCAGCTCCCCCGGTCGACTACGATGGCTCGCTGCCTGATCTCTCCTTTGGCCCGAGATTTCCTGGTGGCATTGCCGGCGCCTTTGTTATCGAG
This sequence comes from Zarea fungicola, assembly GCA_900169235.1. Classification (NCBI taxonomy): domain Eukaryota; kingdom Fungi; phylum Ascomycota; class Sordariomycetes; order Hypocreales; family Cordycipitaceae; genus Zarea; species Zarea fungicola. Next base: position 5,322 of record FWCC01000350.1, read on the forward strand.
TCTGTCATTGCAGGCTACGACGTGGTCAAGACTTCTATTGTCATGCTGCATGCTGATATGTATGTGTACACCTGGTTGACCCGAGCTGAGCTAATGTTTCCTTTTAGTGTCATTGGTGCCATCGTTGCCGGGCTGGCCCTTGCACTGGCGCCAATTGCCCAGGGTGTCTCCGTTGCATGCTGATGTCTGGTGAGGAGTAGGAATTGCTGAGCTTTATGGGCTGTAATGTTGGATTGGAATACGCCATTGCATTGTTATCATTATACGTTAGACATAGAGTTTATACTTAGCATTGTAATTGACGGTCGAGATTTGCCATGCATCATGTCCAGACCATGCAGAGTGCATACAGGTAAGTGTGTTGTCTTTTATCAATGCGTATATAAATGTTGATATTCGGGATAAAAATACAAATAGCTCCAAACTCCGTGAATGATGTGTCATTTAATATCCCGTGTTGAAGAAAAGAAAAGATGTCAGGTATCATGTGTACAAGATTCTGGGTAAAATGCTTCTTGGACTGAAATAATGGGTTGCTTTTTTGTCAACAAATCTCTTTTAGATTTAGTCACATTTTCAACGCATCTGTCCAACATAATTTTCTTCTCTCTCTCTCTCTCTCCGTTCAAAGCATCTCTACGCTGGGAAAGTATCGGGGTCCAGAAAAGCCACGCGCAATGACGGATTGAATGTCAATGTTGCTGCCCGGATCATGCTGCGAGCTCCAAACCTTGAGCAGGAGAAAACGTCCGGACACGGGCGGATCGAAGCGAATGGTGCACTTGCTCTTCTTCTTTTCAATGTGGAACCGGGCATGGGGAGCGAGGAGCGCGCCGCCTCCGACGGCCCGGATGGCCTCCTGCGTGGCGTTGGCGTGGGCGTCCCATGCCTCGGTGAGGCTGACGCTGGGAAAGCTACCGGTGCCATTGCCGCTGCTGCTGCTGTCTCCGACGCCGCCGGACAGACCAGAGGTGAGATCAAAGTTGACATTGAGGAGGTTTTGTGCGGGCGTGCTCGTTGCCGCGGTGCCGTGCTGTCTGGCGTGGTGGTGATGGCGGCGCAGGAGCTGACGCCGCTGTGAGCGGGCCTCGGCAATGGAGACACCACCACCGAGGCCGAGCCTCTGCCTCATGGCATCTTCGGAGCCGAAAAAGTTGTGGTCGCCGTCTTCGTCTTCATCTTCAGAGTCTGAGAAGCGCTGTCCATCATTCTCAAACGGCAGGGTGCCGATGCGGTTGGGGGCTGTCGTCGTGCGCCGGAGGATGGAGATGGGCACAGCCGTGATGCCGCTGTTGGCGTCGTCCTCGTCGCTGCATTCGGTGATGATGTTAAAGTCTGGTTGGCTTGTGGTGAATTCCTGAGGCATCTGAGGCATGCGGACGTCGTTTTCGTTGCTGGAGCTGTAAATGTAGGAGTGGGTGTTGCGGGTGGTGGTGCTGCCGTCGCGGTTGTGCGATATGGAGACGGTCTGCTGTGGAGCGCGAGATGAAGCCAACCGCGAGTCCGTGTGGCTAAAGGCGACGCGATCGCGCAACGGCGATGATACGGCTGGTGTTACTGCCGTTGCGGTGGTCGCGGCGTATTGGATTTTGTATTGGGCTGTGCGGCTGAGAGCGTCATCATGCTCCATGGCAATGAAAACCATGCCTTCTCTAATGCTGTGCGCGAGCAGATGGCAGCGTTGTTAGTGGGGGTTATGATGATGATGCGGGGCATCGGATGTGGTACGTACGGATGGGAATAATTCAAGGAGGCAGGACCCTTGATGACTAGTTCGGAGAGGGTAAATGTGGTGGAACCGCGATGGCGTAGCACAATGTTGCACCGATTTCCCTTTGTGCAGTAGACTGAGCTGTCATCTCTGAGGATGTTATCGGCAGAGTACAAGAGCTCGTTGGAGAACATGCCGCCATCGCAGCTCACAATTTCCATCTCGAGGTCGCCTGGCTCGACCTGGCCGTAGTGGCCGTAGCGGAAGGTCTGCTGCTGCATGCCCTGGGCATATCTCTCGGCGTCGACCTTGCGGCGCTTGCTCCGTTGCTGCTGCTGGTGTTGGTGGTGGCCGTCGTAGCTGTAGTCATGTGTGCGGGGCGGGGGAGGCGTATAGCGCGGCGAGGCCGATGACGACAGGACAGGTAGCGGAGGGGGTGCTGTAGCCGGCGGCGGCGGCTGCGGCGGGAGTAGTTGGCGGGATACGCTGTTGGCCGAGGTCATGTCGAGCAGTGCGCGGAGGTGCGCATTGGCCTCGTCGAGAGTGCGGTCCAGCTGCTCCAGGCTCGTCATGCGATTTGGGTATGGAGACTGGGAGATGAAGTCGCCAGAGGTGAGGGTGAGAGGTATACTGGTGGTAATCTGAGGCGCGGTTTCGCTGCTGCGTCCCGGACCAAGCCTGCTGCGGGGGGGATTCTGCCTCTCACGGTTTAATCGCTCGGCATTCAGGCGCTCGGCAGCCTCAGCCGGGGTCTGTGTCCAGCGCCGTGTTGTGTAGGGACTATCGCCGAGGATGGAGTTGATCCTTTCCCGGTTGGAGGTGAAGAGCCTTTCCCGCGCAGCGGCAATCATTCTGGGCAGGGGAGCGGCGTTGTCGGCCATGCTGGCGAGCGACTGTGCTGAGATGACGCCCAACGACGGAGTATACTCGGAGGTACTGGACCGGGGTGCAAAGCGGCGCGGCTCAGGCGGGCGGCGTGGGTTGTTATTATTTGGGTTATCTTGCCAGGACGACATTGTAGGATGCGAATATTCAACCACTGAGTCTGCAACGAGGATGTGCGCGAGGCAACCAGGAAGCCCTAAAGGCTGTGGTGGCGCTACGAAGGCGAGACCAAGGTTTCAGTGGAGAGGGTGAAGATGGTGAGTGAGTGAGTCGGCAACCTGGGTGTGCGGCTTTGGCGGGAAAGCGAACGTGACAGTATTGCGCCAGAGACCACCTGGTGGGGAGATTCGCTGATGGTAAATGTTGTAAAGTACTGCCGCCTCTGCTTCAATGTGATACTGGAGGGCGATGTTTGTGGGAGATTGAGTAGCGGACCACTTTGGCGGCGATGAGATGAAGCGGACAGCTGAAGCAACAAGGTTGCGGAGGCGTCTTCTGTCTTTTCCGTCTCCCTCCCACTTTCACCAGATGAGCAGGGGTAGTTTGAATAAAAGCCGAGGCGTAATTTTGCGAAGTGCGGCAGTAAAGGCGACTTGGAGGTTGAAGCAGAAAAGGAGCCGGCGACAATCGGCGAGGTGAGGCCTGGTGGCGGAACGGAAGGCGAGCAGTGAGTGAGCTTCAGGGATACGCCACGATCCAGAGCGACAAGGAGGTGGTTTAGTTGGAGAAGACGAAGAAGAAAGGAAAACCCATTCGACACTGTGGCGGCACGGTGGAGATTTATTGAATTGATTGGGTCACCATGCAGGCAAAAGGGTGTGTCGTCGAATAGAGTAGGCTGGGCGCATTTGTGTGATATTGAGGGCGCGGGACAAGCAGGGACAACAGGACAACAGAGCAAGGCTGGAAGAGAGTCAGTGCGTGCAGTTGTTGCTGGTTGGTGGTGGCGAACAGGGGAGAGGCAGATGTTGAGGTTGGAGGCTGTCGCTGCGTCGAGTGTTGAAAGGAGGGTTGAAATGAAAGTAGGGGAATGGAGGAGAGCAAAGAATATCAAGAGCAGCAAGCCCGACGCTAGGGAATCGTGGATCAGGATGACAAGACTTGTTTCAATCACATCAGGTGGGCGAAGGCGATAGTGAATGGGCGAGGCCAACCTACACAACGCCAGGCGGGCATCGGAGGAAGCAAACGCCGGGGTCAGTGGGGAGAAATGGCATCATAGTTACAGCGGATAATAATTTCAGGCAGCGGTGTATTTGTATAGTATACAATGTACTAATCTACCGGGGCATTTTTCTTTAGGTAATGAAATTATTAGTTGACAGAAAATGGGTAAATGGGTAGACAAATCTGCGCAAAGCTGGAGGCGGCTGGCTGTTTGCTTTTCAGACAAAATCTTGGCATACATTGGCGAGCAGAGCAGGTGTGGTGGGTGGTTCCTTCCACTTCCTGGGTGGTTCCTTCCATCTCTCACTCGTCCTTGTACTTGATACCCTGCTGGCCTGCTCAAACGGGCCATAGGTACTACCAGTACGAGCAAGGCAGCGGATCCCTGTACAGTGCGCCACATGCACTGTCATTTAGTGAATGGCCACCTAAATGCACCGCTACAGTGGAGCTGCTTCAGCGCTGCACCACTGATTCCAATGCCCAAACGCCTCGTCACTCTCTGCTACACGCCACCTGACTTTGATAGTCCATTCCAGGCCAAGCACCTATTTACCAGTCACCATCTTTAATAATTACAATCTTTATTAATTAGTCATGTACATCATCACACATCTGCCACGGCCTCATATCCATTTGAGAGCCATCTCTGCTGTACCGCTCTGAAGAAGAGTCAAGCCTACCGTTGTCCAAAGGAGGAAAAAGGAAGCAAAAAAAGTCGCCGGTCAGCCCCAAACTACAGCCCGAGACTGGTCAGAAATGTTGTTGGCACCAGCGTCATAGCGCTGGCCTATTCTCCCATAGAAAACTGCCCGACGTCGTCGATTGGCACCGCTGCAAGGAGCAGTTGGCTAGTTGTATGTACGTAGCATGTCTTGAATCCTAGCGAGCATACCATAACTAGTTTCCTTACTATGCCCACCTACTTTGCTACTCTAGTCCTCATGGCCGTAATCGGGGACGGGGCACCGCTGGGCTCAAGCTCGTCGTTATCGCAAACAGCTGCCATAACATGTCATAGTCAGAGAATTGTAGTCTTTCCGCTATTTTCACCATGGCACGCTACGTGGTACGCCGAGCTTGGTCCGCGCCTCTCGGCTCCCGCGGTACATCTCACTCCGAAGGCTCAAAGTGATAGATGAATGACATGCAAAAAGTTACTACAAACTAGACAAGAAAATATTGCATTCAATCTCTAATTTTTTTTATTTAAAAATAAATAAAATGCAAACGCCTGTGCCGAGTTGAGCTGCGCTCACAGCTACCTTTCTCCCTGATGCCGCTGTACCTGCTATGCTCTAGCACTTTATATGTGAACCTTGGTTCTGTGCTAACAATTTTCCCCAGCACTGTAGTCGCGTTGGCAACTCACCAAGGTACCACCAACATCTTCACGCCTTGATTCATTCACCTCATCGCCCACGCCCTCGACGACCCGTGAATCCAATTTCCAGTCCTGGCATCTCATCCAAAACATTCAACTTCAATCCTTTATTCCCCGATTGCGGCGCTTTGCCTCTAGGAATCTCGCTTTAGCGGCTGTTTGCCGCGTGCATTTCACTTGAGCTCCGCGTCAAATTCCACGTTCATCAAATGATACCCCTCCGCGGCGCCTATTGAGATTATTCATCTAATCTCCCTGTACCTAATCTCAAAAGAAGAATAAACGGCAGTCACAATGGATGGCCAACAGCAACAGACAGCCGCCGAGGCGCAGCCGCAGGTTCCTGCACAGTCCGACATCAACACCGGCGTGCCCCAGCTTGACCCGACAATGATGCCACAAATGCCCGGTCTAGAGGCCATGGCTGGCGTCATTTCTGGGCCGGGATTCCATCCAGGCGTCATGGCTGACGTTCTCTCAGGGCAGGCATTCATGGGCGGTCCAACCATGGCCGGCATGCCGATGGGTGATCCATCACTGATGGCACCCATTATGTTTCCCAACGGCCAGATTCCTGCCCAAGAGCAAGCCAAGGCTGTATCTGCTGGTACGTCTCTCTCACGTTGCCCAATCTTTAATGAATCCAGCTCTAATTTAAATGTATTCATCATCGAATAGAGGAAGTTGCCCTGTATGATCGCCAGATCCGCCTCTGGGGCATGGCCGCCCAGGCCAAGATCCAAAACGCCAACATCCTCCTCATCACCATGCGCGCCCTCGCCAACGAAGTCGCCAAGAACCTCGTCCTCGCCGGCGTCGGCTCCCTCACCATTCTCGACAGCGCCCTCGTGACGGAAGCCGATCTCGGCGCCCAATTCTTTCAAAGTGAAGATGCTACGGAACAAGGTTCCAGCAGCAACAACAACAGCGGCAACAGCCATATTGGCCGGAACCGCGCCGAGGCGGCCGCCCCCGCCCTCCGCAAGCTCAACCCCCGCGTGCAGGTGCACGTCGATGCCGAGGGCGTCAAGAACAAGGGGCCCAGCTACTTTTCCGCCTTTGACGTGGTCATTGCCACGGACCTCGACCCGGACTCGTTCAACCTCATCAACACGGCGACGCGCATCAACGGGAAACCGTTTTACGCGGCGGGCACGCACGGCCTGTACGGCTTCATCTTTAGCGACCTGATTGAGCACGCGTACGTCATTGAGCGCGAGGCGGGCAACGTCGCAACCGAGGCCAAGCAGGAGACGCGCACCCGTTCCATCATCAACGTGCAGACGAAGAAGGAAGGAAACAAGATGATGGAGTCTGTCACGAAGAAGGAGCTCTACTCCACGTGGTTTCTGGCGAGCGATGTGGCGGGCCTGCCGGCCGAGTACACCGCGTCCAGGCGGCGTCTGCGCACCGTCAGCCCCGCGCTGTCCTGCCTCCGCGCGCTGTGGGCGTTTATGCAGATGCAGCAGCTGCCGCAGAGCAGCAGCAGTCGCCTGCCGGCTACCCGCGAGGACCTGAAGCTCTTTACGCAGCTCGCCACGCAAAAGCACAAGGCGCTGAGCCTGCCGAGCGAGACGCTCAGACCAGAGCTTCTGCGCAGCTTTCTGCAGAACGTCGGCAGCGAGGTGGCGCCCGTGGCGGCGATTGTGGGCGGCCAGCTGGCGCAGGACGTCATCAACGTGCTCGGCCAGCGGCAGCAGCCCATACAAAACATGGTCGTCTTTGACGGGACCACCATGGAGGCCCCCATGTACCCGCTGCATCCCGAGGGCGCGCTCGGCGCCGGCCTGCTCTCTGGCGTGACGGCGGCGGATGCGGCTGCCGTGGCCGCCGCCGCTGCTGCCGCGAATGGTGTAGGTGCGATGGGTTTGCCTGTGGATATGAATGGGATGGGGCTGATGCCGCCGAATGGATTTCCACTCGACTTGAATGCCGGTGGTGCTGCCGGGTTTGCGCAGACTGGCTTGATTGCTGTACCGGATGCTTCGGCGTCTTTGCAGCAGCAGCAGGCGCTTCCTCTGTTGCAGCCCCAGCAGCAGCAGCAGCAGCAGCAGCAGCAACAGATTGCCACCGACAGCACCTCGACCGATGCAGCCGCCGCCGGCCAGTCCTAGGAAGGGCTGATGCTTTGGTCTGATCCGACACTCTGGCAATACTGGCGCGGTTATTGAACGGCAAAGAAAACCCAAAAGGAGAGAAGACGCGATGAGAGTGTGGGAAGAGACCATTTATGAGATTGCGAGATGGAGTAAAACGAGAGATGAATAACAACGTCAAGAATGTTGTACATGCATGTTCGTGATAAAATGAAACAAAACGAGGTTGGGAAAGGGCTAGGAACTGGCAATTTTTATACCACATGGGGATATTCTTTCCATTGATGGATGTATCAATGGAGCTGAATATTTGGATTCTACAAATCTCTAATGACTGTATTTGTAGTAACTTTTGACATTTTCTCACCCGTCGCCAAATTTAAACTGCATGTCGTAGCATCGCTTTAATCACACATTAAAATCACAAGCCAATTCACGCCTCCATTTAAGAAACACCATCGTTGATTTAATCAAAATGATATATTTACATACATAAGAACCAAAGCCTAGTTTCAACCCCATGTTTTTCGTGTGGCCATGGGCATATCCCTTTTCTTCCAAACTCCAAAAGAAAAAACGTGAGTCTAATCTTTCCTCGCGCGCCAATTTTGACAAATACGAAGTTTGTGTGCGTGCAATGAAAATGTCCCCCATCCTCAACCGTTTTTGTCATAAAAAACGGACACAAAAACACATCAAACGAAAGAAAGAGACGTTTGTAAGAGTACATGGGTAATAGGAAAAAAGAAACCAAAAGAGAATAAAAAAAAACAATGGAAACATTTTTTTATAACCAGAAAGGGTCTCACGCATGCGCGGACCTGACAAAAAGACATTAAACTCCTTCCAAACGCCCAGTTGTGTGTAATGTACTGATGATGCTTGAAAATGAAAAAACTCCGCCAAAATGAGGGAAAAGACAAAATGAAGAAGAAACAGAAATGATCTTATTCACTCATCAGGACAAGGACAAGGATGAAGAAGAATAAAGCAAAATATGATGCCACAGTCGGCAAAAATTGACGCAACTCCCTTCCTTGTCTGAGTCAAGATTGAGGTTTGATAGAATACGACGGAATCGGGACCGGCGTGGTGGAGGTGGCAACCACAACAGCGGCAGGAGAAATCTTGGGCTTCGCTCGCGACTTTCGCTTCCTAACCTTGCTAGGGGATGACGTCCCTGCAGTAGAAGGACTCGTGCGCGGCTGTTTTCTAGGCCGCAGCCGCTCTGGTGTTATTACCACGCCCTTGTCCAATTCTCCCATCGTCGTCTCGGGCACAGTCTCGGGCACAGCCTTTGGAACAGCTCTAGCCATAGGTGCCACCGACTTGCACGCCATATCCTTCTGCTGCTGTATTGTTTCCAGGCGCTGCTGTTCACGCGGACACAGCGGGGGCAGTCCCACCACCGGCTCACAAAACTGCACCTTCAGAGGGGCTGCCTGCCCCGGTGGCGTCTTTTTCTTGTTGTTAGCCTTTGTCTGCGCCGAGGGCTTATTGGCAGTGCCAGGCTGGGATGGATGAGAAGATGCCAGACGCTATCTGGAATCGTCTCTCTCATTCTGCGACTCTGCGCGCTCCTGCTTCTCTGCCTTGCTGCGCTTACGTGGCTGGTTGACATTCCAGCCGCGAATCGTGGTAGGACCAGAGCTGGGCAATGCGGCGGAAGAGCCCGTCTCCTTGTGGTCATAAGGGATCGTCTTGAGCTCCGGCTTGTTAGTCCAGTTGCGGTGCGCGGGCACCGGGGCCGGCTGCAGCTTCCTATATTTGTTGGAGCCCGCATCAGACGAGCCAGACGGCGTGGACCGGTGGCGATGAATGTCACCATGCAGTCCCTGGGATGTGCCGGGCGGACTCTGACCGAGGGAGCCTGGGAGGCCAGGGTTACCAAATGTTGGGGAGAGCATTTGATGCGCGTAGCCAGGAGGCGGCGAACCCATGTAACCCTGGCTCTGCTGCGGATTAGGCAGCAGTCTCTCGCCGGGTAGACTCCCTAGAGGCGCCATTGGCTCGGTCGGGAAGCCACTGCGGTGGTAGGATCGTGATGGGCCCGGTGGATAGTAGATGCCGGAATGCATAGCGGGTCGCTGGCTTTCGTGCATGGGCTGCTCGTCGGGTAAGGATTGGTTTCGGCGCGGCGGTCGCAAGGGAGGCAGCGGCTCGTTGCCGGCAGCCTGAGAGAATGACAGGCGTGACGGCGGGGGAGGTGGTGCACCATAGTGCAGAGGCTGAGGCACAGCAGGGGCTGGTGCGGATGGTGACTGCTGTGACCAGTATGGGCCTCTTGAGTAGGACTGCAGTGGTGGGACTTCACTGCCGTAGGCACTGAGTCGACGATGGCCATATCCATGGTCGACGGGGCGACCTGGTGCCATGGGATCCCGGGGATCGTGTGGTTGGTAGTAGTAGCCGTGATCCTGAGAGATGGGACCAGGGGGAGGCGGGTAGTGGCTCTTGTAGTCCATTGGCGCTGGCGGAGGCAGGCTGCGATCGAGAGGAGGATATGGGCTGCTCTCTGGGAGGGTGCCAGATGATGGGGGCTGAGGGTACGCGCGGTCGCGTGACGAGTAGCCATATGGCGAATGGTGCTCGACACGCTGGCTCGGAGGAAGATGGCCAAAGGTGGTGGCCTGCGGCGTCTCCTCCTTCTTGACAGAACTCTTATAGTCCGACTCCAAAACGATTCCGGTGCCGCCAGGCAGCGGTGCCTCGACGTTGCATACCTCGGCCAGAAAGCTGAGACCAAGAGACACTGGGTCCTGGGCAGGTACAGCCACGGGCTTTGCGTCGGTAAAGACGTCGCGGATAGCATCATACCGAGCTGGCTTGGGTGCAGGAGGGGCAGACTTGACGGTTTCCTGAGCACTAACAAATGCAGAAGCATACGTCAGAACTGACATGGCGGAGATTCCGGTGTCAACAGCCTCCTTGGTTTCCTCTGGCGCAGCTACTTCTGCCTCGGCCACTTCTTCTTCCTCCTCTTCGTCAGTCTCGGAGCCAATGGCGGCGAGGGGGCGCTTCTTCATCTCCTTGGCAGCAGTGCCAAGAGACTTCTTCTTCAGCTCATTGAAAGTAGGCAGATGGTCGGTGATGGACATGTCTTCGGGGTCAATGTCGGCGATTTTGCAGAAGCGACGGAGTGAAGCACCGAGTTTCAGACGAAGAGGTGCCTCGGTGGAGCGTCTGTGGTTCATTGTGGGGATTAGAGATCGCGAGGCATATGAGACGCGGCCAGAGGGGGTAGCAATAAAGACGATGGGCTTTCCAGGCATATCGTAGGGTTCGCCGTCGACGAGCTCGTTGTTGCTTGTTGGCAGGAAAATACCATATTTGGGATGGAGACCGTGGGTCTCGACAACGTCTTGGTCGAGCTCGTCGGGGTCCATGTTGGAATAGTCGTAGCCATTGCACCAATGATCAAAATGCCAGCCAGTGTTGTTGGGGGTATCGAGATACTTGCCACGCTTGGCGCGGGTGTGACCCTTGGAGGAGTCGTTGGATGTGTCACGGAAGCCGATTTCCCAATTATTAAAGTTAAAGACGGGGGGTGCCATGAAACGACTAGTGATGGCCTTTTCGCGAGGTCCTTTTTGGCTGTATAAGCGGATGCCGTAGTCATCGGGTTCACCAATGTTTTTAGGCAGGGGAGGGCTCTTTTCTCGGGCGTGCAGTTTGCTGGGGTCTCTTGTGGCGGTGGAGTTGCCATTGGTTAGGTTCATGGGCTCAGGCGACGCGGGTACTGAATCTTCCTCAGCAACACCGTTGGGATGAGCGGATGCTTCAGCGGCGGAGGCGAGCAGACCCTTGGCAGGGGCAGGGCCGATGCGTTCTTGACGCTCGCGGCGTTCCTGGCGTTCGTCCAAGAGTGAGGCTTCCTCGGTGCCGCGGGTTGATTTCTTGGGGGTGGGCTGGCCATCTGGCTGATCCTGGGCACGTCGTTTGTTGATGCCGCGACCACGGCCACGGGCACCCTTGGTTGGTGCGTTGAGGGCAGCAGCGGCCACGGCGGCGTCAGCATCACGGCCGCGTCTCCACATGTCGGTGCCCTTGACACGCGACGGATAGGGGACGAGGTGGCCGTTTTTGTAGCATTCGTAAATGCCAAAGTCACGATCCAGATGAACATCGGAGATTGCCTTGTACTCGAATTGATCATCTCGGACCTGGAGAATTGGGTGTTAATTACGTTGGGGGTGGACACGGGGGCCGACGGCGAGGCGTAGGCGGCGTGCAGTGAGTGGTGGCGAATACTTACATCAACAGGGAGGCCCTTTGCATTGAGGGAGCCGAGGATGCGGATTCTGTTTTCTTGGCCTTGATAGAATTGTTCTTCCATGTCATCCACGGCATTCTGAGATGGTGTTAGCAGGTGGAGGACAAGGGGAAGGGACAGCATGGGAAGGTAAAAAGGGAAGAAAGGGAAAGAAAGGTAAAAAGGAAGGAAAGGAAAAGAGGAATGAGAAGATGATGAGAAGATGAGAAAATAACAAGGAAAAAATACCTGGAATTCACGTTCAGCGACCAAGACTTCGGCTTCATATGTTGCCTTGGCCAGCTCCATGTCACACTTCATGCGACGCTCGGTGACGGCGACCCTGTTTTCATAGCGGTCCTGGAGCTCTCGGACAACGGGCAAATACTCGGGGACGGATTTGAAATGATCTGGTTTGGCGAGGGCCTCATCTATGGCACGCTCGGCGAGTTCCTGGAGGGCAGGCTTGATGGCATGGGCGACGGCTTGGTAGGTGGCCTTGAGATCGCGCTGTCTCTCATAGGCGGCCTGGACGCGGGAGTCTGTAAAGCTCTTTGCGCGGCCTCTGCGGGAGCCACCACGGCCGGGTTTTGTGACGGCCAGCTTGGCAGCCGAGGCGACGGCGGCGACAGTTGATAATCTGCTGCCGCCTCTTCCTCGTCCGCCGCGACTACCACGACCGCCTCTGCCGCGGCCACGAGTAGCAGGCTCGCGAGCAGGCGACTCGTTTTCAGCAGGCATGGTGTAGGGGTAAGCGGATCATGTATAAGGAGTGCGTGCTGAAGTAGAAGGGGTGGAGGGGATGGATGGAGGGGTAAAGAGAGTAAAGAGAGTGGTCAAGCTGGTGTAGAATAACCAGGATGACACTGTGTCGATGTGTCGTATGTGATGTATGTGATGTGTGTGTGTGTATCAAGTTTGTAAGGTTGTTTTTTTAGCGTGGCTTGCCAACCTGCGGACTGCGGACTGCAGAGGAGAGAGGGTCGCCTGAGGAGCCGGGGCCACCCCAGCCAGTCGTAAAAAGGAAAAGGTAAGCCCAAGAGGCTACGACAGGCTGATGTGGGCCTGTTAGGGATGAGACAGTAAACCTTTTGTCTGTGGGAGAGTCTCTAATGTGTATGTAGTTGAGTTGGACGATTCTTTCAGTGCAAGTGATGGGCTTGCTTGCTTGCTTGCTTGCTTGCTTGCTTGCTTGCTTGCTTGCTTCCAGCTGTTGGCAAATAATGAAAAAAAATTAAGCAAGGTTTGAAAAGGTTAAAAAAAAATACGTCCACAGACGCCACGCAGCTGCCAATAGACAACAAACGGGGGCCACGACCACGCAACAATACCGGCTTCCAAAATTTGCAACTCAACGAGCAAACGCAAGCGAAGCGTTCAACGAAGAATGAGCAAGATGAGGAAAAAGAAATAGAAGCGGCGCGGGGGAGCTGTGCGCGGCCAACTATTGGTGCCGGGGGGGATGTAATGTGAGAGGATGTGCAGATGGAAGTAAGAGGAAGGGGAAAAAAAGGGCAAAAGGGTGGGTGAGAGAGCTAACGGAGTACGGTTTGGGTGCCCCGAAGGGGTTGGCGCGTGGTACAAGCTTGTTGGTGGGCGTGTGGTGGAGATGGAGGTACCCGTCCACTGAACAAAACAGTCACTGATAAACGGAGTGCCTGTACACCCTGTAGATGGACATGTCACTGAATGGTGGCAACACAGATTGTGCTACCTGACAATGGATAGATGGCATGCATTATGCGGATGGAATAGTCGCTGTATTCAAGAAGAAATATCGATAAATCGACTACGCAGCTACAATAGTGACAGGCATAAGACTGCAGCTCGAGGACATAGAGGTACATGCCTGTACAGCTACATGTACAGATACATACACCTAAACTCAATGAACAATGGCCAGATTCATATACCTCCCTTTCACCTCACTCTTCTACTCTATGAATGCGCTGTCAACTCAATCCCATTGTCGCCCATTATCGCTCATTGCCGCCCATTCATGTCCTATTTACAGCCCAAGGCCAGGCAAAAATTGCCCCGGAAAATCAAGGCACCACACACACCCCCTCCCACTCCACACCCAGCGCAGCAGGAATCAAGACCAGCGAGACACGACAAGTACCCTCTACTTGCCCGGCTTCCTATTACGGCTACTGCTCTGCTCCCGCCCGCGTTCCCACTGACGCTACAACGGCGCTCCATAACTGGCCTGTAGTCCTGCCTCTCGCACCCAACTAAACCCCTTTGGTGCTCTGCAGGCCACCTCTGCTTACACCCATTGGCCCGGACGCCCAGTAATTCCGCCCGCCGCCAGCAGAAGCTCGATTCGCGTTTTGGGCGATCGGGACAGCACATGTACCGGGTACCTGTCTCTCTCCCAAAAACGAAAAAAGGGTTTGCGGGCGCAACCAGGCTGCCAGGGGCCCCTAATCAAGAAAAACGCCTCGCACCCGTGGACCGCAAGTAATAGCCGTGTGCGTGAGAATATCTGCCCGCCGTGTAGTCCTGCGAGCACATCTGTAGAGACTGTGATGGCTGTAAAATGTGAATAAATGTATTGTCTGTAGTCTATTAATACATGAATGAATATTCCCTCGACCCTCCCTTTGTATTTTCCGTCTGCGCCGTTTGGGCGTTGCCATGTGGCACGTCATGCGTAAAACCCGCGATATCTGGTGATGCTGAGATTGTGGTGAGGGCTAGGGAGACTCGCACGGCCAGTTTGATGCCCTTCTACAAGTAAATATTTCTCTAATTTAATATTCTATGGGCTTCTTTACATGAATCGAATTGCCCGACGCGTTTGCTGCAGCGCGTCGTCGCAGCTATTGGCCGTCATCTGACACAGTAGCAGGTTTGCAGCAAACCCTGCCTCGACGCTGCGTACCGCCATTGGCGTCCATTCAGACATATCAACAAGCTCAAAATACCGTCGTGTTATATTCCTCATCACATTTCAGTGTCACTGCCAGCCGGAATGGTCGGCGGGTGGTCATGCATCCGCACCCTAACTCGTTTGATATGCTACCTGCACCAAACGTGGACAGCCGATATCCCTCACCGCACGCTAGCCGCGGCATCAGCTGGCCTTGAATCAAATCCAAATCGTCTTTTTTTAACCATTCATATACCATGATTCCCGCGCCGTGTTGTCAACCGCCCTTGCACTGCCTCACATCTCTCCATCGCGTCGTCACCAACCGCCGCCATGCAAACGCATCCGGCCGCCACCCCGAGCCGGCACATCCGCGCCTGTCACTCAGACCACAGGCATGTTCATCAAAAAGGGCATATGATTTATTTTACACATCCAATATACTTGAAATGTATATATTTTACAACAATGAATCATGTCGCATTTTTCGACTTTTCTGTTGCTTACGTCTTGCTTACTATCTTCCTCACCCGTACACTCTCAGGTCATCATCCCAGGCATACCGCATTTTTCCGCTCCTTTTCAGTCTGGATTTATTTCTCCTCCTCAGAATATACAAACACGTAGAAAATGCAGAAACCATTGAAACAGGTAACCTTTCCCAGCGTCCGCAACAAGGTTGTACCAAGGTGCATCTCTGGATTGATCAGTCACCCGAAAAGAAAAAAAAAGATCATCATTGCCAAAACAGGGCTCGGTCCGCACTGTTAGTCCGTAGTCAGCATAATCAAGCTGAGACCGTTTCGTGGTGAATGTCATGCAGTGAATCACAGCAGCACATGCTACCTGCGAACCATCGGACATGGCCATCTCCCACGGCGACACGAATTATCTGTTCCTGCTAAACAAATAGACCCCCTTTACGTTTATGTTTACCCGTCATGGACTCTTTATACATTTATCAACCAAACTCGAAGCATTTATTTTGTCGGGTCCAGCTCTGCCAGCAGTACCGGAAGAGTCAAAACCACCTTCGGTTTCGTACCCTATACCAAAAGTTGAAAAACAAGAATATTTACTTGGAAAGGTTTCTAAAATGCAAAAAGAAAGCTCTTTAATTAGTAATCATTAATTAAATATTATTATAGTAAAATCTCTCGGCCAATTCTATCAGAGTTACCAACGGTGTCCTCCACTCCTATTAGAGCTGCTGCCTCTGCTATTGTTTTAAGCACATGCCGCTCCCAACATAAAATGATCAAAACTCACTGATGCCCATAAATGAGAAACGAATAATATTGTAGCCGCCTGCGGAAACTTTGTGCATCTCCATGGCCTCATAAGCGCATACTTCCTGTTCTGTCAGAGACACAAGGTTTCCTTCCCTTGTGAGCATGGTCTACCTTGGGACTGTCAATGGACAAAGCGGCAATTGAAGTAAGCGCGAGCAAAGCAAATCTTGCTGATTACGGATACACGAGATTGATTTCGAGCATCTGGCCATTGTGACCGGTCCTGACGGTGGTTCTGATTCATGTGGCGTTGGGATGTTGGTTTGGCAACAGAAAGAGCCCAGCCAAGCTGGCGCCAAGTGGCCATGACAAACTAATCACCGCCGGATAAACCAGCTTTATAAAAATATTTTACACTAGTGATACGCACAAGTCATCGAGTTGAGAGTTTACTCAATTATCCCCCCAAGTTCAAAGGCCGAAATTGAACTTGCTTGATCGCCTGTCCGACATGATCCGCTCCCAACATACATGGGCCATGTGATGGGCCTCTGCAGCGCATACCACATTCCACTCTTACACCAAGTTGACTTGTCTCTATAGTAAAGGGCGAGCTCCTTTATCTGACTATAAATGATTTCCTTGAGCCGCGTTTTCTCTTTTCCCGATGCAGCCAGGGCCAGCTTTGGGGAGTCTGCCCAGCATAACAAATCACATTCTGAGGGAATGAAGAAAGGAATCAACCATTTCGGACATATCTATACTTTTTTTTATAGCCATCAGGGTCGTGGCCCCCGCTTCTCTGCCGAGACAGATACACATAACGCAGCCAGGTAGAAGTCACCAGGCAGGGACGTCGAGGACGTACTCGATCTGGGCACTACAGCATTGGAAAGATGTCATATCTACGAATAAACTACAACTTAGCCTCTAAAAGATAAACTAGAAGTAATACAATGCCAGCCATTGCCCACGAAATGGCACGAAGAACGTTTTGACTTGTCAGCCGACAGACACCAATTCGATACCACCACGCTCAACGGCATTACTCGAGGAATTCGAGACAGCAAAGTAGCATCTCCGTCAAGTGTGACTTGGCAGAAATTTCAGCTCCTCGCCAGAGGAATCTGTTCCTGCACGGCAATTGAATGTAGACGACACTGTCGGCGCGGCCCATGCCGCTTGTGTCTCGGTCTAAGCACCCTCGTTCACCTCCGCGGTCTCGAGTGCAGAGGGCTGTTTCAAAAAGAGTTATCAGCTCCCTACTTTATCAAGAATGCTGGAGGAAAGTACCAGCCAACGTATGAAGCATCCCATCATTCCATGCAGGCCGTCTTGGTCTTGGTGAGGTCGAACAGTGCTGGCGCAATAACCTCTCATCTGCATGCATGCTGCACGATTTGATGAGAAAGATGCCGAGGGTTTCATCTGCATTACCAAACGTTCCTCTGGCACAGAAATATGTGCCATGTTCCGCGCCGCACGCATTTCAACTATAAAATACCCCGTCTGCCCCCTCTGTGCGACTTTGCCGATTGCCCACGGGAACCTCATTCCCAGCATTCACTTCTTTGCAGATACCCGATCCATAAAAAGAAAAAAAAGAAACCCTTTCACAGCTATACTCTCTCTTATTATTCAAGATGAAGCTCTTTACTAATGCGTCCTACCTACTGGCTTTTTTTGCCGGCTTGGCTATCGCGGCTCCGGTTGCCTCACCAATGACTGGGGCATCCAGTGCCATGGAAATTGCCGACTCCTATACGGAGCCATCTCCGTCCACAGCAGAGACAGCGCGCCAGGACTGGATCAACTTCTCACTACTCTCAAGAAAACCCTTTCAGCGCCGCTTGCAAATGCTTTGCAAAATGCTGTCGCGGAACTATTCAAGAATGGAGATGGTGCCCTGAATATTGATCCTGCCAAGCTTGCTCTGGCCCTCGATCCCAGCAAGGCAGCGGATGGGAGCATTTTGGACATTTTGAAAGCAATTGGAAATCTACCCAAGGATACTCCAAACATCGTTGGCGGCAAGAAGCCTGCGGTTCCATAGACGGATGGAAACTACTTGGCGTCAAAGTCCTGCTTCTGCCACAAGCTTCAATCTGATATGGTCACGCAGTACGAGCTCAAGAAGAGACAGTACTTGAAATCTGAGGCAAAACAATTGCTCAAGCAAGCTAAAATACACCCCTCTGCTGTTACAGTAAAAAGATCATATGAATTGTCATCGTCCTCCGAGGCCGAGGCCGATGCCCCCCTCCGCACCTGCAAACTTGAATTTTCCTGAACAGAATTCGCTGACTTCACTTTATATTTATCGACTGCGGTCTGTTACACATTTTTTAGTTAAACTATGAGTTTTTATTTTATTGAATAGTGGTTTCTCCCAAGCCCAAGACGCACACCAGTTAGTCACCCATACAGAATGGGAGGTGCCCTGTACTGCCAGGCAAAATAAAGAATATTTTATTATTATTTTTTCAATTGCCGATATTCCAATTCAAAGTATATTAAAACTAAAAATCTGCGTTTTTTTTCTTCCTTGGCCGTACACGACCGTTTTTGCCGTTACCTTTCTACCTTGGGTACAGGGTGAAACTGGTGGCGCAGTAGTTGCAGTACTAGAGCACGTAGCTCAACTATTGATTGGGCGCTCGAGCAAGCTGAGTATGCAGCTTGCAGGAAGTGCTTATGCGAACATAGAAGTATAGACAGGTAAATTAGATGCCTGTCTCATGCTGGACAGAGCAAAAATGAGGCTGCCGTTGACAGCATCCGGATGACAACCTCCCCGCTCCTGCCATCGTTGCCCCTTTGCTAAGCAGCTTCCAGAAGCCATGTACGGCACGATCGATGACCACAAACATGAGTGAGCTAGATCCGTCACTCTACACCATCATATGGATTGCGCCGCTGGAGATTGAGTACCGGGCGGCCCTTCACATACTTGATCATGTTCACGCAGGCCGGTTCCGGGCCACCCAAGGCGATGACTACGTCTACAGGGCCGGCGATATCCACGGCCACAACATCGTTGTCGCCACGCTCCCCGCAGGCCAGGAGTACGGGACCGGTTCCGCCGCCGCTCTCGCTAGTCAAATCAAAAAGTTCTTCCCCAACCTCTGGCTTGGCTTGCTAGTTGGAGTCGCGGCCGGTCTTCCGAATCTGACCAAGAGTCCCCCCCTTGACATTCGTCTCGGCGATGTCCTCGTGGGACTCCCGATCGGAGAGAGTGCGGGACTCATAGCGTACGATTTGGGAAAAGAGACTGTCGATGGGTTTCAGCTGCTACAATGTGGTCGCGTCTTGGCTTCGACTAACCCGTTGATTCAATCAGCCATCGGCAGCATCAAGGCAATGGCGCCAGACGACACCAACGCCTTCCTTCCATTCTACGAGACGATCAAGAATAAGCAGCATGCAAATGGTACGTTTGCCGATCCCGGTCAAAAGGAAGATGTTCTCTATCAGACCAATGGCAAAGGAGTCGAAGAAATAGTAGTACGAGAGGAGCGGGCGGCAGAGAAACGCACTCGTGTGTGGTACGGCTCTATTGGGTCCGGGGACAAATTGGTCAAGAACGCCCGTAAGCGCAACGAATTGAGGGATACACACAACATTATCGGGTTAGAAATGGAGGCAGCCGGCACGATGAACCGTATACCCGTCGGGGTCGTCCGCGGTGTCTGTGATTACGGAGACGAACGCAAGAACAAGCAGTGGCAGCCCTATGCTGCGGCGATGGCTGCGGCGTATGCCAAGGCAATTTTATTTGAGCTCGGGCCTGGCAGTGGCATCCGAGAGCAAGGCGGTGAGTATGATCTGGTTAATCTGGTTAATCTGGTTAATCTCTTTAATCTTTTTAATCTCTTTAATCTTTTTAATTTCTTTAATTTCTTTAATCTGTTCAATGTGTTCAATGTGTTTATTTTCTGTTTCATTTCTCTTTTAGCAATCCCAGACACGCCGCTGACTTGGATGTAGGTATTACGCGCCAGTTGCCACATGGATTGATGCTCTGTGATCTTCCAGCAAAATCAGATCGCTTCTTCGGGAGACATCTCGAGCTCTCGGAAATTAAAGCGGCACTTCTGTCATCTGTTGGACGGGCTGGTGCAGTGTTGTGCGGAATCTCTGGCTCTGGCAAGACCCAGCTAGCACTCGAGCTTGTCTCCAAAGAGCAAAACAACATCTCGGCGATTTTGTGGATTGATGCTGGATCTCCGAGCAGTGTAAACGAGTCCATGAGATCCTGTGCCAGTCGCGTGCGCCAGGAGATACCGGAGTTCCAACATCACGAAGCAAATCCATCACCACAATCATTTGTCTTAGCGTGGCTAAGAACAACTCCCGATAAGAATTGGCTTGTTATCATCGACGGAGCAGATGACTTTATCGTAAATAAAAAACTGCTGGAATCATTCAAGTCAATTCAACATGGAGCGATATGTGTCACGTCAACACACAAAGCTGTGGCAAAATTCTTCGGCGTGAAGCAGGTTCTCGTTGAGCGCCTGGATCTCAATGCTTCCCAAGCTCTTATCCTCTGGCGAGCTTTTGAAAGTGACCAAAATCAGTCACAAGAAGGCAATTATTCTCCATTGCCATAGGTTCATGACTGATTGGCTAACTCTTTCCAGTTCACGATGCTGTCAGACATGCGGCCCAGGTCCTCGGCGGTTTCCCGCTGGCCCTCGAGCTGGCTGGAATCCTGATTAATGAGGGGATTGTGCCTTGGAGAAAATTTGCCGAAGCTTTTACCTTTAGGTATCAACGACTAGCAAAGCACAGAGTAGACCCGGGAATGTTGCCATGGGACAAGGGCGATAGCCTTTTTAGCGTATTCGACGACTTGTACAAGTCGCTCGTGGACAGGAACACTGATGCCGGTCTTTTACTTACGCTGTGTGCTGTCTATGGGCCTTGGAGTATTCCCATTTCCCTTCTCCGGGGACTGCAATTACATGATGGCGAGGTTGCAGCGCAAGACGACAGCTGGGGCCAGCTACAGACTTTGCTCCACGATGACATTGAGCTCAAATCTGCTATTGAAGAGCTCTGCAGAGTTTTCCTCGCCAAGAAACAGCAAGACAAGTCCTTGGATGTACTGAGCGTCTCTCTGCACCCCTCTGTTTGCCAATGGCGCTTTGAGACCCTAGGTGAGCAAACGGCCGACTGGATTATGCAGGCCTCTACCGGCCTGGTGAGGCACATTGAGTCTACCACCACTCGACAGCAGTGAGTTTCAAAGACATGCTTTTTGCCATTAGAACCCGAATTGACTCCACCTAGGAAAGCAAGATTGGAAGGAAGCTCCATTGATACCGCCCATAGATTCTTCAATCATTTCGACCGGTGTTTGAATGCGATCTGGAGATATGTAGACGACCGCGACCTGGAACCACCCGACGGCAGGTTTGCCTCTCAATATTTTACGATATGCTCATGCATGGCCAACATGTATCTGTCAGTTGGCAAATTTACGATTGCCAGGAAGTTATTTTCAACGGCGATCAACTACACCCACTCCACACATTCTTGGGACGCGAGCAATGCGGCCCGGGTGAGGTTGCTCTGCGGCCTTGGAACATCGTGCGGAAAAATGGGCGAACTGGCCGAGGCAGAGGAAGCACTGGAATCGGCTTGGGCAATGGCCACGGCTGTGCATGGTCATGAAAGCGACGAAGCCATCGAGATTGGCTCGCAGCTAAAGACCATGCGGGAAAGATCCGCTGTGCGACTGAGCCAGCACAAACGGGTTGTAGTTGCGAGTACAGGGAGAAAGCCGAAACGCGCCGTCGTTGAAGCGGACGGCTACGCCGAGGCGGGGAGTAAGCCACTATGCCTGGAAGAACAGGATGAGGCCATTGTCAAGCTCAAGCTGCTTCTTGAGAGTGACACTGATGGTAAAAAAATGAGTATAGCTGGTCAAACGCTACTATGGCCAGCCATTGCGAGCAGAAATACAGCCATTGTTAAGCTACTCCTTGAGAAGGGCGTTGATGTGGAGATGAAGGATACGCGCGGTAGGACGCCGCTATTGCTAGCCATTAACAGCAGAAACATGACCGCTGTTAGGCTACTTCTCGACATTGGCGTCGATGTGGAGGTAAGGGATACAGATGGAAGGACGCCGCTATTGTTTGCTGTTCAGAAAGGAGATAAGAACCTAGTTGAACTACTTCTTAACATGGGCGCTAGGGTTGACGCGAAGGGCGGAGATGGTCAGACGCCGGAACAGCGCGGCGCCGCCGCTGGGCATAATTCTATCGATGACTTGCTGTTTGATAATATACATGAGGAGGATAGCGGGGATGAGAATGGTGAGATGGTATTACGGCGGACTAAGAAGCCTAGATACAAGGCAATTTTCCGGCTCCTTTACGAGAATGGCGCGGACGTCAAAGCAAGGGTTGAGGATAACAAGACGGCTCTGTGGTGGTCCGCTGCGACTAGAAGTGAGGTTATTAATAAGCTACTGCTTGAGAGAGGCACCGAAATCGATGCGGAGAATATGGTGGACGTTTTGACGCCGTTATTATGGGCCATCACAGTTGGGAATAAGGCCATCGCTGAGCTGCTTCTCAGGGAGGGCGCTGAAATTGAAGCCAAGGCCACGGTCTATCGTTGCACGCCACTAATATGTGCCGCTGCAGCTGGGCATGAGGCTATTGTTGAGCTACTTCTTGAGCGCGGTGCTGATATTGAAGCAAGAGATGGGGAGTTTGGGCAGACGGCGCTATCATGGGCCATCTTGGAAGCACGATACAGTCACAATATTGTCAAACTCCTTGTTCTGAAGGGCGCTAATATTGAGGCCAAGGATAGAAAGGACGGCCGGACGCCACTACTGAATGCTACTATAGCTGGGCTTGAGGCAATTGTTGAGCTGCTTCTTGACATGGGCGTGGATACTGAGATAAAAGATGGGAAACGTGGGACAGCTCCGCTATGCGTGGCTGCTTATATGGGATATAAGGCCATTGTTAAGCTACTGCTTGAGAAGGGCGCTGATATTGAGGCCAGGGATACATACTTTGGTGAGACGCCACTATTATGCGCTGCCGGATGTGGGCGAGAGAATATTGTTGAGCTGCTCCTTGAGAACGGCGCCGATATCGAGGCAAAAGATGCACAGTATCAGCAGACTGCTCTATGGCTGGCCGCCGAGAAGGGGTATACGAGTGTCGTTAAGCTCCTTCTTCAGAGGGGCGCTGACATGGAGGCTAAGAATAAACAAGGTGAGACGCTGCTATGGTGGGCTTCCGAAAGAGGAAATGAAGCCGTCGTTGGGCTGATTCTTGACCAACACTACAAAACCTCGAATTGATAGACTGAGCTTTAGGTGTTAAGCGCGGGCTGATCGACCTCCGACGTGTTCAGCAGGATCCCATGTTGAGTAAGGATGGGACAGTTTTTAAACCGCGACGCAACAAAAAGCCCACGCCACGCAGCATGTCATCCTCAGCAGGAGCAGAGATTGAAGCAAAAGATCACATGAACCAAATACATTTTATGTACGTTGTTAACTGCTCTCCGAAGCCGATTCTCCCCTCCTGTACTGCACCTGCGAACTTCGATACCGCTCTTCTTCCTCCTCGCCCCTCCACGTCCGGCCATGTAAGTGCCTCAAGCACGACACCTTGCCCTCCTCCGGATTATACAACCAGGTAGCCCACTTTGCCCACTGCCCGTCCTTCATCTGCCCTCGCGCCTTTTGGCCGATGGTATCCTCGATGAAGGCCCCGCGCATCATGGCCAGGCGGCTCGGAAACACACGCTCCATGTAGTGCGCAACCAATGCTACGTGTGGCTTGTCATGCCAAAAGTACATGGGAGTCAGCGGGACGACAGCTTTGCTGCTTGTCGTCATTGGAGATGGTGCTGCATAGTCGCCAGTGAGGGCGACGGAGAGCGTGCGCAGCGCCGGGTAGGGCGTGACTTGCTCAGACGTGGCGTACGAAGCGCGACGCCCTGACGGAAGGCAGACGTACTTGATCGGTTTTTCTTCCGAGGAGGCCTGCATGACGCCGAGGAGAGAGGTGATGGGTACGTCGTAGATGAGACGCCAGTCGTGCTGGTGCACCCAGACATACGGCGTGGTGTCGCCGACGGCACGCAGAGCGCTGCGGACCCCAAGACCGAATCCCAAACGGCGGTCCTGCGCCTCGATAAACTTGACCCTACCGTCTTGCGTGGACGCGATGGTATACGACACGGGCGTGTTGGTTCGTATCAGCGCGCCATACTCGGCCTCGCTTTCCGTCACAGTTAAGTCCGTGCTACCAGCACCAGCATCATCAGATACGTCTTTTCGAAATGCCGTGAGAAAAAGCTGCTTGACTCGCTCCTTGTAGAGGGTGTACTTTTCCGCCGTTTCTGGCGTGACGTAGCCCTTTTTGAAGCGTGATTCCGTCGTCACCTGCTCATAGGTATCAAATACGACAATCACATTGCAGTTGAGAAGTGGTGGGCAGTGGATGCGGAAAGACTCGAGAACGCTGGTGAGCAGTTCGGTGGAGGGAGCCGAGGGCGTGGGAGACGTGGTGATAATCAGCGTCAGGAGACTTGCGACGGAATCATTCTGTGAGACATTGCTCATGGCCGCAAGCTGCTGCGCCGGGGTTTGTGTTGCAGCGGTTGATGGTTTGAAGTGCTGCGCAAGGAAATTTTAAAATTTATTTTTTGTGCCTTTTGATAGGCCGAAGCTTCTTTGGAAGCGGGATGCGCTGAAGTCCCACTGTGGTAGGCATGTCATCATGGACATGGCAAAGATAAAAAGAATGAAATAAAAGGAATTACAGTTTTTTTTTATTAAATTAATACAATACTTTGACAATCCTTGTAAATACGCCGTGGTTGATGAATTTACTTGATGTAAAAGCAAGTACATTTTGCCAAGAGTGCACAGTTCGGCGTCCGTTCTGCCGACTGCCGTCCCGAGGTTCAGCTGTCCCCGAAGCCGCCTGGTATCTTCATTCATCATCACGCACGGCCGCGACTCTTCCTCAACATCCCCAATTCTGAGCATATATACATACATACATACATACATACATACACAGGAGCCACAGATTGCAAAAAACACCACCCCAGCAACGCACACTTTCATCCAGGTGATCACACCTGTCCCAACTCATCCCCCACGTTGCGATGCCGGATCTAGAAGCGCTGCGTCTTCATGACTTTATAGGCAAGGCGCCCATCGATAAAGATGCCATTGCCTTTTTCTCCACCATCCCACACATAAAAACATACCTCGACGACCTGGACGCGCTGCAGCCGGTACCATTTTACAGCAGGACACCCGCGCCAGACACTAGCGAGAACTCGTTTTTCAATGAGACTCTCAATTCCAAAGACACCATCCCCCATGCGCTTCTGCTCCTGCGCCGCGATATTGCGCGTCTAGAGTACTCCTTTGACAATGCGAGCAACGCCACCGACAAGGGTGCGTCTGATATACCAGAAATCGTCGCGCTCTTCAGTCTTGGGCCAAAGCTTAATGGGTACCGCGACACTGTGCACGGCGGCATGCTGGCCGTGCTGCTGGATGAGGTGGTCGGCTTCAACGTCGACGGATTGATGGGGTGCGTGGAGGCGCAGGAGACGAATGGTGCGCGAGCCCGGCAGTACACGGCGTATCTGAACACAACCTACAAGCGGCCCGTTACCGCACCGGGTGTGTACGCCGTCGAGTCGCGGCTCGTCAAGCGGGACGGACGAAAGTGGTTCCTCGAGGGGCGCATAGTTGGCCAGGATGGCGCTGTATACACGGAAGCAGAGGTATTATACGTCAAGGCGAGAGACGGTGCGTTATAAAGTTGCATAATCAGCGCAATTCAATAGACGGGCACACGAATCTGAAAGAGAACCTGACGGAACATTTCATTCATGACATTCTGATACACAAGTTGATAAAGATAATAAGCTTATTGTCGTCCACCAGAAAAAAAAAGACACAAGCGCCGCCTCGTTAATTTAAATTACACCGCTATAAACCAAACACAATATTTTCTTCTTTTTCGGTTTCTTTTTGGCTCTTTTCTTTTTAAACCCGAGAGACACTAAGCCTCGTGCAACTTGACCAGCGTCTTGACCGGCGACGAGGTGACGTTGAGAAACGTCTTCTCCCCCTTCTCCGGATCCAGATTCTCAATCCGATCAAACCGCTGCAGCAGCCTCACCATCACGTAACCCGCCTCCGTCAGCGCAAACTGCTGGCCCAGGCAAATACGGGGCCCGCCGTTGAAGGGCAGAAACTCCCACCCGACCTTGCGCCCCTCCCACCGGCTCGGCCGGAACTCCAGCGCGTCCGGGCCCCAAATGTCCTTGCGGCGGTGCATCATGTTGACGCTGTACATGACCTCCTCGCCCGCGCGAATATACAGCGGCGACCGCCCATCGTCGCCGCCGCCGCGGGGCAGCGTGGTGTCGCGGACGGCGCGGCGGCTGTTGCCGGGCACCGACGGGTGCAGCCGCATCGTCTCGGAGAGGACGTGCTGCAGGAGCGCGTTGCCCTTGAGCGTCTCAAACGTGATGCGGTCGGTGGAAGCCGCATCCGTCGCGCTATAAGGACCGAAATCAGAAACGACGGAGGCGTGGAGCTGCGCGTACACGTCCGGGTGGCGGGCGAGCTCGTAAAACGCCCACCCCAGGAGACCGGCCGTGGTGTCGCGCCCGGCAATGAGAATGTTGAGGAGCTGGCTGCGCAGCACGTAGGGGTCGCGCGTCTCCTTGACGAGCTCGTTCAGAAAGACGTACTCGCTGCCGTCCTCCTCCTCGGCGGCGGCGGGCGAGCGGGCCAGCGCGCGCTGCACGTAAAAGTCGGCGAAGCGGCGGACCTCGGCGCAGTCCTCGCGGAAGGACTTTGGGTTGTACAGAAAGTACAGGTCCATGAGCATGAAGCGGTAGGATATGGCCTGGTTGGCCCGGTCGAAGCGCTGGCCAAACGAGGACCAGTCTTCCTCGTCATCGCCGCCGCCTTTGCCGTTGTTCTTTGGCTTCTCCAGTGTCCCGTTGGGTGTGCTGGTCGCGCCGAGCCGCTGCGTGTTGACGCTCTTGCCAAAGAGAAACTCGGTGGCGGAATCGAGGGTGAGGTTGAAAAAGAGAGGGGCCAGGTCGACTTCGGGTGTCCAGCCGTCGTTGCTGCCGCCATTGTCGCGCTGCAGCCGGTTCATCAAGTGCTGGACGTGCACCTCCTCGACGTGCAAGTTGGAGATTTGGCTGCGTGCGAACTGAGGTCGCAACAGGGCTCGAGAATGTTGCCTACATTACAGTTTCATCCCTTTATATTAACACGCCAAATTACAAAAAGAACAGGCACACACCCCTCGTCTACTGCAACTTACCAGTCCTTGCCATCAGAGGTAAAGATGCCACGGCCGAGCAGCGGCTCAAAGATGCCATATCGAAGCGGACCCAGCTCAAAGTCCTTGAACTGCGTCGCCAGAATCGCCTGTATATTCTCCGGCTCGCACGTCATGTGAAACCAGGCGCCCATGTTGGTCTGACGCCACGTCGTGCGCTGGCCAATCTCGTTGTACACGGCCACCTCGTCCGTCAGGTAGTCATACTTGATCAGTGCCGAGATGGCGCGGTAGACGTGATCGATGCCGAGGGGAGCCCATCCGGGACGCTTAAAGGCAGGCTTGCAGCCGAGTGCCTTGGCCCGCCGGCGGTGAGAGAGTTCGACCCATGTTCGCTGGAGGATGTATACGGCAACGATGCTGGCAGCAATCGGCCAGTACGCAAACAGATACTGCATGATTTTTTCCCTTCTTTCCTGGGTTTACAAAGAGCCCTTTTTTCAGAAAAGCCGAAGCGGGGGGAGGAAGGACGCGGCGATCTTTGGTGACGAGGATTAGGGCCTCCATTATATAAGGAGCTGTCTATGCTATTCCTGCTACGACCTACAACCTTGGCTACTTCGCACAATGGTGGTTCGTCTAGGTTACACCGCGTCCGGTGCAGCCCATTCGGGGCGTGGCGCCCGAAGCGAGTCGTGAAACTTCCGGGGCTTGCTGCATGTGGCAGCAACTTTAGTGCCTGCATTCAGGCGTCCAATCAAGTGGCCGGGATCAGAGACTTGCAGTGATGATGATGCCGGTAGCGAGCGCAAGGCTACCGGGGCTGGCACTATGCTGCTCATCCTGCACACTGGCTTACAATGGCTTGGCTCACTAGTTGGCTTGGTAGATGACTTTGGACAACTAGTTATCAGTGCCGTAAGAATACCAAGACACACAGTCGACTGTCAGGTCGAAATCCAGCGCGAGACCTGTGGGAGAAATGAGCTGAAGCACAGTTGATCGGGACCCTCGGGGCCGTCTTTCTTTACTGTAACCCTACTCGGATGATCAGGCCATATATCGCATGTGCTTGTGCATACTTGATGCTGTATTATGTGCAATGCCTGCCGTTTCTAATTACTGGTTCGTATGCAGTGGGCCGCTGGGCCGCTGGGCCGCTTTTTTGACAGGGCCGACGCTTTACAGTGGACCAGCTAGCCATTTGAGGCCATCACCAGCGCCTACCAGCGAGTCAATTGAGACTGCTGGTCAAGTTAAGCAAGGCTATTCTTGATGATGATGAAAGGAAAACGTTTGGAGCGTGTTAGTGCTTAGGGGTCATAATCTTAACTTTAGACCAATACTAACTAGGTTGCGTCCATACCTATTTTTTGTGATAAGCCGACTACAACTAGGCTCCGTAGGCTCCGTAGCGGGTTCGGGGCTTGGCGAGCGAACGAATGAAAAACGAACGAATGAAAATTGGCGCTTGATTACAGAACAACAGTTACTGCTCGTAGCTCTTGGCTGAGACAGCCTGACACAACTTCGGGCATAATATTTCGTCCGCATCGCCGAAGGGTCCTCGCCGAAGCCATAAACCTAGAGCTTCATCTTTGCGGGGTAAAACTGGACCAAGAACACGGGTACCATTCAAGTACAGGAAAACGGAGCCACTGACCCGCCTATGATGCTCCAATGAGGCACTAGAGGCAAATAGTGCGGTTGGGGAGGTTCGATGCAGCGATTTGCAGTCAATCACGGAGCAATGTCGTACACTGGTAGCTGTGCAGCTCTTCTCCGGCGTTTTGGAGACACGGCCGGTGCCGTCTTGGAGCCTGATGCAAGGGTATAAGACCTCGGCAAACCGTTAATGTGAAGGATAATGTGAATGTCGATGAAACAAGATCAAATGCACCTTGATTAATAGTGTAAAAATAGGAACATCAACAAGACAGAAACAGTATCAGCGACACATGTCAACAATGGAGCTCCCAGCCACTTACAAGGCCGCTGTATATGATGAGCCCGGCACAATCTCCACCAAGATTGTAGAGCTGCCCATGCCAGAGCCAGCAGAAGGCGAGGTGCTTATCAAACTGTGCGACTCCCACATCACCAAATGCAAAATGCTCCGTTAAGTTTCCACGCTGACGCGTCTGGCCTTGCTGCGCCCAAGAACCCACTCCGGCGTCTGCCACTCTGACATGGGCGTCATGATGAACTCGTGGGCCACCCTGCCGTTTCCCACTCCCAAAGGCCAGGTCGGCGGTCACGAAGGCGTTGGCGAAATTGTCAAGTTTGGTCCTGGTGCCGAGATATCCGGGCTGTCACTGGGATCTCGCGTCGGTATCAAGTGGCTTGCCAGAGTCTGTGGCAAATGCGGTATGCAGCCATCACCCTTTGATTCCTCTGCATATTTTTTTTCAATCCATTAATAATTGTTTTTAAAAAGAGGCATGTAAAGTCAACGCAGATGGATCCTGCTTCAAGCATGCCATCTCCGGCTACTACACCCCCGGCACCTTTCAGCAGTACGCAATCGGCCAGGCCAACTATGTGACGCCCATCCCCGACGGCCTCGGCCCCGTCGACGCCGCGCCCATGCTCTGCGCCGGCATCACCGTGTACGCGGCCATTAAGCGCAGCAGGGCCCAAGCCGGACAGTGGATCGTCATTGCCGGCGCCGGCGGGGGGTTGGGCCACCTGGGCGTGCAGATTGCGAGCCGCGGCCTCGGTCTGCGCGTCGTGGGCGTCGACCACGGCAGCAAGGCCGACCTGGTCCGCGCGTCCGGCGCGGAGCACTTTGTCGACATTACGCAGTTCCCGCGCGATGATGACCACAAGGCCATCATGGCGCACGTAAAGGGCCTGTGCGACGGCATCGGCGCCCATGCGGTGGTGGTGTGCACGGCGTCCAACGTTGCGTACGCGCAGGCGCTGGGGTTTCTGCGCTTCGAGGGCACGCTGGTGTGCGTGGGCATGCCGGAGCACGCGGCGGTGCCGATTGCGAATGCGTTCCCGGCCAAGATTGTCGCGGGCCACTTGAGCATTACGGGGTCGGCGGTTGGGAATCGCGCGGATGCGGCGGCGGTTCTGGAGATGGCGGCCAAGGGCATCATCAAGAGCCACTCGCGCGTGGAGAAGCTGGAGCAGCTGACGAGTGTGTTTAAAGAGATGGATGAGGGGAAGCTGCAGGGGCGAGTTGTCCTCGACCTGTGGTGATGTCGAGGAAGTGACTGCTTGTACATGGCATTTTAAAGAATATACCGAAACTACTTTGTGTTTAGAACAGTGGCTGACCGTTGTATTTAATGTGGTCTTGATATATGTTTTAGTAAAAGAGCTGCAACGACATACAACTGATACACATTCCATATAATCATATACTACGCTCCGGCAGTAGGCTAGCTAGACTTGCCACGCCCGAGTTAATCATAAGAGCCTGTTGTTTAAAAAATTACATTAAATCGGGCGGTTTTTTATTACGCTGTTAAGTGACCTCGCACTGTTGAATTTAAATTGTCTTTAGAAATGAAACAAAAACATGACAATCGCTTTTGTGCAAAGTGACCAATGCAACTGCCCCTCGACAACGATTTATATCTAGATGAATCGCCACTTTAGCGAATCTGGAAAACTCGGCAAAACCTTTTCAAACCTGGCCTGCGCGAGCCCAGCATCATGTACCCGGACCGTCAACTCCCGCAGCCCCTCCTCCTGGCCCGACACGACATGCACTCTTGGCATCTCTCCGTCCGCCCGATCCTCCGCCAACATCACCCACTGCTCCCTCGCCTCCACCGCCGAAGCCGACGTCACCGTCATGGACTCGACGCCCGTGATGCCCAGCGCCCCGCCGCAGCTCGCCTCGAGCTTCTCGCGGCTCCCCTCGCGCAGCGGCCACTGGTCCGCCGTGTACGCGCAGAAGAAGGTGTCCAGCTGCGGCCCGCTGAGCTGGGGCACCTGCGCGCGCGTCCAGAGCAGGCTGCCGTCGGGCGCATAGTACGGCTCGTCGGCGCCAATCTCGATCCCGCGGGCTGCGGCACCCACGCGGCTCTCCGAGATGGTGACGAAGGGCGTGAGGGCGACGCCGTACTCGGGGACGGTGGCGGTGATGTTTTCCGCGGTCTGGACGAGCTCGAGGACGAGGTTGCCGAGGGAGACGGCGCCGCTGGCGAAACCCTCCGTGACGGAGCGAAAGGGCCATGCTACGGGGAGGCCGGCGCTGTCGACGAGTTCGTTGTATACGACGCCGGCATTGGGGGCGCGCAGGTAGATGTGATCAATGGTGTTGAGGATAGGGGACATGATGAAATTCTGTCAGTACAGGTATTAAGAAGAGTAAGAAGGACAGTAGAGTGAATGTGAATTCAGAACGAGACGGCAATGTAGATATAGTTTTCTCATAGGGCTGGTGTAAGTCGTTTATCTAATCTGGTATAGTGCGTCGTATGTCGATTTAGGTTAGCAGCGAGTCTAATGAGGCATGGCGCCATGCGGACCAAGGCGCTAGTCTGAATCTCGCACAACGATTCCCAGCATGTCTGCCGGCAGATGAGGTTTTGTGCTAGTTGTCGAGGTTTAAAGTTGTTGAGATGGAGAACGGTTATCAAGTGCGAGGTGGTGATGGCTGACGGGGAAATGCGGCCATGGACGGGAGGCAAAGAGTTGAACATTGGCGCCGTGAAACGGGCAGCGAAGGCGGGTATCAAAGTCGATGACTGAAGACTATTTTTCCGTATTTTATGCAGAACATTAGTGATGATGATTTTAATTCATCACTCTTTCGCTGTGAATTCCCGCTGTTAAGCATGCATCAAAGTCATCAGCTTGACATGAACATTTGCATTTCAAGTCGGTGACTTGTTTGACATGATTTACTTGTGTCGAGCCTGGGGGATTTCAACATGCGTCTGTATGCAGTGTACCCTATTGTCTCATGCCATGATGTCCTGTCTTGGAATGTATGGGGCCATGTGAGAGCAGAAAGAAAGTATCTCCAGCATGTTTCTGATGGCCAGATTAACCTATTTCGGTACCCTACCAGCGACTACCTGAGCAGAATCAGATCGCTGTCTGCTATAGTAAGAAAACGAGCCCTTGTATAATATATCCGTCCGTACTCCTCTGCAGCTATTAATAATGTCTCGACTTCTAGAAAGATCCGCGCCCCGCGAAGACAAAAGCGGGTCATCCGCGATATCCATCATGAATCACTGGCGCACCAAAAATAAGCTCCGCCTCCCCACGCATCCGAACACCTGTTCAGCCGCCTTTTCAATCACTGCCGGACCCTTGTTTTGCTCTTTTCTTTCTTTCTTATTTTAGAGCTTGTGACTTGTTGCTACTTGCATATAATACCTTTGTTTCCTTTCGTCAACACAACCATGTGCTAGCCACACGTTGCAACTCCGCTGCACTCCAACAGCTTCATAGCTTCTCCCCGCATCGACACCTCCGAAAATCAGGTCCGATCCCGGCATACACGAAACGCAGACCGACGTCTCGCGACATGTTGAATTTCTTTTGATCCATACATATATATACCTACATCTATCAGTTCAACAAAAATAAAACCGGCTCCACACACCGACACCCAGCAAAATGTCGCGGGCGCTTCAAATCAAAGATGAAGGCAATCGCCATTTCCAAAAAGGCGACTACACCGGCGCCGAGAGCCTCTACTCGCAAGCGTACGAGTCCCGACTTTCCCAGTCCCAGAAAGAAGACCAATCATTCTACAAATATAAACAATCGAAAAAAAAAACGCTAACCATTAATCCCATGCGCAGCATCATCGCCGACCCCAAAAACGCAACCCTCTACACCAACCGCGCCATGGCCCGCCTCAAGCTCTCCCAGTGGGACTCCGTCATCGCCGACTGCGAGACCGTCCTCGCCCTCCCCGCCGGCCCTTCCAACATCAAAGCGCACTACTACCTCGCGCAGGCCCAGCTCGCCCTCGGCGGCGACCCTTCGGCCGCGCTCGCCTCCGCCCTCTGCGCGCACCGCCTCTGCGCCGCCACAAATGACAAGTCCCTCGCCGCCGTCACCGCGCTGACCCTCTTGTGCAAAAAGGCGCAGTGGGAGGCAAGGGAGAAGCGGCGCACGCGCGAGGAGCACGGCCTCGAGGGGGACATGCTCCGCCTCCTCAAGCAGGAGCGGGAGGCCGACGTCGCGGCCGCGAGGGAGTATGGGGGCGAGGCCGAGGCGGCGGTGGTCGAGGAGGAAGGGCGGCTCAAGGAGGAGAGGATGCGCGACGTCTTTGAGCGGTCGAGACGGTTGGATGGCAGCGGGGGACAGGGGAAGAGGGAGGTGCCGGATTGGGCGATTGATGATATTTCGTTTGGCTTCATGGTTGATCCAGTCATTGTACGTCCCCTTTTCCCTTTCCTTTTTTCCTTTTTCTTTTTTTTTTTCCTTTTACTTTTATTTAGTAGACTGGAACATTGTACTAACTTGTCAGACAAAAACAGGCAAATCATACGAACGAGCGTCCATCATCGAACACCTCCGCCGACACCCCAGCGATCCCCTCACCCGAGAACCCCTCCTCCCATCAGATCTGCGGCCCAACATGGCCTTGCGGCAGGCCTGCGAGGATTTCCTAAAGGAAAATGGCTGGGCTGTGGATTGGTAGTCTGCGTCACATTCCGTACACACCAAATCCTTCCTTACTTTTTATTCTTCTTTTTCTTGTTTTTTTCTCATCTAGGCCGGCACCTCCGCCTTTTGTGTTATTTCGTGTATCAAACATACAAAGCATATCTGGACAATAGCATTGAGCGTTCCAAGACTTCCGAATCTACCTTTTCATTCATACACACTACACCAACTCATGTAGAATTTGCAAGGCAGAAAATCATGATATCATGTTACTATAATATATGCAAGTCTTGCTGTACCATGTGCAGCCTCGTATGTCTGTCCGTTCTAATTTATAACCCATAAAGATGTACGTCTTTGCCGGCAGACATTCCATATAACACGCCGACCTAGAAACCTAAAAAATACTTCCGAGAACTTCCTCCTTTTTCCCGCATCCAGAATTGGCGTCTGAATACGCCAACCAGCATGTACAAAGAAATCCTACATGGATATGTGCAAAAACAATCGTCGTCATCGTTTGCTCGCTAAAGAAAACAAAACAAGAACCAGCTTCCCCTTGTCCCGTGGCAAGAGCATTAAAACACACAAACACAATTGCGCCAAAGAATGCAATGTCGTTCACAAGTGGCTCATCACTCATAACTCTTCCTTCGCGGCTCGTCGTCTTTAGGATCACTCTCCTCGTCACCGCTCCTTGTGCCGTCTACTTCCTTTACAAGACCCAGACGCTCCTCTTCAGTATTGTCGTGTGTCTTGCGGAAAACGCGCTGAAACGAAAACTGCCGACGGGCCGAGTGTGGCGGCGGCGTCGGCGGCTGGCTCGGGATGCTGCCCGACGATGCACCGCGGTAGCCCGTGTCACTGGGGAAAACGTGTTCGCGCGTGTTGCCATAGTATGCGCCAGCCTCGTCGTCGGTATTCGGTCGTGGCAGCACAATCTCGGTTAGTGGCACAGGACGTACTCCGGGACTGGGCAGGTACGCTGCCTCTTCGTCACCATATGACGCGGGCATAGTCGCATTGGTGCGAGCACGGGATCGAATGGTGCCCACAATGCTGGAAAACATGGTACTCGGGCGCTCGTTCTCTTGATCGTGCATATCTTCCACGCTCGGGAACGCGGACATGCCCAGCGGAGGGTGCGGGCTTTGGGGAGGTGGTGTGAAGGGCGCCGGCCCGGGCGAGGTGACGGCACGGGAGCGGGCGACAGTTTTGCGGCGTCGTAAACCGTCCCATTCAAACTGGGGCTGACCGTTTTCGTCAATGACTTGGAGCGTATCCATCGACTTTTCCTCACGCAAACGATCCAATTCCCTCTCTTCCATTCTCATGCGTGCTTGTGAGATTCTACGCACAATGGCAGCAGCACCACGAATGGCATCGGCCTTGGGCTCCGACTCGGGCTGCTCCTGCTCGGCAATGGTCTGTATCTGGTCGAGGTCACCGCGGAAGACGGCGGTATCAGGAACGTCCTTGGCCGACTTGGAGAGCTGGAGCAGGACAACGCCGGCGCAAATGACAAAGAAGCCCATTACAATAGTAACCAAATCCTTGGCTGGTGCCTTGAACCCTCTAAATAAAATGGCAGATGTAATAATGGTTGTGCTTGTAAAGTATACGTAGTAGGTGGGTGTGACCATGGCGGCGTTGAAGATGTTGAGGGCTTTCTGGGGGGTGTTAGAGCAAGCGGCAGGATATCTTTACATGTGTATACTTACATTGAGGTATATGATTTCAACGAGGAGCGTGCAGACGACAAAGACGAGTAGAACCCAGAGGAACCAATGCTTGTACTCTGGCTTCCCGCCAGCCCAAGCAACGATGGATGCACCCAAACCCTGGGTCGAGACGACACTGAGGCCGCCTACCCAGCTGCAGATGGAAATATAGACAAACATGTTTTTGTTGCCCCATCTAGGGCCAGCATACCACGCTGTAATGGCGGAGCCGACAAGGATGATGCCCGCGTACGTCAGGAAGCCAGGCGCCAGTACGAAATGCTGCATGTCGTTGATATCGGACACGGAGGATGTCTCGGGTGCATGGAGGGCAATGACGACGGAGCCAACTATGCATAGAAAACAACCGACCTTGCCCACTATGCTGAGTCGTTCCTTGAGAAAAATGGCGGAGAGGACGGTGGTGATGACGACGGAGAGGGCGCCGAGGGGTGTGACGAGGAGGGCGTCGGTAAAGGCGTATGCGACAAAGTTGCAAACCTCGCCGAGAATCATGAGGGTCATGCCAGACCACCAATAAAAGTTTTTGAGATACCCGTAGCCCTCGCCGGCGACTTCGTTGTATTTTTCATTGGCCTTGAGGAGGCCGACCTTTTTGAGAACAAAGGAGACGCCAATGAAACAGCCAGATGCAATCGCTAAACTCAGCCCGATGGCTTTGTAGAACCCCGGACGAGAAGCGGCAGGCGCTCCCAAGGCGGCCTTAGCGACGATACTTGGGTGTGGACCGCCACGGACCTCGAGCGGGTTGAAGGCGGCGGTGGCTGGGATGCCATAGTCGTACATGACGTCGGCGCCGCGACTGTGTAGGTACGATGTGGGAGTTGTCGGGCGGAAGGGGAGGAGGAGCGTCGAATTTCAGATTGAACGGTGCAACATGGGCGGCTTTCGTGGTTGTCTGGAATAGTTATGTGTTGGTTGAGGCGGACTGTCGCTTGATTTGGCCCTGTCGCAGGGACTCTTGAGAACAAAGGCCTACCAGGCCAGACAGAGTAAGAAGAGGTATGCCGGTATGCGACACGATGGGCGGTCTCTTAATCGAACTATCGGAAGGTGTTGAGCATAAGGAGGTCAAGACGAATTAGAGCGATGCTGGGTTGCAGGAGCGTTTATGGTAGTGTTTGGCGATGTTCGGCGGTAGTAAATTAGAAGCGAGGCTGCGCAGCGCTTCTGTGTGTGGGAGTTGTGGTGTTTCCCGCGGTTTGGTAATTGGGGATGCAAGGGATCGTACGGATAGTTGGCAGAAATGGTTGTGTCGATGAAGAGTTTGAGAGGCGTCGGAAAGAATCAAGGAAGCGTTTGTTGGCCAGCCCATGAGGGATGAGCAGGGAAACTGGGCATCAGCAACGGGTGGCTGGCTGCTGGAGTCGTTGGATGGGTCCCTCCGTATCCGTGCAGCAGCGGTATGGGAATTTGGCGCCAGGAGGCACCAGCGTCATGCATTTCCAGGCTAGAGCCAGCATGGCGTTTCGCTTCAGCTGCTAACGGAGTAGCAGTTAAGCAACATCTGCTGAGGCCTTGGCGGGCAGGCCGCTGGGGCTAGATCTTCTGTGTGCGGGAACAGTGGGACATGTTACCTGTTGGGGGGGCTTGGAGGGCCACTGGCGCCACAAAGAAGCCAGTTTGCTCCTGCCAGTGCGCCAGTCAGCCTACAGTTCCGGCGCTAATTCAAAGCTTGAAGTTTGTAACAGCAGGGGTCGGGAGTTGTGGTGGGGTTGAGCTTTTTGGCTTCTTTGGGGGGTTGCAACGTTTTAAATGAATCAAGTGGTTGAAACGAAACTCGAATGTCGCCTTGCCTGTAGCAGGTTGGCACTTGACAGGCACTCGCATTTAGAGTTAAAACATGTTCTTGTCGGACACTGTCGAACCTTGTCTACCTGTTCACGACCCCTGTCTGCAGGTACCCAAGGGTCTTTTGGCGGGCGGCTTGGCGAGCTGGTTGCCTCGGGTACCCGCTCCAACCTTGTCCTTAATAAAATATTGATTAGTTACTGTACGAGTAAGGACTCGGCGCTACTTGTAATTTATAACGAAAGGTCCTATAAAAAGTAATAATAGGATTTTTCCTTCTTCAATACTTTCAGCTCTGGCACTATTTAGTGTGTCGCAACAGCGTTCCAGACTCAGTCCTCGTGTAGATCTACTTCCTATCAGTGGGGCCACACGTTCTGCAGTCGCACTAACAGCGAGGCTCAGCGGGCTGCGACCACTATAACTTTGGGTTTCCACTAGCCACAAACGGCCGGGACTCGACTGTGGCGCTTTGAGCCTATCCAGCCACCAAATTCGGCATGGACACAGGCAGTGAAACAGATGCCGGACAGGGTACTCCGTTCATATGGCTTAATGGAACAAATATGTTGCATGTGTTGACAGGTATCAAGTCAAGAAGCTGGAAACAACCTTTATTTATTTATTCCCATGTATCCGGCACTGCTCACCAAAAGTGACAACCGTGCTTGCGTGCACACTGCGTGGACTGCACTACCTTTTCATTGTTGCTGGAATACGAATACTGCCCACCACGTCACCAAATCTATTTTTACTTCTACATATCGGTACTCGTATGTGCTTCACCAAGGTCCACCTTGAGGAAATGGTGGCGACAATTACGTCTTCCTCAAGAACGAACGAACATGGCGAAAATGGTACACTAGGAGAGAGAAAAAAATGCTATGATTAAGAAGCAACTGTACAATCCTGTCATAATCGTCCAGGAATGCTCCATAACATAACGCAAGATAAGGGCGTCGTCGCTAGAGAGAAAGACAGCATGACCATTCACAGTTATACCTTATATATAAATACATATATATTTCCGTCTTGCCCTTTTCAATTCTCCGCACCCAAAAGTATAATTTTTGCCTGTCAACGGCGCGGCACTCTTGCCGACTACTAGGGGCAACTAACTATGCGTGCTGGACGGCCGGAATAACTGCAAACTGGGCGATTCCTTAACTTACTTAAGAGTTGCCTCCTCAACTGAAATGAAGCAACAGTAGTCCAGCTTAATAATAGAAAGACTGTAGTAGTTTCTGTAATACTATTTAGGATTGATAACATTCATGGTATTGAGTCCTTTTTTTGCCAATGTTAAGTGCTCCCCAACCAGCATTGGAGCTATTTCGTTTTACATGTATCTTGGCATGCTTGGGAATTTAAACCGAACCAGGTAATAGGGATTCGCACAAAATTCCTCCCAACTGACGATGAGAGCCTTCAAATTTCGTCTTTGAGACTGGGAACCGAAAACACGGCAAAAGTCACGCATCTGCACGGCCATGTTCGACTTCTTGTCCTCCGCCAGGATCAGACAGGTTAGACGCGCGACCGGCCACGGACTCGTCATGCTCCCCTCCAGATGAGTCGCTACCTGCAACATCAGGTCCGCCAAGTCACCCTCATGGTGCACCAAGTCCACAATATATATAACATACCGTGGGAAAAACCCCGCACTGGGCAAGGCATCAGTCCCGACGAGAGCCCAAGCTGGCGGCCAGTCGCCCTCCATAATCTGAATACATGGTTTCATGAAATGGATACAGTGAGATGTCCAAGAGGCCATGTCAAGACCGTTTGCCGTTGTAGGTGACAAGCTGATGCATGATTTAGCCGCGGTGGCAACAGCATCGCTCCCGAAACGGCCATCAAAATCCCAGTACTCATGTACCATTTCTAGCGGCAAGGTATGTGTACCGGTGATGGCTACACGGAGCCTATTGCCACACGTAGCACCACCGAGGCGCGTCCCGAAAGGAATTCTTCCAGGATTTGATTCTAATTCTCGCTGCAATTGCAGCTCCTCGACGCTGCAGTTGGCGCTTGCTCCTGGCTCCCCATCCGCGATTCTTGTGTCCGAATGACCAGACGAGTCCTTCTTGAGCCGCTGCCTCAATAAAACAATGAGTGACACAGATTGGCTAGAGTAAGTCCTTGTTGATAAAAGTGTCCCGTCGAATTCAAACTCGCGGGACAGCTTGGATAATCGATCGGAGACTTCTGACCAGATCGAGTCCCGCGCCCGAAACCCTCGGTGGGAGTCTCCATCGCCAGCCATGCTGGCCAGAAATTTGCGGTTCATGCTGCTCTGCAGTATTTGTTTTTGGTCATCAAGTGACTGGCTTTGAATATATTTGTAACTGTTAGACGCCGCTTGCCTCTTTGCCAAGTATGCCCTCAATGGTGAGGTGGGGAAACGAGACCGGGGGATAGACGTGGAGAAAACAACACGAGTACATACCATAAATACACACTTAGCAGCAGATTTAGTGTTCCGACTTGCCGATCAAGTATTGATTCCATGTCATTCAACGATGCAGTGCTGAATATCGCCATGAATCGCTGGTGAAATGCAGGCTCTGCCGGCTTCCCATCCTTGGTCAAATCTTGAACACTGGCATTCAGCTTTTCAAGAACAGTTTTGCAAAAGGCCAGGGACGTTTCGAAATCCATAACCAACTGATGGTGCCTCTCTAATGTCTCTGATCTAGCCAGCTCGTTGATCCGACGCAGCACCGTGCGCAGTATCGTCACATTTATAATCACGCCGTGCAGCCTGACACGCGCCATGATGTACCGGTTGCACAGCCGGTTTAGGGCCTTGATTATGTCAACAGAAAGAGCAATTAGCCTCAGAACATTGCTTCCGGCATCTGCTATCTGACTCATGTTCGGATTCATTTGTACTATCGCGCAGTATGAAGACAGGGACAGATTCGTGGAGGGGGAGGACAAGCGACCGAATGAAAGAGCTGTG
This sequence comes from Zarea fungicola, assembly GCA_900169235.1. Lineage (NCBI taxonomy): Eukaryota > Fungi > Ascomycota > Sordariomycetes > Hypocreales > Cordycipitaceae > Zarea > Zarea fungicola. Next base: position 45,325 of record FWCC01000350.1, read on the forward strand.
ACGGTGAGAAAAAAATTACTTCGAGATTCTTTCTTAATGTATACGTTACAAGATAAAATCCGCCTCACTTTTGCGACGCTGGATATGGGAAATTGTAATTTTATCCCCATCATGATCCTTGCAGCGCCTCCTGAGAGCTGCAGCCAGATCCTTGTCCTCGGGGCTTCGCCACATACCGAAACAGCCAATAACAGGCAAACAAAATGCCAGTCAACACATCAGGTTTGTGACTTTCACGAACCTCGGTTTTTATTTTAAACAATTACAGCAAAGTTAGAGCTCGTGCAAGAGAGCCATGGACGTCGGTCCGTAGCAGGAACAATGCCACCGCCCGATTCTCAGATACATCACCAACTGGAAAACAACAGTTTTCAATGTCTTATTCCGTGACCCAGGCACCTGAAGTAACTGAGAAATGAATGAGAATATATGTATATATATAAATTAAGTACCCACTAGCGGTTTGGTGTTCTTCATATTTTTAGCGCTTGTTGCCGCGTTTGAGATTCGATCCGGTCTCACATCAATAAGTGGCGATCCTTCATCGATATCCTGACACCTAAATGGTGATCGCGTAATGCTTTTCGGGCATCATCGATACTGATTTCAATCTTCGTCATTCTCCTTCTCCCCCCCTTGACAGTTTCCGCTATAGCACCGTTCGGCATCGCAAAAATCTGGCCCTGTTCCACATTTGCCATCGTTGTTGCAGCAGTCGCCCCATTTACCAGTACACTTGCTTTCGCCATTTTGACTGCCACATGTACCGTCTGTAGTGTAGTACTTATGCCCCCAGCACATACCTTCATAGCATATGCCATCTTCGCAGTCACGGCTACAAGGAGCGAGAAGCGCTGTGTGTTAGCGAAAGTACGTACGAGATCTGGCTGTGCCAATAAATAATATGCTCACTCTGAGTCACCACACATCCACGTCTCCGAGTTGCAGCAGTCGCCACGGTCAGCATCCCAGCATGTTGCAAAGTTGTGTGGTGGTCCACAAAGCCCATCATACGCTCGGAGAGGCTCTAGATCTAGCCGTCCGTTAGCTTTTCTGCAAGACTCGGAGAAACTCGTCGCCGCGTAGACTTACACCCGCCAGTGCAATACGGAGTATTGTACTTAATGTTGGAGCAGTCTCCGCGTAGCACAGGGTTGAATAGAAACAGTTTCTCAGTGTCAATGTCTGTTTGTTGCAGAAGCGCGCCACAGCGATCCTCTGTTTCGTGGCTAATTCGGCTCACGTCGGTACAATGAACATCGCCAGCTTCGAGATCTCGTCTAAATATATTGCCTGTGTAATACTGAGGAAAGTTCATCGGCGCAGCTTCTGCGTACGCGTATAAAACCTGCCTACCCTCGCTGTCCCACCACTTGGTATGCGGCACGCATCCTTGTGAAGCGATGTCACCCACTATTAAACCCGTCACAGGGGCAAATGTCGGTGCGACACAGGATTCCACTTCTGACGCCATTGTAAATCTGATAAGTGGAAAAGAAGTGAATTAAGATCCTGACATTGAGGTTTTCAAGCCAACTTTCCGTACTTGGCCGTCGGTGGCTGTGCTGTTTGTTAGGCTACACAATCTGTAGTGGACAACTTGCATCCGTACCTATCCACCCTCTCTTTGATCTTTGTCGAGTGAGACTATGCCGAATCCAGCATGAGTTTTTCACCGCCTCAATATATTAGATTATACAATCAACTTAATTTCAAGCTTTTTTAAAGTTTAAACGGCCTCGGTCGGAGAAATAATAAATTAAAGTAAAAAATATTAGAGCATTTAGCAAGTTATATATCTTTAGCACGACAGGGTGCAGATTAAGGCAAGGCCCGTAGTACGGGGTTATTCATTAGAACGATTATATTTAGAACTGAATAATGAAATGAATTGAAAGCGAAAGAATTATTGATGAAGCCCAATTAGCGAATGTGGGCCGTCAAACCATTTATACATGTGTGGTTTGGTTACCCTGCATAGCCATGGTGCGACACAATGCCTGCATTAATAAACGCCATCGAAGAAGGTGTCCTGGAGTTCAACATCTTTGTATGTATCGATAAGGTGTAACAGAGACTTCCATTTCTCTGGCTGAAGTTGATCCACTATTTCGCGGAGCGATATGTCTGTCTTATCCTGAATTCTCCCATCTAGACATTGAGAAGGTAACTGAACCCTTGGACTATTGTCCATTGGGTTGGTTGCCTCAAGAAATGAAGCGCATGCTTCAATACCATGGCATGCAATTTCGTGCCTGCTAACTGTGTGAATAGCGAAGGACAATATCCTTGCAACCTTGGCAGGTCCGAGCCAGTGCGTTGAGATAAAGTTTCGTATAAGCAGGTGTTCTGTATAATCCCAGATTGGAAAACCTGTAGGCCAAATCGATCTCTGGAAGGAAAGAGACGCAAAAAGTAATATAAAAATCTCTGACCACCGTCCTATTGCCAATGGGTAGCCTCTCGTATCCAGAGTTGCAATACCCTCCCCTAACTGTATATTGTCTCTTGAAAAGAGGTCACGCAACTCCCGAACGCACACCCATCGCCGCCGTCGGTTATATCTTAGAGGAAGCGGTACTGCCAACGGGGGCGACCTATAGGGTAAATTAAGCATCTGCAATTCTGCAGCCAGCTTGGACACTCGACAAAAATTATAAACATCCACATTGGATCCATCCTGATTTTTATATCACTTTCCAGTGCCCATTGGATGTATTCATACAAGTTGATACGAATTGCCATGCCGAGAACCGAAGCGAGACTGCTTACTCCAAAGGAGTAGAGTATATCGCCGGATGGTTGAATGCGCCCAGCCATGAAACAGAGCATGAAGCATTATCCCTGTCGGGTGACTCATGGCTGCCTGACAGTGGGCTTAGTTCACTTGATTGCCCTTGCCATTTAGAATTGTGTCGTCGACGCCTACGTAGATGTGCTTGGGACTTTGCGTGTTCTAGCCTATCGAGTAGAACAAGGATTTTGTTTGCGTGGGGTTGCTGGAGCTGACGGAGGCGAAGAATATTACCAATGTGACCCATGGAATGCATGAGAAACTCTGCAGCGGGCAAATGATCCGTGTGTCGTGCGCTGGTCTCTGATATATGCATAGTGATAATTGCGCAGGCTATATCAATATCTCCAAAACCGTGTTCTCGTGCTCTCGCTGGCAATATCGAGATCAGGAATTCCGGAATAGAACGGTGGCTAAATTGTAACAACTTGTGTGTTTTACTTTCAGGTCCTACCACAACGTCAATGTGGGCATATTTTTCCATATTCTGCTCCAACACGTCGTCGTGATAACTTTCTGACACCTCGAGGAGCCCGCGGCATAGCTTATTTATTGTGAGCTCAGTCTTTTCGCAACGGATCTCGTACTCCTCTTGGGGCTGCAATGAGATAGACACAAGACGCATCAGGCGATTTCGAAAATCTTCAATCCCGTGACTATTTTCAAGTGCATCACAAATAATGCCGAGTCCAAATGCTGGCATAGCGGGTTGCCAGTAATGAGACGAAAAGGCTGAGCGTTCAAATCCGCTTTGCAATTCGTATGGAAATTTGCCCTCATCGCTGAGATGATGACCGAGTAAACGAAGTCCCATTGAAAAAATAAAATGGGCGGCCAAACGGTTGTGCTTTGGTACTGAATCAAATATCTGACGGAGAAAATCGTCTAGTTCCCGCGGCGCAGCCTGGATTATCCGTCCAAGGGAAGCCAAGGTAGCGTTGCCGAACGCAAGCTCTTCCTCTATCTGGTTTAGTACGAGTTTAACCCATAGAAACATGCCAGATGCTTCTTCGGTAATTTCGCTGACAATAATCATGCATTCCTCGGGTTGAAGCATCTTTAGCTGTTGAGAGCCTTGATTTTCCGCCAGAGACGACACCATATCATAAATGTCCCCCTTCGTGAAATCCTGCAAGCGTATTTGATGCGACATATGGAAAGTCTTCATGATTGCATATTCTTCGCGGCTCGAAACACACAATTTTAGGAACGGCACATGTTCGTTGCCAGAGGCAGCAGCTGACGGAGCTGCCTCCGTCCAGCGAAGAAGCTCCTCTGCCAGTTTAAATGTTGGCTCATGCCCGGAGAATTCGTCAAGTCCGTCAATGAAGAGACATACCCTGAAGGCACTGCGGATATGTTGGTCGCTGCCAAGTCGTTTGAAGGCTGCCCGAACCTCGTCGACTGTGATATCTTGAGTGAAGCAAGTTCGCAAATCTTGAGAGGAGTTTCTGACTTTCTCCCACAAGTCAGGGAATAAGTGCTTTGTGAGCTGGTGGCTATCAACACACATGTCGTAGAGTAATCCGTGAAGAAGGCCACGCGAGGATTTTTGATGCTCCGACCCATACCGCCAGAAGAAGAACTTTGAGAACACCAGCTGTTTAGCCGCCGACCTAGCCCATACTTGAAAATGCTGTTGAACTCGATCATCGTTTGCCAGGAATTTGAGAAGCGTTGACTTTCCGGAGCCTGGCTTACCAGCGATGTGGAACACGCCAGACCCATATTGGAGCCAGTTTACAAACTCGGTATAGGAAGATGCAGATGACGCACTGCCGCAGTCCTCGTTTGTGATAGAAATAAAGTCCCCCGTAGGAGAGGAACTGCGCTTTGGTGATGAATTGGATTCAATCTCTGACATTGAGGCTGTCTCCTCGGCTGTAACAGGACCAAGCATCCACTCAAAAGTTTTTCTATGGCGCTCGCTAATTTCGTCTTCACGCTGGTGTAAACTTGGTGGCCGAAGATTGCGCATTATGACACTGTGAATAACTTCTTCTTCTGCCACCCCACTTGCTGCGGTGAGCTTCTCTATGTGAGTGAGAACGTCTTTCCGATATTCACGGCTTCCATCTATTAACATGTCAAGTTTTTTGGACACTTTATTCAAATTCCAGTTAGTTTAATGTTCAGATGATATGGTTTGTTTAATACAGTTCAGCTTACTATCATCGAGACGCTCGGCAAGCTTCATTTCTCTCTCGATCCTACCCGGAGGGATCTTCGCAAGAATGTCTTTTGCATATGCAGCCGCAGCCATTGCTGCATACCCCTGCCAATCATTATTTTTATGTGTGTCGGAGTAGTCGCATATTCCGCGGATAACTAGGCATGGAAAATGGTTCATTAGCCCACCGGCTTCCATCTCAATACAAAGAACACCTTTCTCTGTTGCAAGCCTATCTCTTAGCCTTGCGTCCTTCATTAGTTGGTTGGCGGATGCAATCAAGCCATAATGAATGACTAAGTAATCCTCATCGTCATTTCTTTTTAGTCGTTGTATAGTTCTTGACTCGTGATTGCTACAACTATCCGAACAAGACATCCCGTTTCCTTGATGAAGTACCTCTGACCTGTATAATTTGTCTGATTCAATATCAGGCCTACTATACAGTCTTACTAGGCGTCTCCTCTTTTCTAGCACGGCTTGGATTTTGCGATCAAGATTATGGCCGTTGAGCGTATGCTGTGTTTTGATAGCACTGACAGCTGTGCGCAATATAGCAGGCGGCTGATCCAAGAAACCCGTTTCCCGAAACTCTTGATCCTGTATAGTTTTGCCGAAGTCGTACTGGAGCACACCCCCACGGCCGCCTTGAGGTGTGCTCACAACAATATCACCGAGTCGAATATCATGTTTTGTGGTGGGAGCACCACCACCAACTCCAACCATTAGACCAATCCGGACGCTAGGGAAACTGTGTAGCATATCGCGGGAAACGGTCGCCGCGGATGCTGTCCCATATTCTCCATCCGGAAGAGCAGCAATGACAACGTTGTGGTTCCCAATCCTTCCAAGGGTATAGGCATTATTGTCATGGTCTGCAATGCAGTCCGGGCCAGCGTACTCCTCATCAAGGAACGCGCAGGCGGCGACGTGCTCGACATTGATGGCGCAGATCCAGCCGACGGTGTAGTCATTATTAGAGAGCTGTCGTGGAGCAGCTTGCTGGCTGCTACCGGCACCGTCAAGGAAGGACATGCCAGCGACTAGTGTAATGCGCGCAAGCCTTTCGTTTTCCGTGGACAAGGATACAAGTATGCTGAAGGCTGTAAATATACCCCGCTCTCAACCTGCGACAGCTGCGGGATTGTCACATTACTTTGTGATGCGCTGGTCCAATCAAGGCCACTGCTAACCGAACGACAGGAAAATAAACCAATGTGCGCCTATTGCAGTGCTGGTGCACGTAGCTTTACCTGTGACGGCTGAGCATTTGCTACGTTCGAAGAATGAATCAAAGCGCATTGGGCCGAAGAGACCCGGCGAGCGGCCGAGGAGTAACACTGGCTGTTGTATATTATCAATTTTGCCAATGCCACTACTTTTTATTGCTGTATTTTCAACATTGAAACCGTTTACACTGATTGGTCCTTTTATGTTTGGCCTGTGGGAAGGTTGATAAAGGACTGAAATCATATGCTTGAACTCAATCTATACCCCGTCTAAAACTATTGAAAAATACTTATAAAATGAAACTCATATCTACAACTCGTGCCATACTTATTTACAATTTTACTCAACGGCATCCACACTGGCAAGAATGCAGTGTGCATTGATTCCACCATATCCTAGCGCTGTCACACCAATGCGGTCGCCCCTCTCCAGCTTCAGCTGCGTGCGCAATGGTTGTGCGCTCGCCTTTGAAACCTCCATGAGTGCATTACACTCACCAAGCTGACGCATCGGGGGCACAATGCCCTTATTGACGGCTAGAGCCGCTTTAATGAGCGAAAACAGACCCGATGCTGCTTCGGAGTTGCCAAAGTTGCCCTTGTTCGAACCGACAAACGGCCTGCGCGACGACGGTGGCGAAACTGTGCCTTTGCTGTTATTGTGCAAGGCATTCTCGCGCGCCGCAAAAGCTCGCTCGAGGCCCTTGTACTCGAGAGCGTCGCCGACACTGGTGCCACTGCCGTGCATCTCGATGTAGCGGACGGACTGAGGGTGGACACCGGCATCCATCAGTGCGGCGCTGATCACTTTGGCCTGGCCGGAAGAGCTGGGCACGGTGAAACCAATTTTGTCTACGGCGCCGTCTGTGCCAATGGCATGGCCCTCGATGACGGCGTAGATGCGGTCGCCGGCGGCCTTGGCTGCGCTCAGGGGTTTGATCACCACAGCCGCCACGCCATCTGCCGGCACAGACCCGTCTGATCGAGCATCCATGGGACGACACTGGCCATTAATAGAGAATAACTTGCCCTCTGACGTCGCGTAGCCGCCGAGTTGGGGATAGGCAACCGAGACTCCGCCCACGAGCGCCGCCTCGCAGTCCCCGGCCTGCAGAGCATTGAGCGCCTGGTGCAGGGCAACGAGGCCAGACGCGCAGGCGGCATTGATGTCCATGCTCGGACCGGTGAGATTCAGTTTATATGCAGTTAGGGTCGACGCATTGGGATCCAGTACTGCTTTGAATCGGCGTTCAAATGTATCCAACGGCAGGGCTTCAGGTCCAGATTCGAGGTACGTGTTGGGAGCGATGCCAACAAAAGTACCAACGTTGGATCCGTCTACAGTTTTAACCTCAATGGATGCATCCTTGAGGGCTTGCTGGGCAGTCATCAAAAACATGCGCTTCTACGTGACCCTGTTAGTGTCCAATGCCCAACCTCGCCATGTGGCCATTCATTTGTTTTTACTTACTTGCGGGTCTAGGATCCGGACCTCCTCGTCCGACATGTTCCAGAGGCTCCCTTGAAACTCTTCAATACCATTAATACTTCCGTATCGTGGAACAAATACTTCACCGTCTTCAAGGCCGGCGCTTTGTGCACCACTCCCATCGCTTGTGGTAATTCCATCTCGCTGCTCCATCACGAGCTGCCACATTTCATCCACAGAGTCGGCACCAGGGAAGCGCCCTGCCATTCCGACGATTGCGAAAAGGTTGTCTGCTGATGTTACCGACGTAGCAGCTGTAGAGGCAGCTGAAGACAGCGGGGTCTGCATTTGAAGCCTATGAACAGAGACGTCGGATGCGCTGCTTGAGACGAAGCCGCTTTCTTGAAGAAGCTCTGAGAGACGCTGCGCTTGCCTGCGGATGGTTGGGTTGTAAAATACATCAAGCAGAGAGATCTTGGACTCCGGGTAAAGTGAGACAAGCTCCTTGTGTAATGAAGAGAGTAGAATGCTGTGTCCGCCAGCATTGTAGAATGTGACGTCGGGAGCTGGAGCCTCGCGGCATCCGAGACACTTCTGCCACAGCGATGTAATAGACGCCTCGAGACGACCGATTAGAGCTGTGTTGACTGCTTGGTTCTCGATTTTACTGGGGCTGGTGTTCTTGAGTGTTGGTTGAGTAGCCTTGACGGTTTGGTTGATCCCCTTGCCGTGGAACTGGCGCAGTACTTCCTGGTGGTCCACCTTGCCATTTACATTGAGCGGTAGGCTGTTCACCGCCGAAATCTGGCTAGGCACCGAGTAGGATGGAAGATCTAGAGAAATGTTCTTGCGGATCCGGTCTCCCTCGAGCGTGTCAGGGCAAACAAAGGCGACCAACTGTTCGTCAACGACCTGCACGGAGACCATCATCACATCTGAGCAGTTATCGAGAATGCTCTTTTCGACCACTGGGAGGTCTATGCGGAAGCCTCGGAGCTTGATTTCGCGGTTATTCATCCGACCGAGAATGTGAAGCTTCCCGTCAGCATTAATGAGACCACGATCGCCAGACCGATACATTCTCGTGGTTCTGCCAGCATGTTCGATGGTGTGAAACTTTCCAGCAGTCAACTCGGGTTGACCTCTGTATCCACGGGACACCTGAGGGCCAACGATGCAGATTTCTCCAATCTCATCAGGGCCGAGAGCTTCTTGGGAGTCTTCTGGGCAGATCAAGAGCGACATGGTTGTGTTCGCTACTCCAATATTCGAGGGATTGGGAAGCTTTTCAGAATCTGGAGCAACCAGCGCGGTTGCGCAGATTACGGTTGTTTCTGTCGGACCATAAGCATGGATGAGGTGTAACTTGTTACTCCACTTGCTCAGCAACCCGGCTGATGATGCCTCGCCACCGACAGACAGCATTCGTAGTGATGGCAATCTTCGGTTGTCCGCGAGTGTGGACAGCACGGACGGAGTGGTGTGAAAAAAGTTAATCTTGTTGCGGTCAATCATGTCTGCGAGGTAGTCTCCCACCAGGAGCGACGGGTGCTGAACGAAGCAGAGTGTTGCTCCGAAGGACAGTGTAACCGCCCACTCCAAGACGGATGCATCAAACGCAAAAGGAGCGAATTGGAGGACACGCGATCCCAAGCCAACCTTGACAACGTCGCGGGTTGAGCTGACGTAACTGCTCAAGTTCTGATGCTCAACCATGATAGCCTTGGGCTGGCCTGTAGATCCAGAAGTAAAGATGATGTAGGCAAGGTCCGTGGGCTTTGCATCAGAGACAGCCTGCGGCCGGAGACCGGATGGAATGTCTGAATCCGCCCAGACACTTACAGATTTTGGCGTGGATGCACATTCTGCATAGTAAGCTTCGTCAAATGAGTCGGATACAAAGAGCTTGGCCTCAGCAACTCGCAGAATGGCTTGTTTCCTGGCCAAGGGAAGGTTCTGGTCGAGAACCACATAGCACGCCCCAGCCTTCAGAATGCCGAGGATCCATCCAACCAGGTTAAAAGAGGGCCCGATATGGAGAACAACAACATCGTTTGCGCCGACCCCAAGGGTCTGGAGATGGACGGCTTTGCGATCAGACGACTCGTCCAATTCTCCATAAGTCATCGAAGTATCGTCTTCTCCAGAGCATAAGGCGATTTCACGTGGCTGAGCAGCGGCGCGGCTGTGAATCCAGTCCGTTACACGCTCAGAGGTAACACGATCAACATCTTCAATGCTAGGTCCGCCAGAGAGCGTCGCAATTGGACGTGTCTCAAGATAAGACAGCGATGACAGTTTGAAGTCGCTAGTCTGTTGAGAGAGCTGGACAGTGTGCATGAAATCAGCTCGGACCATATCCAGCGCCGCCCCATCAAAAACTGCCGGATCACTGATAACGCCAAGAGATACACCATCAGCATGTTCTAGGAAGCAAAAGAACAGATCCCACACGCCATTGACAGGGTACAAGGTGCAGCGATCATCGGCCAACTTGGGGCTCAACGTGACGGCAACCTTGCTGGCTGCGGTGGCGCCATCACCCCCAGTCTCCTGGAGCAGCGCCTCGGCCAATGTCATGAACGGTAGCATTTCATTCTTCTTGGCCTGTGAGACATTTTTGCCGACAAGCGCTACCAGTTGGGCAAAAGTGCCGCCACGCTGCAGGAGCTGCGACAGGGGCTGCCGGATGGGCATGGTGTTGGCCAGGTGCGACACGCACCCCGCAAACTTGGCCTCGCGCGCACCAAAGGCAACCTGCAAGATGCCATCGTGATGCGGTGCCGGCTTCGAGTGTCCAGCCATGACCAGGCCGATTGCTGACACGGCGACACGGAACCACGAGGTGCGGTAGAGCTTGGACCATGCCGCCAGCGTTTCGTTGGGGAAGAAGGCCCAAGTACTCATCTGACGGTAATCCCGGCCTGCGCACGGTGTGCCTGTCATGGCGTGCTTCCAGTCATATGGCTTTGTGTTGGCAACCTGCGACAGCCAAAAGGCCTTTGCGCTCTCCGCTTCCGGAGAACGAAGATATGCGTTCTGGCGCTGCACGAATTCGCCGTAGGACGGGGACGCGAGACTCGTCGGCGCTGCCGTTGTTTCTACGGAGGCTAGTTCCAGAAACTCACGGGAGAGATGGCTCATGCTGGAGCCATCGACTGCAATGTGGTGCCCTACCGCATACACAGTAAACGCCGATTCAGGGCTACCGTTGATGACAGTGAGGTTTTGATGCACAACCCATCGTACAGGGAATTCACTCGACAAATCAATACTGCGCCGCAGGGCTTGCTGTAGTCTTTTGTCGTCAACAACGATTTCAATGTTTTGGAAACAGCTTTCTGGATCGTGGACAGCCATATACGATTGTGAAGTTTGCTGGGCCGTCTCATCCATGTGAAAGGTAGTTCGTAGCATGTCATGTTTATAGCCCAATCCATGTATATCTATCATCCAAAAAGTTAGTTGGGCGCCTGCGAGATCTTTGGTCTCTAAGAGATGGACGAGTCTTACTCTTCATAATGCTTTCTAATGTGAGCTTGGAGCTTGTCAAGTCAACCTTCAACGTTAACAAGTAATGCGTGGCCCATGGCTGTCGGAGGTAGTCAACCCATAGGACCTCTTGAACTTTGGATAGAGGAACTACTGATGATAAATTTCCATTGGGGTGAGATAGAGGCAGCTGTTCCTGTGATGGTGGAACTGGCCCAGTGATGAATGGCATATGATTAATAGCCATTGTGAGTCAAGAGCGACTATGGTTGATATTGAGGATGGAGGAGAATGTGTTTGGCGCCGAGATCAAGCACAAGAGAATTGGTTCTATAAATAGTTGGTATAAATATCGATGAAACGGCTAGATGTTTGCCCCGAGTTGTTGAGACTCTATTGTGATGCTCCTCCGCGGAGTAAAGTTGAGTTAGCAAGGCAAGAGGGCCGGCCCAGTCCACCACGATGGAGCCTGGAGATGCTGACAGGAACTATTGAAAGCCGGTGAAGAAAAGATAACCACAGGTCATTTTCTAAGCCATATTTAGTTACACCTCGGGTTGCCCCTCCAAAATAAACGGACAGGTTGCTCTGGTCACGAGCTGGCAGGCAGTACTAAGTGTCTCCAGGCTTCTGATATGTGTGAGAAACAGTAAACAGAATCAGCGACAGGTAGAAAGTGCATAATCTACACTAATCAACTACCTGTAAGCATTGGTTCTTTTGCTTCCATACTGGGGATGCCTTGAACAAATTAACGACTACCAGTCAGAATCAATGCTTCGGCCGGGTTCATCCAGAGGCAGCTGACTTCTCGGATCAGCGGCTGTAGATGGTCCACATTCGTTTCGGCTTCTCCGTATGTAGGCAATACGGAAAATGAAAACAAGTAATTTGCCAGGGATTATAGTTATTGTTCGGACCCATTGTTGCGCGTGGTGCAAGTCAAGGAGGGGTGGTTAGCAGAGCCTTGTAAGCCGTTTAGTAACTATGGGACAAAAAGATAATCCTAAAACTATAGTTAAAGCCCTCAAGCTAAAAAAATAATTCAAATACAAAACTCAGCTAATCGGTGTTTCCACTTTTGCCAAGACGAGGGATCTATTTAACGGATGGATCTGCGTAGGCTCGGGTCGCGCAGCCGGGGTACCCTTGGACTAACTCGCTGGACCATCGTTACTTGCGTTGTTATTCGAAAGTTCGGCCCGTTCTTGATTACACCGACCACCTAGCTTCGTAGCTCGTCTCGCATAGGCGCGGAACCCGGCCGGGATATGCGCCTCTATTCGGTAAGGGGAGTCATCATCCGTCCGAATGCCTAAATTGGTGCTAACCAACAACGACTAATGTTCTATATGGAGGCCCACAACTAAACGCATTGTTACCAGTAAAAATTTGACCGCGGGCGGAAGCCGGCCAAGAAAAAGCCACAGATCATACCGCCTCCAAGCGAAAGCCGGTATGGCAGATCCTCACGGCCTACAGTCCTCATCGAGAGGCCAAAGCCGGCCGTTCATGTAAGCAACTTGTGATCCATGATCCATGCAGACGACTAGGGAATGGGATTAGGCAAAAATGAAAGTAAACGCACAGTTGCGACAGGGAAACGCGAAATGTTTGAAATGCTTGTAATTCGGCTAACTAGTGCAGCTCGGCAAGGGCCGCCCGCCGGACCCTGCTGCGGTCAGCGACGCGCATGAATACAACCTGTCGGGTTTGGATCTGCTTCATTGTTTCGCATCAAAACTTGAATGGGATTCGCAACAGCTGTGAGCCTTGCTGTCATCAGCCCTTATCTGCTGCAGTGTAAAAGTTTTTCCTCGGATTTAGACTCCGCTCATAAAAATATCTGCATAGGCGACGCCTCAGTGGATTGCATTTCCCTGAATGGTAGAAGTGGGAGGGGCTTTTCGGTGCATATGACTTGATAAGTCAGAAAGGAAGTAAGTAAGACCCGTTCGGCAATTCTTTCAAGCGGATACGGCAGTGAGAGAAATGCTCAACCCACTAGTTACCCACAACTTTGATGGCAAAGCAATTTATCCCTGCAATGCTATGCTTGTGCTGTATTAGTTAGGGGGGCCGAACTGACGCAACTTCTGCCCGTTTCATGATTGAGAATGTAACCGAAGTAATGCACGCAACATGACAAATAAACTGCTAAACGCTATTGGCTCCATTATTGCGTATGTTCTTCGGGAAACAGCCAATACAAGCTCTGCTTGGCTGATCGCATTGCCAAGCTAGTAGGGTACAGGACCAGTATTTGGCTTTGATTCAGGTCAGGAGATAACACATTAAGACTCGCCCGGGAGATATTTACAACATTAAATCCCGATAGGTTTTGTTTGATGTTTTTTTTTAGTTAATTGTGCGGGTTTATCCCCAATTTTAAGCACCAGGTTAGATACTCCCTGCATCAAAGGAAGCGACACGACAGAGCCTGTCCTTGTAGCCTACGCCTTGAAGATCTGTGGATCACCTCTATACGGACAGTATTACGATTCCTAATGGCGAATTGCGAAGCCTATCTCAGTCAGATCAAACTAGCCGGGCGAATGTATCCAGTCCTATCCACACTCCTGGGCTCCGACGCGAGTGAGAATTTTTCATCACATATCCCCGTCTTGGAGGTAATTTGATAGGAGGGGCTTGCCAACCTTGCTGTTAGTTTTATTAATTCACATGGATAAGAGTTCACTATAATGTTCATATTATCCATCTTTCGGTTTAAATAGGCCTCCTCGCAGGAAGACGGGAGGAAGAGTACCGCGTCACTGCCAGATCATACACAAGGACTACTAGGCTCTTTAGCGCTTTACAAAGTTGAGAACTACTTTTTCATATTAAAATTCTTGCCAATTCATTCATGTTACTAAGACGGAGATGTAAGCCATCGATCTGGTGTCAAAAATATTACAAGCTAGTCGCCATGGCAGTACGTCGTAGGCAATGCTCTTTGCAAAAGCGTAACAGATTCCCTGAGTTGTTACGGACAACAAGGTCGTCTCAGGCGAAGCTTGGCTGACCAGAATCGGTACTTTCCAAGCGAGGCTTACGGCCTTCTCCACCCCTTTGCCGCCGCTCATGTTACGCCCCGAGGAACAGCCATCAGTTTTAAAGTACGCGCTTCTCTCATCTAGCGCAGTTTCTAATTAAATCAGTTAACATCTGCTTTTTATTTACTCTTGTTATACAAAGACGACGCCTTCCACATCCATGCATCTACAGCCAAAGCTTCGGCTTGGCCAATACGCGCGTGAGGAAGTTGGAACAGGTAGATACCACGGTTCCCGGTGCTGTCATTTAGGCAGAATGTACTACGAAACGGATATTACGCAACCAGCACATTCAATTTATATGACGGTATGCAAATCAGTGGCCGAGTTGTGCCAAAACTACTGCTGACTTGCGACGTGGCTGTAGATGGGTCAGCGTATATGCGGTGAAGTTGTTTCTGGTGCCTTATTACAGAAGGTATCAGGTACAGATAGCTACCACAAAACCAAGCTCAGCTAAGCTCAGATGGCTGCCCGTTAGTTGGGGCACGGCTGAAAGATTCCGTAACTGTCCTACATGTATACGGCTTAGGTAGGCGAAGCTGTCTTGGCCGTTCAATTTGCACGCCTTTGAATCTCCCCCTTTTAGCAGAGAACAAGGACAGCTCTATTCTTATAAATTTTCAGGTATAAATATTAACGAAGCCCAATGCAGTAGTTCGACTATGGGGCCGCCATTGTTTTCCTTCCCTGCATTGTATTCTTCCATGCTGGCTCATTCATAGCGCGAGCCGCATACTCCTTGAGCCGCTCGGGAATTATGTCACTGTTTCCAATATCGAGCATACGAGCGATAAATACAATCAGGTGAGCATCTAATGCCGTTGCAATGGGGAGTGACATGAGCCAAGGGCCGGATTTCTCCGTCGTGGAGTCTGGGTTGGGGAGAAGGGACTCAAGATCCCGGAGGAGATTCTTGGCTCGTTCCTTCATCTCCCCAGGGACGCCAGGTTGGACGCCGCCAATTTTTTCACGAGTCACGCTATTAGAAACGAAAAGAATTGTTAGTCCAGAGATGAAGATGAAGCACACAGAAGGGAAGAAAATTGGAAATTTGAACGTACACTTCCAACTTGTAGGTCAATGCTTGTTGATATTTTTCCGAAACATCTCCCTGAAGCCTCTTCTCAACCGCGACTTTCAATCCGTCCGCTACATGTGGGCGGTCAGGAAACGATAGAGAAAAGTAGTTCAATGAATGAAGACAATGCAGCCACTTGTCAATCTCGTTTTTATGAGACATTGGAACGATGGATGGATGGGTGGTGGAAAGGAACTTGGTGATATCCAAACTATCCGTAATCGGTTGAGGCAGCGATGGCGATGCCAGGACGGGGACCTAAGATGGCATGAATAATTCATCATTACCAGATACGTTTATTGGTAGCTGCACATACTTGACCCTTTGGATTGATGGCACAAAGAAACTCTTCGGATAATTGCTCTTCACGAAAAATGTCGACAGATTGTTCTTGGATACATATCTCGGAGTCGCTGCTGTCTAGTTGGCCGCACAGCGCCAAGGTATAGCGCACCATAATAGAGCAGATAGAAAAGTTGTGGTGATAAAGTGTGTATTTAGGGGTCTCCATGGTAATAGTCGGACTATGGCAGCGCTGTCGTAAGATTGAAGCGAGCAGACGGGATGATTCGTCTTTTTTCAGTTATTGATGCAAAGGTCGGGCGGGATGCAATTTGGTAATCAAGCCTTGAATGCGCAAAAAGAGAGTTTTTCTTGCCAATAGCGGTGATGGTGAAAGTTGTGTGTTGATGGCTAGGAATGGCCGACTTGAGATTAATTATAGTCCGTTGGTCCGGTGGTGTAATATCGCGCGAGTCTTTTCCACCTAATTATCTAATTATAGATCGGAAATCGTCCATCCAGACTTTCCATAACGCCGATTACGCAAAGCCGACACTCCACAGAACTCTGCCAGCGGTTGGCCGTTACTATATATCATACCCCATCCCAAATAGATCTCTCCTCCGGTAATCACTAGCGATTAATCAGAACACTGTCAGGCCAAAATCTCCTGGACTGAATGCACCCTTTGTAGCGGGCTCTCGGGCTCTGTTCTTTACCGGGCCTAGTGCTTGTAGGGCGGGCTTCCCGCGCACACCGATCCCGACACCATAATCAGCAACATGACAGCACATCACGACCGTTTTTGCCACCGAGAAATCAGGCTGCCACTAGGGCGCTGGGGGCGAGCCAACAGTAGTAATCGCCTATATATGAACCGCATCATGGTACTAATGTGAATTTTATAGTTGAGAAAAAGAGCACGTTGGAGAGATCCAGAACTCTTTCCAGCCCCAGTAGAGGAAGAATACTAGTTAAAGACTAAAGCGGCTTCCGGTAGGGATAAGCTGTGTTTAATTGTTTTTTTTTCTTAAACAAGGGGACTTTTCTATTTAGTCTTATTCTTAATCTTAATCTTAATCTTATTTTATAATACCCGTTGTGGTCTCAGAAAATGCCAAGATATTTGCTCGTATCTTATGCCGCAACCCGAAGCGCACCAGCTGATCCCCGCGCCATCACACGTGCATCCTAACATGATTCCATCCTCGATACTCTCACGTCTTGCTCAGCTTTCTCTATTTCCTTCCATCTTCATTCATTGGCATCCACACGCAACTGCCACCCACTCTGGCCAATTCACCTCCCATGGCTCAGGATACGGCAGAAAAGCCAGCGGCGTCGGTCCAGCCAGCTGAGAATGAAACGGTCGCTGCTAGTGAGCCTACAAAGACCAATCGCCCTCAGCGTGACGCCACGTTTCAAGACTATCTGGTAATCCTATAACGCGTTAAAAGACTGAAAACAGCAGGCGCCTAACTAATCTTCTTTTTACAAGCGCGTCTTCCATTACGCTACGAAATGGGACTTCATCGCCTATGCTGCTGGCACCGTAGCTTCTGCCGGTGCCGGCATTACTCTGCCCCTGCTGAATGTTGTCTTTGGTATGAAATGATACTTTATTCGCCACCACAAGCCTATTGCTGATCTATGCCACGGTAGGCCAGTTTACCACCAAATTCTCTGATTTTGGCAGCACAAGAACCCTCGCAAAAGATGATTTTCAGTCCACCCTGAGCCGGCTCTCGTACGTTTGACATGCCCACATATTATGCTCTCAAAGTACCTAATCATTGATCATGACAGCCTTTACATGCTAGGCCTCTTTTTTGGACGTCTTATCCTTGGCTACATTAGCAAGGTTAGACGCCTCATCGCCGCCCTCTGTGCTTTCATCTCCGTCGCTAATGACTGCTAGTTTGCGTTTCGCATGGCTGGAATCCGAACATCTCGAGCCATACGACAAGACTACCTCTCAGCCTTGTTTTCCCAATCCATGCATGTCCTAGACTCGATGCCCTCTGGATACGCAACCACCACCATCACGACTGCCAGCAACACTCTGCAGATCGGAATCTCAGAGCGGTTGGGCGTTTTTGTCGAGTTCAACGCTACAATGATAGCCTCCATTATAGTCGCCTTTATTTACAGCTGGCAGCTGTCTCTTGTCACATTCACCGCTGTTGTCTTCATTGTGCTCAGCGTCGCCGTACTGCTTCCTCTCATCACTAAAGGGCAGGCGAGGCAGACCGAGGTACGCTGCTCTCCATTAGATGAAACAGTTTCCATCTGCATTTGCTCACTTCAGCTCGCAGTCTGATTCCATGTCTGCGTCCATTGCCGGGGAGGCCATGAATAGTATTCGAATGGTTGTGGCCTGCGGTGCCGAGGCTCGAATCGCCGCCAAATATGCCCAATTTGTCGATGCATCCAAGAAACACGCACAGTTTTCCGGTCCCGTGATGGCACTGCAGTTTGGTTTCATAGTATGTCACCGTAGCATCTCTTTCCTTGCTCTGGGTCGTACCTCTTGCTGACGCCATACTTCCAACACAGTTCTTCAGCAGTTTCGCGGCTTTTGGATTGGCCTTTTGGTATGGAACCAGGCTCTATCTCCAAGACAAGCTTAATACGCTAGGAGCAATCATTGTGTACCGTCCATCCCCCATCGCACGGGCTTGCTCAATGCAAGCGGAATGAAAACCATTACCGTTCTAACTGAAAGTAGAGTTTTATTTTCCGTCATGATGATCGTGTCATCGCTCGAGCGAACCTCGACTCCGCTTCTTTCCATAAGCAAGGCCATGGTTGCTGCGTGTCAGTTCTTTACCGTCATCGATGCCCCCCGGCCTGAAGTTGGCCATCTCACCGAGGCAGACGTATCTGCAGCCGAAGATATTGTCTTGAAAGACGTGACTTTTGCTTATCCAAGCAGACCACATGTCAAAGTCTTGGACAACATCAACTTGCAGATCGAGAGTGGCAAGGTGACGGCCCTCGTTGGCCCGTCTGGCTCCGGAAAAAGTACAATTGTTGGTCTCATTGAGAGATGGTACAGTCTACAGGAACAATATGTTGTCTCCACAGGTGTAGAAGCGAAAAAGAAGAAGGAGGCAAAGAAGAACAACGATACTCAAGCAATTACGACCGTTGCACAGGAAGAGGAAGGTTTGGACAAAGAAGTCGGCCCTACCATCAAGCTTCATGGTACCGTGTCCACATGCGGCCACTCACTTGATGAGATCAACGTCAAGTGGTGGCGATCACAAATCGGCCTCGTTCAGCAAGAACCATTCTTATTCAACGATACAATCTATAATAATGTTCTGAATGGGCTTGTGGGAACCCGTTGGGAGAACGAAGGCGAGGAGATAAAGCGAGATATGGTAAAGGAGGCTTGTAAGGAAGCCTTTGCAGATGAGTTTATTGACAGACTTCCAGATGTGAGTGGCATTGACGGCCTCCAAGTACCGCCATGTTGTGGCGGCCGACTCAAAATGTAAAACAATCACGGGTTAGCTACTAACATGCTTCTATCACAGGGCTACGAAACTGTGGTTGGTGAAAGCGGTGCCAAACTCTCTGGTGGCCAGCGCCAGCGCATTGCCATTGCTCGCTCAATCATCCGCCGACCCAAGATTCTGATTCTTGATGAAGCCACCAGCGCAATCGATGTACGGGGAGAGCGAATCGTCCAAGCAGCGCTCGATAAGGTTTCGAAGAACAGAACTACAATCACCATTGCTCATCGTTTGTCCACAATCCGGAAAGCCGACAGAATTGTTGTGCTGAAGAAGGGACATGTTGTCGAGTCGGGTACGCACGAAAGCCTTCTTGCAGACGAAAATGGCCTATATCACCGCCTCGTCAATGCCCAAGCATTGGCCTTGGGACAGCCGACCGAAGCAGAGGAAGGATTCCCAGCTGAGGAGGACGTCATTTCTCCTCTCCCCGAAAAGAGCGCCATTGATTCGACTAAAAAGGAAGCCAAGGAGAAGCGAGAAGAACGAACAAGAAGCCTAGTAACTAGCTTTGGTCAATTTTTCTTCGAGACAAAATCCCACTGGTGGATGATGGCAATGACCATTTTCTTCTCACTCGGTGCTGGCGCTGCCGTTCCGATCCAAGCTTGGTTATTTGCCAAAGTTATTATCGTCTTTGGTTACCTTCCCGACACTTCAAAGGTCAGAAGCGAAAGTGAGTTTTGGTCCCTCATGTGGACTGTTTTGGCCATTTCGGCCGGCATTGGTTATTTTGGTACCTTTCTCTTCGCTACTCGGACTGCCAGCGTTATCCGCGCCAAGTACCAAAAGCAGTATTTTCTCTCCATCCTATACCAGCAGCCATCATTTTTTGACGATGATGACCATTCACAGGGTACCATGACTGCGCGAAGCTCTTCCGATCCACACCAGTTGGAAGAGCTCATGGGTTCTAATATGGCAAGTGTGTATATTGCCCTGTGGTCCCTACTGGGGTCCATTATTATCGCATTTGCATTTGCCTGGAAATTAGCACTTGTCTCTTCGTGTGTGGTGGTACCCATTCTCTTTGCAGCCGGCTACTGGCGAATGAGGTATGAGATCAAATTCGAGGAAAAGAGTAGCGCCGTTTTTGCAGAGAGCTCCAAGTTTGCGTCAGAGGCTATTGGAGCGTTCCGGACGGTCGCATCTCTTACGCTTGAAGACGCCATCTGTGATCGGTTTCGCAATCTCACCAATGACCATGTCATGCAAGCATACAAGGAAGCTCGCTGGGCCAGTTTACTATTTGCCTTTTCCGATAGCGCAACCATTGCCTGCCAGGCAATCATCTTCTACTACGGCGGCCGCCTGCTGCTTAATGGCGAGTACGATGTGGAGAGTTTCTTTGTGTGTTTCATAGCCGTGCTGAATGCAGGCGAGACCACGGGCCAGTGATCGGAATGGTCTGGTATAGTATGGTATGGAGGTCAAACCATACCAATACCAGATGCTTATGTAACTACCGGTATGGTATACC